>ML976011.1:190849-216721 GCA_010015635.1 Clathrospora elynae
ACTATATGGGCAAACTGCTTACTTTTGCCAAGACCCTACCAAAATCACCCTAACGTTGGCCCATTTTGGCGCACTGTGGTCATGTACAGTCAGATCGTTGTTGTGAGTAATGACGTCATCGATAGGTTTCCACCACTCCCGGAACCCGAGAGCTCCATCTTCCGAATTTTCTAACATCATCGCCACCTCTCGCCCTCCACGCGACGGGACCCACGTCACTGACTGAGGGCTTACCAAATCCGACATTATGGAGGACGAGGGCGACATGGATATGTCGCTTGATGGAAGCTTGTCCAAGCGTGCAGTATGTGGACTACTGCACACTTGCGTTTACAGCTACATGTGGCCCTTGTACTGACAATCTCCAAAAAGTGCGATTCGTGTCGGACTAGGAAAATCCGGTGCGACAGACTTGTACCGTGCTCGAACTGCAGAGCGAGTAAATTGAGTACGTTGCTTCTGGGCGCGCGCGTGCTGATTCGCTACTGATTCGCGACAGCCTGCACAACAACCGCGCCAGCACAGAAGGCACAGCGGCAAAGAGTCCACATATCTGAAGAATAGTATGTCCTACTTGCTGTCAAATTGTTTGCGTTGAGCAGCCCGTGGCTAGCTTTTGGAGTGTCCTGGGGGTATTCGCAGTCGAATTATCCCATATTTGAACCTGCCAAGTTTACTCTACCTCACCAGAACGTTGATGAAGCATGCTACGGAATTTTCATCAAACATACGGTGTTTTTGCAAGGTCCAGTTGTTCTACCACCATTACCATCTTGGTCGCGTTGACGGAGTATAGTAATTTAACATGGGCTGACTCTCTCTAGCGAGAAGAAGATTGACCGGATCGAGGACCGCCTGGCGGGCATTGAACATGTCCTCGCCAGCCTGTCATCAAAACTCGGTAAACTTGACATCCGGAAAGACTCTGTCGAATCCAGTAGTCAATCACAGTCAAGTCGAGTCGGCGTGTCCAGAAGCCCAGGCAATGGCATGACAGAAGCCGGCGCACCAGCACCGTTCGAGGGTGAGAGTTCTATTAACAGCCAGTCAGATTATGCCCGCGAGATGCTTGCGCAAGCAATCGGAAGCACACCCTCGATCGGTCAAAATGCCGAAATTAAAACGGCTCTCGCTGCTCTATCCGACCTGGTCAGCCAGCAGAGTCGGAACACCTCGTCCAGCAATCCGCTGATCAATCGTTCGCTGGCAGAGGTTGATCCCTCCAAGTTGGGTCGCCCACCTTGGGACGAAGTGAAAAACGTCTTGGACAAGGCTACAAGTTGAGTGGATACTTCTACTACTTTGCTGTTTGCTACTAATACCAGCAGGATATCCTGCCATGATATTCGCCGTCGTGATTCCGTTTCTTACGATGTCAAATTTGAGAGAGATATTCGAAGACGCTTACCAGAATACGAGCACTTGTAGTGCTGCACGACGTGTCCTGGCTTACGGTGTCATGGAGATCCTGTTCAACGATTTCAAGAACTTTCCCCTTGTGAACATGGATGTAACCAACTTCGGTACCTATGCGGTCCTTTGCAAACGACACATGGAAGTTGCTCTGAGTCAGCTCGACATATTCATGCCAGCAAACTACGAGAATATCATGGCCCTGGTCCTTGGATCGGCGCAAGCGATCGAAATGTGCAAGCCCTCCCTTTGCTGGGTAATGATATCGTCGGCGGCCGGCTTGTGCCAGAACTTGGGTTACCACCGTATCAACACCATGGTCAACGATAGTCCCAAAGAGCGCAACACCAAAGTACACATCTTTTGGATGATTTACATGTTTGACAAGACGCTCTCGCTACGCCTCGGCCGTTCAAGTATCATTCAGGATTGGGACATATCGCTACCCTTCATTCTTTCGGACGATGACGCTGATGTTCCCGAGGGAACCAAGATGCTCGCATACTGGATCAAAGTCGCAAGAGTGCAAGGGCAAACATATGAGAAGTTGTTTAGTCCTGCTGCTTTTCTCAAAACACGCGAAGAGCGTACCCGTACCGCAATTGAGCTTGTCGATGCACTGACATTGGCCTGGTATGAGCGAGGCGAGACAAATGTTATAGACTTTGCGGGTCTGGGCGACAATATCAAATTTGTGCCACTGCGAACGGATGCGAGGCATAACAGTCCGATGGATACTGAACTTCCGTCGGAACGCAAGCGCTTTCTGCGTGATCAGCTTGGGCGTCCTGACGCAACTGAATACATACAGGGTAAGCTCGGATATCTCCTTCTATGGGCACATCTGACTGGCTGCTTTAGGTTCCTTCGAGCGTGTCCAGGATATCTTCTTTCATTCCGACGTCGTGATGCACTATTCAACATGTGCGCTCATCCAACGTGCCGTGAGCCCAGACAATATGACGTTCAACCAAGAGTGCCTCGAATCTTCGCGAGCGGCTCTTGCAGCACATATGAGAGCTAATAAGCAGTTCAACAAGAAAGGCCAGGAGGAGCTATGGTCAGGCTACGTGCACTGGTCAATTCTTCAGGCGCCATTTACACCGTATGCTGTACAATGAACTCGCCTATGTTCACAGCTAATCCGACACTGTAGCTTTATCGTCATCTTCTGCAACGCCATCCAGAGAGCAGACTCATCCGATCTCAGCTCCCTGACCGACTTCGTCACCAGTCTCGAATCTTGTCGTACCGTTTCCGAGGGCGCAGATAAGCTCTACAAGATGTGTCATCTCTTCCTACAGGTTGCGAGACTCTACATCTTGGCTAAAACACAGGACGCCGCCCCTCAGTCACAAAGCGTTGCGCAGAACAACCAGCCCGATTACTATACCTCCACGGATAGCACACAACTCGATCTCAACACCATGTCTCAATTCGATCCATACCTCAGCGCTTTGGGGCTGATGCCCAACTCCTCGTGGCCGATGGGTGGCTATAACACCAACGTGCCGACTTCAGATGGCATGAATGCGTTTTCGCAGGGCCAAATGGGAAGTGCCATGGGGCCAGATCCGATAGGCATGGGCCTTGGTCCACCAGGCAGTAACCACAACTCAATTCAGGACTGGTTCTCGGGATCGAGGTATCTCATGAACTTGATGGAAGCAGGCGACGATCTGCAAATGCCGGATCTGGATATGTGAAGAGTGTTCTGGAATCTTGCGTGGGTTTGTACTCTTAGGGTAAGGGGATGGTTCTTTGTTTTCTTATACCGTACTCACTATAATTAGATGTTATGTTGCAAAGTACTCTATTGCCAGTTGTCCACCGCCGAATAACCTCTGAACTAGGCCAAAGGCTTGTAGACCTCATGTCAATGCCACTCACAGTACATACGTCGATGACTTCCCCAGTTATACACTACTAGTTGTTATTGCGCGAATGTTCGCCTCGGAATTAACAGGGTAAGGAGGCACGATTTCCTCGGCGCTCTTTCCAATTCCCATTGACGGTCGTGCAACTCACTGAAGATACACATGCTACGTTATCGACGCCCCAGATCCCGGACCCTGGCGATCATTCAAGCCTTCGGTAAAAGCCTTGTCGGCAAGACCGTGGCTTCTGGAATTCGGTGTCCAGACACAACATGAACATATATCGCCAGTCATTTGCCAGTAAACACGAGGGGTCAGGATTCTTGTAAGCTAACCTCGATACTTGTCTGGATGTCTTCCCGCAATTTTCAGCGATCAAATGCGAGCTAACAATACCCTAAGGGTACGAGATTGCTGTGACTGCCTACTTGCCACGGTACGACATAATGGCTGCGTTTGTACACAATGAACACCCACCCGGCTCTCAAATTTGCCAGCTCTCCTCCCTCACCAAACGCCGCTCAACCACAACAGCTCGCTCTCTTCATCTCTCACAACTGCGAACATCCCTTTCTTCTTGCTTCGAAGACCCCTTTGTTTCTTCATCGTCTTCACGTGTACGGCATCATGTCAGCCTCCCTGATGTCTTCATGTTCGGTTCCGGGCGTCGCTGCTGACGCAATGGCCACCAGCGGCAGCTGACGCAGTCACGCTGCTACAAGCCTGCTTCATCGAGGTCTTTGATAGCGGGATTGACACGCCGGGTGTGTTTTTCCACAGTAGACGACCTCTCTGTTGCCGCGCTCGGATATTTCGTCACAAAGTTCGCCGCACACCACGACAAGCTTCCCACAGCCCCTTACTGTGGCCAAGCAGAGACCATGGGCCGGTTCATCGATGCTGCCGTTAGTGTCATGCTGACAACATCAATCAAACAAGATCAATTGAGACGTACCAAGATCAAAATTAGAGTCATGATTTTTTTCATTTGTTTGACTGTTTTGATCCTTGTGTGTAACGGGCTGAGCCCGTTCCAAGCACTACGCTGTGAGCCTAGCTGTTGTCATACAATTCCTGTCAGTTTTGTCACGCAATCTCTATCAGTAGATAGTTGATTTACCTTTAGTCTGTATTTGGCCCGTACCCTGCCCCGCTCCTCAGTTATATATATCATAGTTCACTTCTCTCTATAGCTTGGTAGCAATTCCACTTTGTTTATTAGGCATCTTTGGATCAGTCATCTGTGTATTGTCATTAGTACGGCTGTGGGGTCTATCCCCTTACAAGAACATGAAGGAACCAGCTAGAGCATGACGGAATATTCTGGCTGCTAGCAAATAATGACAAATGCCAATGTGTATATAACATTCCAGAAGCAAGCATTCTGTTTATAAAGACACCCTGCTCTCGTACCCTAGATAGCTCCCCATCAAATTCACTCTGTTCTACCATACCTTCCTGCTATCTTTAGCCTGGTCCCTTACAGAAATAGCTCCTAAGTGCAGCTCCCAGCCCTCAAAGGCACAGAACGCCCTAAATAAACGTGCACAAACACGCACAAACAATGCCTTGCTGCCTAGCAGCGCTGTCTATACGAACGTCTCCTCGCAAAGCCCTTGCTGTTGCTGCTAGCCAGGCTACAGATGAGCGCCCATTTGAGATGCAGTTGATTGACTTCATACCCAAAGACACAATCACTGCACCCACCAAAGGCTCTGCAGCAGCTAATGAGGCGGAAACTGTGGCCACAGATAGTCCTAATGAGAGGGAAACATGGCCAGAGATAGAGGCTTGTTTTGCGGACAGCTTTGACGGCATTGATTGGGACTGCCTGAAGGGTTATTGCAAACCTTTACGGACGCTTAAGATCAAGAAAAGCTGGGTCTACAACTATGGCTATTGCGTTGCACTGCTTGCAGAGCCTGCAAGAACCTTCTTTGTATGCCGGCTCTGCCATGTAAACAACGACAGCCGCAACAAGCTCATACACAAGACAACAGTTTCAACCTCTGCTACAATCAAACACATAGGAACCAGCAAAGCAGGCCCTAAACAAACTCCTAGGCAGATGTTACTCCAGTTTGCAGTTAACAGTAGCCGCCTTGATTTAACGCAGCCCTTAGCTAACAAACTGGGCAGCTTTGACGTCCAGGGCTTCTAATATGCAGCAGTCAGCTGGCTTGTTGACAACAACCACCCATTGCGCAAGTTTGAAACGCCTGCCTTCAAGGAGATGATTGCATATGTAAACCCAGGGGCAGCAGCAACGTTGTGGGCCAGTCACAATAGCGTTTCTAGCTATGTTATGCGACTTTACCAACATATGGAACTACAGGTTGTCAACGCGCTGTCACGTGCAAGCAGCAAAGCTCATATAAGCTTTGATGGGTGGATGTTTGAGGGAGCGCTTATGAGCGCCTCCCCTCTTGGACTAGCGTCTTTCTTCGGCTTGTTTAGCTTGCCCTTCCATAGCTTTCACTTCCGTAGCTCACGGAATACACATATGTTCACATCACCGAGACCACCTCTCATCAGTAGACAACAAAGGGCGGCAAGTGTGGTTCCTTTGGAGTTGTTGCGCACTTTTCTGATGCTAATGGCAACCTTAGGGACCTTCCTATTGCCCTGCCATAGGTTATGGGCGCTCACACGGGTGTAAGGATAGCTGAGTGTGTTGGCCTTGTACTGCACAGCTTTGGCATCACTGAACAAACTATTGGCTGCTTTATACTTGATAACGCCTCTGCTAACGACACGGCTGTTGAACAGCTTGCAATTGAATTTGCCTTTAATGCTTCCCATTGCCGCCTCTGTTGTGGTCCTTATACGCTCAACCTCGTTGGCCAGATGATTATCTTTGGGCTTGACACTGATGCCTATAACAACAGTAAGGATAAGTTCAAGATATAGGCTCAGTTCTTGAAGGATTGGTGCAAAGATGGGCCGCTAGGTGTACTGATTGATATTATCAATTACATCAGAACGCCTTTACAGCAGAACCTCTTTGCTGAAGCGCAGCGCAACGTAAACTGTCAGCCGGCAACGGCCTCTAAACTAGAAGATTCTACCATGACGTTACTTGATCATGTGTCACTGTTAATCCAGAGTCCCCACAGCTGATCCGGAATCTTCTGGATACTCCAATCGTTGTATATAAACCCCTCAAACTCCAGTACATAGAAATCAACCAGTTTCTTCATGTTTTTTCATGCACATTGCTCGCCAACATAAACGCTCTCCCTCACGCCCAATTAAAAGCCTACCTTGAGCCTATTGAGCCTGTCATCACCTGCTGGAACAGCTTTCATGATGCCTTTTAGCGCGCTGTCAAGCTTAAGGACGCCATTGATAAGTACGCAAGCAATCACATCACCCAACAAGAGCACAACAATATATATGCCCAAACTAAAGGTAACAAGATGCCAGAGGTGCCTGTCTGGATGAGGTAGGGTGGGCTGAAGGCCGCTGACTAGGCAGTAATAACAGAGTATATTGAGATGCTGCAGCCACTAAAAGAGGCTACCGATAACCTCCAGGCTTGTGGCAAGTCAGGCAGGTTTGGCGCAATATACAAGATTATCCTGCTGTTTGAAGCAGTCCTTAAGCAGTATGAGTCAACTGTAGAGCTGTACAAGAATGTCAACTTCAATGCACCTGGCGCGCCAGAGGACCACCTCATGATTAGCCTAGTTGCGGGTTGGAAGAAGCTTGATAATTACTACAGCATGCTTGACATTTTGCCCTGGTACTACGCCTCATGCTGCCTCCATCTATACTACAAGAACTACTGCAAGAATAGCTGGCGCAACAAGACCAACTGGCTGCTCAGAGGAAAGACCGGGCTACAGCAGATGTGGGCGTTGTATAAGCCAGCAATAGCACCACCAAAGCACGCACCTGTACCGCGCTCAAGCAGTTTGCGCGACTCTATTGCCGCGCTTGTTAACACAAAGCCTAGCTATGATAGTAACAACAACATGGCTACAACAGACTAATTAGAGTGCTGGTAATGCTTTCAGCCAGCCTGGAAAAGCGCACAGTTTGAGTCAGATGAGAGTGGCAATCCTATTAAATACTGGGTTAAGCTGCGCCCAAAGTACCTGCAGTTAGTACAACTTGCGCTTGACGTGCTGAAAATCCCAGCCAGCAGTTGCAATTGCAAGCAATTGTTTAGCCAGCTTGGTGACCTACTAGAGCCTCGACGTTGCAGTATTGGGTCGCAATTGCTGGCGGCCTTACAGTGTATTAAGAGCTGGCGGGCAGCCGGCTTTAAGCCGCCTAGTAAAGCAGCAATTGAAGACTCTATAGGGTATCTTAGCAATGAGGAAATGGCAGCAATATACAAGATGTACAGCTGGGATCAGGACAAGTGAGTTTTGTATACTAATTAGATTGCAATCACATCAAATTGAATCAAATTGAATCAATTGTCAAATCAAAACACTGCTGCTGAGAGCTTCAAACCAAATAAGATCAAAACCAAAAGCTGGCCGCTCAAATCAAGATTCAGAAAGAGGCCCTATTTGATTTGATTTGTTTGTTGACAAGTCTGCTCATAAACCTTCACAAATTCACCAAGTTTAAGCGGGCTATTCTTGAAGTTTACCACATCGTACCACTCTAGATCGTTATCATATCCAAGCCATTGAACGCGGTATTGAAGCTTTTTGCGGTTGACATGGTCATCTAGAATATTCTGTACCCCGTATTTGTCATCTTTGTCCGCACTGCCACGATTACGCCTCCGCTTATGCCTGCACGAGCGACAAGGGCGTGCGTTTAACACAAGCCACTTATTGCTTCTAAGGTGGCGGGCGCAATCTTCGCCACTGTCTTCGTCACTGTCATTGCTGTAGCTGGTCTTGGTATCTTAATCGTTGAACCGCGCTGCTAAAAGAGGTTTCAGGGTCGAATGACGGCTGGAGAGCGTCCTGCCGCGGATAGGAGATGGCTTCCATTACCTCGCTGTGTGTGCGGCATGCTTAGGGCGCTGCTTCAATATCTTGTTTGACGTTCCACTGTACCGCTTGGCTGGTGGAGAGAATTTCCCCTTGCGTGTCATTTTGTCAATAGGACCAGGAATGGAACATGGGGGAATGCGTGTCTGTATTGACTATGGGAACGAGAGCTCTATATATGCTAGGAACTCGGTCAACTGTATCACAGGTACAAACGCCTGGAAGGTTGTCAAGCACTATACCTGAGGCAAGGTCATACCATAGGGAGCAGACCTGCCGTAGATAGCAAACACACCCCTGGTACATACATAACTCGGGTACATACATACCTCGGGCACAGAACCCAGAAGGCCATGGAATACCGTGGCTGACATTTAGGGGAGGTGCAAGAGGAAGAGGTTGATGACAACGGCGAAAACATTGTGTCAATGGGACTAGGTGTCAAACATAGGGAAATGCGTGTTGTATTGACTATGGGAACGAGAGCTCTATATATGCTAGGAACTCGGTCAACCGTATCACAGGTACAAACGCCTGGAAGGTTGTCGAGCACTATACCTGAGGCAAGGTCATACCATAGGGAGCAGACCTGCCGTAGATAGCAAACACACCCCGGGTACATACATAACCCGGGTACATACATGGGTAGCATCCAGGCTCGGGTATGTATGACAGGCTCGGGTATGTATGACAGGCTCGGGTATGCATGACTCGGGTACATACATACCTCGGGCACAGAACCCAGAAGGCCATGGAATACCGTGGCTGACACATTTCGTCGTCGGTGCCACCACTGTCACCGTCGTTGTTGTCTTTATCAGTTCCGTTGCTGCTGCTAGAGCCTGTGCTTCTGATGGCAGGCGATATGCCTTGCTACTATTAGATGGAAAGAACACACATGCAACAACGTAGACTCACCTATACCATCTGCCTTCTTCTGCATTGCTCGCTACAACTGATGTGTTGTGGCTCTGGGAAGAGTGTGGCTGCTGGCCTCCTGCCATAGCTGGTTGAGATTCATCAACGGCGAACTGATTGACGGCATTGATGTCAGTTGGGGATCCGGAAGTCAATTGACTTGAAGCTTTGCTTCATCAGCTGGCTCCGATTTGATAGCATCCTCTGTGCCTATATGATACTCTCTACCATGACACTCCCAGGTCAGGATACCCAAGGCTTCAAGTTGATCGCCTCTCTGCGTACTTGGACAGTTTTCCATTGGCCATGCTCGTCGGTATTTGAGTTGGGTGGACTGTTTTTAATGATGACAGCTTTCTCTACACTATGTCAGAAATGGTATGCGTGAGAATCTACCACGAATGGGCCTAGACGCTTACCTTGATTGCTACCCTCATAAGCAACGAGCTGGTTTGAACTCTCATCCTATATGTTTTCCTGAGAAGCTCGCACTGAGACAAATTCCTCGAATACGATACTTGCGTGTTCGTTTCGTGGGAGGAAATTGTTGCCACCGCCACTATTGCCACTTCTTCCACCTCCATTACTATCAATTTCGCAGCTGTCTTCGTTGGCTGTGCTGCTATAAACCATCGGACGACACCAGCCGTAACAAATCATTGCTTTGTCGGCCATAACAAAACTTACCGAGCCATATCAAATCCACAATTTCAGCTCCAAGGAATGAGAAGGCAATGACCCCTCCATCTTTAGATTCAATTTCCAGCCCAATCGCCAGAATTTTGTTGGTGTCATGGCTTTTGTCTATATTAGACGGGGTTTTCTTCGCGGGATAACGTCGAGAGTGTGGCTTCGCCTCCCTAGCGTTGCTTATGGTCACTCACCTAGATATAATTTCTGTAGTTTCACACAATACAATCTCAATTCAATCCGTCAATATAAACTGCCTGCATACTGCCCACGAGATCCATCCATCGGTCACAAAGACAAGTCTATACTGGAAAACCTGGATGCGACACCGCAATATTGCTCAATTTGAGGCTGATGTGATGGCGTGTGCTTCCACGCAAGCAACACTACCTGAAGAATGAACTGAATTCACATATCCAAACTTCGACGTAGGTTTGAGAAGCGGAGATCGATGATTGTGCGCAACTTGAAGCAACTACGAACGATCGCGGCCCCCGGAATACAGGCGGTACGGGAAGCTCGGACCTATTTTTCTTTCGCTAGAATGCATAATGACTACCCATATCTCAACATTCAAGGCTCAAGCGGATCATATTAGCCTCTCAAAGTCACTCGAAGAATAAAGTGTTCCGAACTGCACTGGCCACCGGACGGATAAGAACAAGGAGATACTGAAACTGTCCGGCTGGAACGAGATATCAGAGTTTTTGTCAAACAAAGACTACGGCATGGGTGATTAATGGAAACATATAGCGGAGACACTGGTACACAACAATAGAGTCGTGAGTGCTTCATGGATGAGAGGGCAGAGTCGGTTGTGTGTTGTGTATGATCGTCACCAGGCAGTAGAAGAGGCGCGACGTGATGGAAGCTTGGGCAGAGGCTCCTTGCAGGCAGTTCTTGTAGTTAGGCCGGTATGGTTTCGATGGCCTGTAGTTGTTGCAGTTGAACACCAGCAGTTGCGCGAGGTCATCCAGGCCCATTGCGATGACTAAGCAGCATTGGCGTCAGCTCAAGCGCTGATCGTCTTCGGTTGTGACGATGCATCCTTAGTGGAGACTTACCTTGTCACGATATGTCGCATAATCCCGTGCAACTATCTTCCTAATAGCTACCTCGATCACACTTGAAGCTGTCCAGGTGAAAGGTGGACGGAAGGTCGCGTTGCGATTCTGATATTTATATTGTTTATCTACCTAGCTCGTTGTATGTTTTCTACTGTCGAACACTGCAAGAGATGCATCGCCAGGATGATAGCGGAGGCTAAGATGGGTCTCGCCCGCGCTCCGAATTATGTACAATATGTTAAAAGAGAAAGGGTATTCAGCGAACGTAATCTTTGTGGTAAAAACTTCCAACAACAAACGATATAACGCAGGTTAGATAGTGCGAACGCCTCGTGCGGACTCAGCTCGTACGCGCCTCCTGTACTGGTCACGAAACTTTATGCGACCGAATGTACCCAGTCCAACTGCCAGGGAAAACAATACAGCCCATATAGATGTGACGATAAGACCAATCGGGAAAATGCCGAAGGTGGTTCCGGGGATGACGAACGGTGCAGCGGACGACACGGCAGCGGAAGCAGATGCGGCAGCCTGGGGGTCTGCGTTTGTGGGAGCACTACCGGCCTTGGAGAAGATCCCATTGACGAAAGAAGCTTCCTGTGAAGAGAGTGTCGTCTCAACGTCTTGGTTTGTTACAGGATTGCGGGCCGCGAGGTCGATTTGTGGGATCAGAAGGGGTTGCAGAGATGCTCTGGAGGAACGTTAGTGGCGATCCAAAATATTGATATTGAAGGAGAGATGCTTACTGGGTCATAGCCGAACCCATCAGGTTGCTGTTCACTCTTCCAACATACATGAGCACCTTCATCTCCGTCATGGAGTTGATGTTCTGCCTTTCCACCAGAAGCCCGTCATTCATTTCCCTTGCGCGAACTGGCGGCCAGCTGAGATCTCGTTTTGTAAAGTTGCCGTTCATGTTCTGCACCGTCGCACCAAGATATGATAGTGTCATACTGACATCGGCAGCGGTAACGCCAACCCACGGATTGATGGGCGCTGACACATTGTACATTCGAAGTTCGGCCTGGAAGACGCCAGTCTTGGTGTCGAGGAACGGTAGGTTGTAACACACGGCGATTCCACTTGGGTTCGAGGCTTGGCCATTGAGGTTGCCCAGCGTGCTCATGCATGCTTGCTTCGTCTGCTCTTCCCATTTCGCTGAATCCGCATTCGATGCATCGCCAGTCGCAGGTGTCAACGATGCCAGTGGAGCTGTGTCGACGGCATTTGCGTCTTGTCGTCGAGTGAGGGATGCCATAAGTTCCGCGTCCCGTCGAAGTACTTCCTCCACATGATCGCCTGGCTGAAAAAGGGCGTTGACTTGAGTGCGCTTGAAGGCAGTTGCGTGACCAGCAGCGAGAAGGCTACCCAGTAAGGCAGTCTTGAAAAACATCGTCAAGTTCGTATTAGGCGACAGTCTAGTATTAAAGTCGATAGTGATAAGGTGGTCAAACTGCCCAGCAGCTTGGTAGAAAGAAAGTGGCGAGCGAAAAAAGGACGATATAAAAGTCAATCACTACAGAAAAGAAACCGGCTCTGCCAGGGAGTAACTAGCAACACGAATAAGAGAAGTGGTAAGCCCTAACACCAAGAAACGCGGTGTGCAATTCGGGTTCATGGGTGGGTCCGACAGTGTCGGTTCGCAATGGCGTGACTTGGGTCGGCCATCAGGCTCGTAGAGCAGCACCAAGCCTTCACAAATGCTCCATAACAGAGTTGAGACCGGTTGTGCTTGAGGCTGCGACGGGTGGCACGAAGCATATCTATGCGTTCATCCTTGAGGGGCTAAGAATAAGCTCCAATTAGTACATTGAAGTCGCAAACTGGTGGAGGCCAACCAATCTACAACAAAGAGCCGAGAAATTCGGGGTGGGTGCGCAGGTAGCATAACGATGCCGGCCTCCTTGAGACAATTGGTGTTGAGGTTTGGAGTCGAGGTCCGCTGCTAAAACTAGGGGCGCTTCAGGTTCACGCTACGCAGGCATGTGAGCTCGCGTGCGGGCCAATGAGGTCCTCATGGTGCCGAGTGTCCCGGCTTCTCGGTTTCACCCTCCCATCTCGTCTCTCGACTTTCCCATGGCTGCAGCCTCTGTGGCGCGACCCTGCACCTCCTGATTGCACCTCGCAATTGGGTTTGGCATCTCTTGCCTCAGAAATAAGCAATGTTGACAGAGGAATGGTCCGCTGTCATCCCCACTTGCGACCGACACCTTGCGCTAATGGAGAGCGTATCGCCCCAGTGCAATATCTAGACGATTGTACGACGACCGCTTGATCGCCCTGACTGCCCAGCCTCTCCTTTCGAGGCACATCATTCCCGAAGCCACACGGAGAAAGGTTGTTCCACGTGCGGCTGCCCAGAAGAGACGGTGAGCTGCGTGACGAAGAACATCGTGTCACTCACGACCCGGTCATCAGCAACAACATCATCAGCTATATTCTCTGACCCAATGAGGGACCTGCGCGTATGTAAACAGACCGGTCCTGGGTCCCGGGTCCTTATGCTCTTACTTCTCGTGCGCAGTCCTGGGTCCTGCAGCAAACTGGCAGCCTTGACGCGCCACGCTGCGAATCGTAACGTTGCGGACAGCGCCTGCTATGTTCGGGACGGCTCGTGCGTTACATTTCAGATTTATGGATGATCTGGCACCACATAGGAAGGTCTTGCTGTGAACATATGCATAAGTTGCGCCTTTGACGAAGAGGCGACTCTGAGGTGGCCACGTTCGCCTGCATACAACTAACCCACAACGGTGTGCTCGTGCCCAGTGTGCATTCGCCCAACACATACACCCACAGTGCAAGACCATATATTGTCGCCCTCTCTGGTGCGCTTCGGAAGCATGCGAGTGATTGCCAGCACACCAAAAGACTTGTTCTGGCCGCACCTGTCAGACTTTCGGAGAAGTCGAGCCGCCAGAGCGGTGCCGCTGTACTTCTTCTACAGACTGGGTGGCCGGGTCCCATCCTTCTCTTTACTTCCGCGCTCACGTTCTTCGCTCTTTTGTGCACATGTGCTTTGTTTGTTTTTTGCATCTGTTGCTGGCCTCTCTCTCGCCCAAGTCTACGCAATCTACATTGCCCCTCGTCGGTTACACGTTGTTCAACTGTTACAAACATATCTCATTCTGCAGCAATGCAGCATGCTTCAAACTCACCATGGCGCACGCCTGCAGTAGATTACCCAAAGCCCCAGTACAGTCTACAGCATACGATATCAATGGTCAACCTGCACGATGATCAGTCATGGTACACGAATCGCGAGCCTTCGTCTCCCACGGCCTCATCAGTTTCGTCTTGCAACAGTCGGAGTACAACACCTACAACAGCAACAACAAACAACAATCCGTGGTCAAACGTCATGGCGAGCCCGAGCTCGACATACTCCACCAAGTCGACCAGCTCATCACCGAGGGATAGCCCAAACCGTACCCCGCAGTACACCAGCCGATCCACAACACCCATTGCTCCGCAACCAATAAGGATTGTCAATGCAGTAGCAGGATTCGCGCCCATATCACCACCTCCTTCGTCATCTGGTGAGTCATTCAGGAACGGTGATTATCCAGGCTCGCCCATGAATCCATATCGTCAGCCTGCGCCCCCCTTGGTACCATTAGTGAATGGTTATATCAACACGTCCATACTTTCCTCGCAAGGCCAGTCGTTATCGGGGTGGTTCTATGAGCTTGTTCGAAAGCAAGGGTGGGATGCTGGACTAGTCAAGAAGATATGGCAATGGACGTTGTCGAATCCCCGGCTTGCGATTCTTCTATTTGTATGCGACGATGTGGCGTCGTGGCGGCAAGCTTCCTTCTTCGATCTCAGAGACGAAAGCTTACCGTTCCCTGAGGACCGTCTCCAGGGCATCGTGGGGAACGCGCGAAAGGTTGTCCAGGAACAGTGGCGCGCTACATCTAAGGAGCTACCGTTGACGGGGATCCATGTGGACTTGACCTTCAGGGAGACGGTGCCACTCCAGCATTTGGGTCTCATCCGTTCGTCTCGAAACTCTGAAAAGAGTGTCGATCGAGTTCGGATGCTAGGCAGCAATGACGACCGTGTCCTAGTACGGAAGCGATTCGTCACCGCTCGACCCTCACAGAAGGCTGCAGTTCTAGAGCAAATCAACAAGTTCAAGCAGTATGAGCACAAGAACATTGCAAAACTGCTTTGTTCATATGCCCAACCGAGCCACGTCGGCATCGTCACTGAGAAAGCGCAGTACGGCCTGGACGACTTTCTTGCACTTCCAGGAAGCGACCCAAACCGTTCGAAACTGCTTGTGGATTGGATGCATGACCTGTCCTCCGCGCTGGAATATCTTCACTCTCAGTCGATATGTCACCGCAGTATCCGACCTCGCAAGATCTTGATTGACGGAGCCCGCATCTTCTTCGTACCCTTCGATATCGGGCAAAGCATTGACACGTTCAGCCCGGCCATGGCAAATTCTCAGCGCCTCGATCAGCTACACACCTATTTCCAAGACCAGTCTTACGTCTACGCAGCACCTGAAGCCATCGTGTCACGGGGCAAACGAATGGCGGACGTGTTTTCGCTGGGATGCGTCTTCTTGTCGATGATGACCGTCGCGCAAAGTCAGTCGCTATCCGTCTTTGCACAGTACAGAGCAGCCTCGACGCAAGACGCGTCGTTCCACGCACATCTCGACCGAGTTGGTAGCTGGCGAAACCGACTGCACGCAGCGACTACATCCAATCTGAGGAACGGGCTTATCGGATCTAGCAGGAAATTGAGACAACTGAAAGCGGAAGCCGAATGGCTCAACATCATCGAGAAGATGCTTTTGCCGAGACCGAAAGAGCGGATTAAGATGGGCTTCGTACTTGCGAGCTTGAGCACTGCGAAAGCGGCTGGAGGACGTCGACGAAGTTTAGATGGAGGTGGCTACAGTGGACAAGTGGCAGCGTCGCTAGGTGGCAACAGTGCGTCGACTGCCACCTTGGTCGATATCTCTGAACACGCACCACGGAAGCCGGAGTTAAGTGTCTTCGACGGCTATTTCCAGACGCAGACACGCAGGCTAGAGCCAGCAGGCGGATGGTAATCGGACGTTCAGAAGTCAAACATGTCAAACATCAGTCGCGCCAAGGTGATACTCTGCGAAACGTGCAAGACATCGATGATGTGCCAGATCGGGGTAGACATGTGTCAAACATAAGAGCCTGGAGCATGCGGAGAGCGATCGGAACACTGCGTCCGAAACGCTTGACGAGGCTCAGGCTGGTCATGGAGTGAGAGAAGTTTTATTTTTCCATGATTATCAATTTCCTTACGTCCCCTTACGCACTTTAATTCCTGTACGGGCCGGACCTTTGATACCCCCCTTTCATGCGCCCCCCCCCCCCCCCCCCCCCCCCCCCCCCGTTTTCTTTCAGCGAGCGATGCAGAAAACTCGGCGAAAGTATTAGATGATGATCCACGAGAGCTACGAGTTAATACGGAGAGGAGGGGGATGATATCACACACAGCCGACCATTATTCACCCATTTCTTTCATCGGAGCTTAGGGGCTCCGAGTATACAGTGTTTTCTACACTTCTAAACGTCGTCTCCACGGGTTATGTATGTAGTTACTTTAGATGTGGGAAACCTCTGCACATGAGCCCATTGATTAAATCCATCTTGAATCCATCATCATCCCCACAGGCAAAACACACACACTTTGACGCTTTTTTGCCTTCTTCTTCTTCTTTGCCAAGTGTGAAATATACATGACTAACGAAGGAACGCTGTAGTAGTAGTAGTAGTAGTAGTAGTAGTAGTAGTAGTAGTAGTAGTAGTAGTAGTAGTCACACACGAAAACGCAGTCAGTTCTCACGTAAATAAACAAACAAGGACTACAGTGCAGGTTATTAAGTTAGTTAGTTAGTTAGTTAGTCAGTACCCAAGGTAAGGAGGAGAAAAAAGGCAGCGCTTTAGAATGAATAGATGCGGAGAAAGAAAGAAAGAAAGAAAGAAAATCCCAAAAAAATCAATAAGTATTTCTCATGGTGAAAGAAAAAAAAATTGTTAAGCTTATTGTTAAAACATGACCCAACATGTTTTATTTCCACCACTTCTCTTGATAGTAAAACCCTTTTGCAGGTTTTCTTGGTGCACCTACATCCATCTCAACTTGGCAGCTTTTTTGCTCTCCAAGCACAACAAGACACGGACAGTGTGACGAACCCTAGTCGCCATGGTCTGAAAAGACGATAAGCTGCGAGGAACGAGGCTGGGGTGCAAAAAGCAACGAGGAATGCTTGTCGGTGCAAGGGAGGGGGAGGCAGGATAACCTTCCTTCACTCATGGTGCGGAAAATATATATACATGCGGCTGCCTATTTTTTTTCTCAAGAGGGGGCAAGAATGGGTCTAATACAAGCAATACAAGCTCTTCCTGTCTTATCATACAGACACGGGTACACCCCAACAGCCACGTTCGACAGCTATCCTACGCTTCTCTTCATCAACTCGTAGGAGGCCTCGAGCAGCCAAACACCTGCTAGGTATGTAAGGTAGGCAGCGAAGATATTCAGACGGCATCCAATGCCGCATGATTACTCAACCAAAACCCTAACATCTCAAGAACCACCCGCTCATCCAGAGTGCTCCACAATCTCGCTAATAACCTTGCCGTTTTGGATGTAGCTCCTGATCTGCTCCGGCAGCGGGTTCTCGGCGTAGTCGTCTTCGGTGGGAAGGTTGATGTTGACGCTAGAGCACTTGCTCGTGAAGACCTCCGTAGCCAGCGAGTCCTTGCTCAGATACACTGTCGCGCCGTCCACTTGGTCCAACAAGATGGTCGGCAGCGCCCCGAGGACCTGGAGCGCAAAGTTGGGGCACTTGATCACATCGACGGAGCTAACCAGCGAGTCGATAATGAGGGAAGTGCGGGAGCTGTTGTCAAGAGAAAGCGCGTTCGCTTTGCCGTTGATGCGGATGGTCGTGTTTTTGCAGCGCGAGATGAGGATCGAATGGTTGATTTCGGCGTCAATTTCGAGCATTTCCGTGGGTGAGTCGAAGTTGTCCTGGCACTACATTAGCAACGTTCCACGCCAAGATAGGCAATACGCACTATTATCCACTTGGTCCCATCCAGCTCCTTCCTGGGCGGCTTCTTTGTTCGCATGCTCTCTGGCTTCTTCGCCTTGGGCGGCGCGGGGCTTTTGCTCCGCAGGCTACCTGTGCTGTCGCTGCGCTCAGGGACCGGCGCACTCGCTCGCAACGACGGATTCTTATGCGTCATTTGGCTTGGGTCGACCTTCTTGAGTCCCTTTGTGACATCGGAGCCTTTGTTCAGGTCGCCAAAGACGTCGTTCATGTCAGGCGCGGCCTTTTTGGCTGCGGGTGCGGCGCCGGGTGGAGGAGGGCCAGGGGGCGGCGGAGGACCGGGCGGTGGTGGGATGCCTGCAGCGGAGGGCGCCGGTGGTAGTGGAGGAATGTTTGAGGCGCCGGAGAGGGGCGCGGTGGATATCTGCTTCGCAGCTTCCTTGGCGTCGATTCCGTTGAGGTTCCATGCTACGCCGGTTGCGTGGTGCTTCTTCGCGTACTCGGAGAGGGCTTTGAACAGCTTGTAGTAGGCCTGAACCCATTTGACGTGCGATTCACCCTCCGGCCTGTACGTGTTAGCTATGGGGCCAGACGGCTGTTAAGGTGTCGTACTTGTCCCGGTACTCCTTAAGCACCTTGTTGCCGTATATCTGAGCTCCACCGACGAGCTCATTGATGTGCTCGTGGGGTTTCATGCCTCCCCCCTGGCCAATTGTCACCCATCCAAGCGAGCCGACGCCGTCAGCGACCATGGAAAGCGGGTCCTTGAGCTTTTGGTCGCGGTTGCTTTGTCGGAACTCGTCCGTCTTCTCCATGCTCGCCTGGAGGTCCTTCAGGAGCTCCATCATGGTGCGGTCATCCGGTTTCTTCGCCTTGTTCGCGATGAAGAGGAACTGGCGCTGCGCAGCGAAAGCTCCCTGGACTGCCTTCGATTGGCCCTCAATTGTGCTCCCCAACTTCCCGCTCAACTCCAGCCAGTTCTTCAATTCCGTCTTCACCAGCTCATCGAAAGCCTCGATCGCCGGCGGGGCGCTCTCGGCTACCAGCTCGGGAGTGCTAGCCGTACTTAATGCAGTGGCGCCTATTAACGCTGCAGCATCGGCAGAATACCCTTTGCTGGCTGCGCTCGCGTCGCCATTCGGCAGCGTTGAGCTAGCGATGTCTTCGAGCCGGGACGTGGCAGCTTCAAGCCTGCGGACGAACGACGTCAGTACGTGGTCTGCTGTGACCAGAATCTGGCTGTGTCGACCGAGAATGTGTGTTTGTTCGGGCGAGGAAGTCATCCTTGTCGACGTCGCATAGAGTACCGTGGATGGATTCGAACGTGGTTGAGGTCATAGGGTGGCGGATTCAGGGCTAGGAGTGATAAGGAAGGGACTTACCGCTTGATCAGAGTAGTCAGGTTGTTCATGTTGCCGGCCATATGGCGAGAAGGAACGTTGCAGCTTTCAAGGCGATTGAATGCTCTGGGCAGGGGCAAGCACGGCGGGCTGCAGCTTGTATAACACGGGAGCACCTATGTAGAGATGAGATAGCGATATTGAACAATGGAGTTATTGCCAACAACACAAGTGATGCCTGTAGTTCACGACCAGTATATTGGAGCTGCAGTATTATTCAGAGGCGGCACTCGATGCGTGAGCTTCCCGAGGCCGCATGCATGTCCACGTTGCGCTAGCAGCTGCATGCCAAGGCCGATCGGACCCTTTCAATGCATCTGCTCAGCAACACCCATGAACTTCGAGGGTTGAAATTCAAGACAACACGGAAACATCCACCATGGCTTATTGCAACAATGGAATCGATTTCTGCACGTTGGGCATGTTCATAATCGGTACGTCAGACTCAAGTTGCAAACATCCACTGCTGTTCATATAATTTAGATGATATCGAATTCCCCCCACCAAAACCCCCAGTAAAAGATGTACTCGGCGGCGCAGGCTCCTACTCGGCTTTGGGGGCGCGTATCTTCGCTGCACCCCCAAAGTCCAAGGGCGTGGGCTGGATCGTAGACTGCGGCTCCGACTTCCCGGCTGAGCTTCGCGACTTCATTGCTTCGTGGGAAACGGGGGTTGTGATCAGGGAGACGCCTGACCGGCTGACTACGAGGGGGTGGAATGGGTATGGGGAGAACGAACATCGAGGTATGTTTGCAATTAACATCTAACACAAGGAGAAAGACTGATTAATGTTTTGAAGCTTTCCGGTACTTGACGCCAAAGTTGAGGCTGGATCAGAGGGCTTTGATTGATACGCCGTTGCTTTGGTCCAAGTCTTTCCATCTCATCTGCTCGCCGCTGCGGTGCATCGAGCTCGTGGAGAGCATCCTTGCACTACGCAAGCAGGCCTCGATTGCCGGGTCAGATGGACGACCGCTGTTCATCTGGGAGCCGGTACCTGATCTCTGTGTCGCGGCAGAATTCGGCAACTGCTTGAAAGCGCTCAAATACGTGGACGTCGTCAGCCCGAACCATGGGGAGCTGGGTGGCTTCTTTGCCAAGGACACCAACGGCAAGGAACATGTCGACTTCCGACTAATCGAGGAGCTGTGTGGTCAGTGGGTAGAAAATGGCATTGGAGCAGACGGTAATGGTGGGACGGTGGTGCGATGCGGGAAAGACGGGTGCCTGGTGACACGCAAGGGATTGCGAAAGTGGGTACCTGCATACCACCAGTCTGCGGAGAAGGTAGTCGATCCGACTGGCGGAGGAAACGGCTTCCTGGGCGGATTGGCGATTGGCTTGGTGAGGGGTGGTTCTAAGTCGAGCATGGAGAACCTGGAGGAAGCGGCGATATGGGGCGCCATCTCGGCAAGCTTCGCCATCGAGCAAGTCGGCATGCCTGCACTCTCTCACTCCTCAAACGGTGAGACGTGGAACGGTGATAGTGTGGAGGACAGGCTTTCAGATTTCAAGCAGCGGCTGGCTAGTTATATACAGCCATAGTCGTGTTCGCCGCGCGCATCCACTATTCTCCCGCCTTGACCACTTATCCCTCGATCGTCCTTCCAACCGCGCTCTCGTCCTGTTTCCGCTCGTGCTGGATGATCTGCTTGCTCCAACTGCGCCGTTGTTAGCTCCTGTATTCTGAAGTGTAGGCTATGGCGGTGGACCGTACTATCGGCTCGGGAAGAAACGGTGGCGTTCAGGCATCTTGTCGCGGTACTCGCGATTTGCGCTCAGCATCCAGGCCATGCCGACGACGCTGCCGAGGGCGAGGCCTACGACAGCCGTGTTGGCTTTCCAGTTGGCGGGTTGGGCGTACCACCCACCGGCCGGCGACCAGACGTGCTTGGGGTATCTATTTGCGCTGTTAGAGACGCGCCGAATAACGGGTCAGGAGGATCGTACGGGATCTTTCCTCCTCCGCCCATGGTGTATGTGTTTGTGCGGATGCGTGGGGTTGGTGTAGTCGGAGCTCGCTGAGGTCGCTGTTGCATGGTAGGGCTCGCACGGACCTCGCGCTTGGCGGAAATTCTTTGGCAGTCGCCATCACCAGTCGAGGAGAGCGAGCACACGACGGCCCAATTGCTGCTGCCGCGTCTCCTGTCTTGCCTCACTCTTCCCGTGCCTTCATTGCTATCCTCTCTTTCATGCAGCGGATATCCATATCACGATGCGCCTCGCAGTTGCGGGCACCACGACGGCCCGCGTGCCCATGTGCCGCGGCGAACAGTGTACGGAGAAGCACTACACCCCACAGTCACCGGATACAAGCGCGGTGTCAGTCGACTGTGGCTATACCGGATGAGGGTGGTTTGCACCTCGAGATTGCAGCCAATTCCGGAGCTGCAGCAACACGCAAGTCGCGACCAAGCTCACAGCCTCTCCCGCTGGAGAAACTCCCGTCACCACACCCGAGTGCTGCCGAGCGCTCGACAAAACTGCACGCACTGCGAAGTCGACTCTCGCTACCGCCACGATTCCCCCTCCAGGCTCTCGCCCGCACACTCGTCCACGCCTCCGCAGACCCGAATCCTGCATTCAATAATGCCTCGCTGTCGATTCTCGGGCGGCATCTGCTGGGCTACTACACCTCCGAGTGGCTCTTATGCAACTATCCCCGCCTACCCATGCCCGTCGTCTTCGCCGCCGTCGAAGCATACATCGGCCCGAAAGCACTAGCCACTATTGCAAGCGAATGGGGCATTGAAGCAGCAGCGGAACCGGGAGGCGAGGTGGACTCAGGCCTATTACAGTTCAAGAGGATAGCATCGGGCGATGGCCTCCCGGAAGCGTTACGGCGTCAAGCACCCTGGAAGTGGAACGTCACCACCACACACAAGATCATGAGGACAGATGAGTTTGGCTCGACCAACGCGCCACCGAGCCCACATGCGCTACAGAAAACACCCGTACCCATGGAAGAAGCAGCGCAGTCTTTCGTCCGAGCCCTTATCGGCGCATTGCACGTCCACCTCGGCTCGCCTCTCGTCAAGCGCTTTTTCCGCGACCACTTCCTCAGTCGGCATCTCGACATCAGCACGCTCTTCGACTTCCGCACCCCGACCCGCGATCTCTCACGGTTATGTGCGCGAGAAGGCTTTGAGGCGCCTGTTGCTCGCCTGATATCCGAGACTGGTCGCTTGAGCAGACATCCCGTATTCGTGGTGGGCGTATACAGCGGGAAGGACAAGCTAGGAGAGGGAGCGGGAAGTTCGTTAGACGAGGCGAGGACGAGAGCAGCGGCAGCAGCATTGAAGGCGTGGTACCTCTACAAGCCGGTTGAGGTTACAGTGCCGAGCAGCATGGAGGGCGAACTCGATACGAGTAAATGGCGGCCGAACTTTGTGGACTGTGGTGAAGTCATTGTGTAAGATAAGGAGCAGGAATGAAACACCACACTTTGGCCTCGTCATGGCGGTCGCTTACAGCATTTGCAAGTACGCATAGAGAGAGAGAGAGAGAGAGAGAGAAGTGAACGAGTTGGAAGAGCCTAGGCTAGGCAAAGGGTTAGAGGCAGCGCATTGCATTCATCAAGCAAGCGCAATCATGTACCATATGTGCCATTATGAGGCATACCTCCCCCTACACCGAAAACGATATCCGCAATATGTACAATACAAGACGATGATGCTTTGTGCTCAACACTGTGAGTACTCTTTGATTTTACGTTGATGCTATAAATTGGCCTGTTAACATCGTTCTATCACAGGTGGACTTTAAAATACAAGATACTATGTCATTCATCATTATAACTTCACTAAACAAAACACACACGCACACAACACGAGATTTCAAAGTGTAAGCGGGTAAATGGTGATATACCATCCTCATTATATAAGCACCGCATCGCATCCCATGTACGACTGCTTTCTCTCAAACATCCGCCTCCGGCATAGCATTATCATTCGCCCACTGCTTGATCTTGTCAAAGTTCCTGCACACATGGTGGCTCTCGTAGTCGGGCCAGTAGCCCTCCTTGCCCGCCTGCTTGTGGAACGTAAACACGTTGACGTCCGAAAAGCACATCAAGTTCATGCGCAGGATTTCTATGCAGTGATCTAGTCTCACAGTCAGTTCTCAACCCTACCCAATCCTATTTGAACCCCACATGAAACGCGGAGAGGTAGGATAAAACTTGTGTTGGGAAGGAAAGTTACGTACCAAGATGCTCCCTCACGCGCTCGGGCTTGTCGTTGGTATCGCTCCACCACAGCTTGGGATAGTACTCTGGATACGTCGACATGCGCAGCAGGTTCAGGCAGTGCAGTTGGTGGAACACTTCGATGCCGACGCGGTATCCTGTTTCGCCAGTCCTGGGGTCTGTGACTTGCATTGCGTCGGCGGGCTTTTGGAGCTTGGGGAAGTCGGCCTTGGAGATCATTTGGTCAGGCACTGTGTGGGCGTGGGTTGTTAGTGGAAAAAGCCCGTGGGAAGGGAAGAGGGGAGAGGGCTTACGGTATGCAACGTCCATCCATGCATCCTCGACGTCGTTGGTGATGCCGACGTATTTGGACGAGTTCAAGGGGTTGGGCAGTTCGAATTTGGTGTGAGAGTATTCTACCTGGTGCATTGCGGGTGCTTGGCCGTGTTAGTTACTAGTCTCTAAAAACATCGGTTGGCGATTGTGACATACAGATGATGTCGAATTGATCCATCAGCTTCGCTGCCGAGTGTCCTGACGAGTCCTTTTGCGACATGACGGCGCATATCAACGACAGCATCGACAGTGTGAAGATGAAGAGATTGAAGAATGTGAGGTAGATCATGCTCCGCGACCGCCGGGCGTCATCTTTCTTGTACTGTGTGTTGAGGAAAGCGGCATTCTCGGAGTCATCTTGTGGAGAGCTGGAGTCGGTGTACTTCTCCATTCCGACGGTCGATGATTATGCTGGGAGAAGGGTGATGGAGACGGTGATATGAAAACAGTAGTGTATAAAGAATTATTAAAAATCGACCTGCGATGCAAACAGAAATGAATTGTTCGCTCAGCGATTGAAGTTGACAGGAAAGAAGGCGAGGGAGTGGGAATCGAAGACCTACTGGAAGGGACGGGGCATCGACCTTCATGCATCACAGCTTCCAGTAACGACACCGAAACATGGGTCTTTCAAACAATGTTGGCAGCTCCGCTGTCAAGCCAGGCACCTGGACCCGGGCTCGCCTTCCTCTGGCAAGATTAGCCTGGAGACCCCAGCTGCGACGTCGCCAAACTGCGACAAGCTTTTGACAAGCCTTCTGAGATATATGAGGCGGGGTGCGTCTCATGTCTCTGTTGGTCAACACACTGTTTGGGGTTGCTACCGGGCGCTGAGCCAAGAGTTGAGTCTCTTAGCCCTTCACTAACGTTTCAGCTTGGCGCGCTAAGCAGAACCGAGGCCGTTTACTGAACCTGACACGCATCTGCAACAAATGCATTGGCTGAGGCTTAGGCAGAACGCCAACACTTGCTTGTTCGACCGGTTCATGTCAGTTTTGCAGTGCTTTCTGACGGCGGCATTTTCGTGAGGCGTGCTAAGAGCCAATAAGTCGCTCGCTTCCAGTCTCTACACTTGCAGTCTTTCCCAGGTCTCGGACAGTGCTCATTGAAATGGCTGCGATCGGCGAAGGTTGAGGCGCGAGGCTGAACCGAACCTGGAGCTCGAAGCTGTGACGCGGTTGCTCGATCTTGTTACAGTTTCTATCCCCGAACTTGGCAGGCCGTGTCGACTGTTGGCGGTATCGTTGGTGGAAAGAAGCTCACACTAACCTCTTGTGTTTGGCTCCCCGCAGCACACGCCTTCCGCTGTCATAATTAGGAACCGCCATAGGTGACCAGGATGGACCTCCGCTTGGGTACCCCGGGCAATTCGAGGTGTCTCAGGAGTCGAAGGAGGTAGGAAGTACGCAGCTGGTGCGTCTCCCAGGGATCTAGCTCACTTATAAAGTGTGTCCATGTTCCAAGAGAAAAAGGCATCAACGTTGAACGTGCTCATTCCTTCTCACAACCTGCTCTTCAGTTTCATACTTTCTTTTCTGCTGGCAGATCCTTTACATTCATTCGTCGACTTTTTAAAAAGACACTAAAACACCTTACCTCATTCACTATGAAGTTTACCGCTCTCGCTCTTTTGGCCCTGGGTGCCTCAACCTCTGCCTACGTCGTACCCAACGACAAACGCGTCTCGGGAAGTGCCGTGGAGGCTCGCATGCAGGTAAGCTTGATCGATTGTCGCACTCCCTCATGCCTTGACTTACATTTCAATAGGGAAGCGGACCTGTCCGAGCAACCAACCTCGTCGCCGCCCTTATATCTCGCAGTGTCGAGGCCCGCCATCACAAGGGCAAGGGCAAGGCCAAGAAGACCCAGCGCAGCGAGGAAGAGCTCACTGATGCTGAGGAGGACGCCCACTTCGCCGATCTCCACGCCCGCCACCACAAGGGAAAGGGAAAGGGAAAGAAGGCCCAGCG
>ML976011.1:217259-270844 GCA_010015635.1 Clathrospora elynae
CCACAAGGGAAAGGGAAAGGGAAAGAAGGCCCAGCGCAGCGAGACTGACTCTGAGATCGAGACCCGCGAGCCCCACCACAAGGGCAAGGGAAAGGGAAAGAAGGCCCAGCGCAGCGAGACTGACTCTGAGATTGAGACCCGCGAGCCCCACCACAAGGGCAAGGGCAAGGGAAAGAAGACCAACTAGATCACGCTTGTTATTATTCTAGAGGACCACGATCGATCAGGCGGGAGGGCGAGAGCGGTGGACACGAGTTGGTGACCGGGACGAATGGATTTGGGGCTTTATCTTGTACTATGTTTGGTAAGACCTGTCATTGATGTAGTTGACTTGTAATATAATCAATCGACGGATCGAACAACTTACCTTTGTCGTGCCTTGTTGATTTTGAGTGAGACTGCTACAACCCAGGAGCCTAGATACGTACGCACACATCGCTCCGTATGCACGGTTTTCTCAGGCACAATTCCCTCCTTAGTCCCATGCGAAGGCGGACATATGTACGCGTCAACTGGAACGTCTAACGAAGAGTCATCTCATCACTCACCCTTACACAATTGATACGGTGTCGTTGGTACACGCCCCACTTCAACCCGTCACTACCCTATGATTGGCTAATTACCGCATCGTGCATATGCATCGCGAACACCACACACGCACGCCCTACGCGTCAAACCTGGTGCCTCGTCCCGAAGCCGGCTACGGAGTCATTCGTCATGCTTACTTTCTGAGTCACCACTTGCGTATATAGCCTCACGGTCCTCGGGCAATATTCTACAGTATCGGTTCAGTGAATTGAGTGAGTGAGCCATGACGTTGCCCTTGAGTAACGGTATGGTTTTGGCTGAGGTCAAGACGAAAGATGGAGTCAGGTATGGGAAGGAGTTAAGGGAGAAGGAGTTTTTGTTTGAGAAGGGTTTTTTGAATTTGAATCATGGTATGTTCAATACTCTCACGTTTGATTAAACTCGAGCTTTTAGGATGGTATTTTCTTATCGACTAACGATTTCTCAAAACGTTTACGCCGTGAACCAATTTTCTGCTGTGGTTTTCTAGCAGTAGATAAAGCCGGTTCTTACTGTTCGTTTCTATTGATTGTTTCTGCATCGCTGGACTACCACCTACAACTCTCACACTTCAACAACCCATTACAAAAAAAAAAGAAGAAAAAAAAAAGTTATCTAACAATTCCAGCCTCCTTCGGCACATACCCCCAATCAGTCCGCACCACAATGCGCTCCTTCCAAGATTCCTGCGAAGCCCGTCCCGACCCCTTCATTATCTATGACTCCCCGCGCTACCTCGACGCATCTCGAGATGCCGTAGCAAAACTCCTCAACACCCCCTCTTCCACCCTCGTCTTCCTCCCCAATGCCACAACAGGCATCAACACTGTCCTGCGCAACCTCATCTTCCACCCTGGCGACCACATCCTCATCTTCTCTACCATCTACGGCGGGTGCGAGAGGACAGTTGCGTATATCACCGAGACGACGCCTGCGCAGTGTGCTAAAGTGGAGTATATATATCCAGTGGAGGATGATTGGCTGGTCTCCGAGTTCAAGGCCAAGGTCAAGGACGTTGAGGAAAAGGGGGGGAGGGTGAAGATTGCGATATTCGACACCGTGGTTAGTATGCCTGGGGTACGGATGCCGTTTGAGCGGTTGACGGAAACGTGCAAGGAGATGGGGGTATTGAGTTACATCGACGGCGCACACGGTGTCGGACAAATTGAGCTTGATCTCGGGAGGCTGGATCCAGACTTTTTTGTGAGCAATTGTCACAAGTACGTTTCCCCGTTTCCTGTTTTACATCATCTTTTTCTTCTTCTATTTCCGATTTAGGACGGACTACTGACCGAAGTGTGGTGTTGTTGTGAAAATGGAGAGAGGCTAATGTGGCATATGTGCTAAAGATGGTTATTCACACCCCGCGGCTGCGCCATCTTCCACGTGCCCCCACGCAACCAACACCTCATGCGATCCACACTCCCTACATCCCACGGCTTCATCCCCACAGGCTATAAACCCGTTTCGCCCTTCCCTAAACCCTCCTTCTCCACATTCCAAGCGCACTCCGCCGGCCTCCTCGAAACCTCCACCTCATCCGAACCCTCCACCATCTCTAACAAATCTGCCTTTGTAAACACAGAGAAGTCTGCATTTATAGCAAACTTTCAATTCGCGGGTACGATAGACAAGGCGCCGTACTTGTGCGTGCCCGCTGCACTGCAAGGGCGCGAGTCGATGGGCGGAGAGGAACAAATACTTCTCTACAACCAAACGCTCGCCCGCGCCGCCGGTCACCATATCGCCCGTGTCCTCGGCACAGAGGTTCTGGAAAACAAGACAAACACGCTGGGACAGTGTGCCATGACTAATATACGTCTGCCTATTTCCCTTGCGAAGGTTGAAGGTGTTGCAAGAAGTAAGGGGATTGCGAAAGAGGATATAGGCGTGGAGGTCAGGGACTGGATGAAGAGGGTGAGTTGGGAGGAGTATGGGACGTTTGTTTTCGTGTTTTGGTATGGGGATAAGTGGTGGGTGAGGGTTAGTGCGCAGGTATATCTCGAGATGGGAGATTTTGAATGGGCGGCACAGATGCTGGGGACAATGTGTGAGAGGGTTGAGGAGGGTGAGTGGGTAGGGGGGGAGAGTAAAAAATGATGTGGTTGTTGGTGGCGTAGACAGGGGAAGGGCAGCAAACAGGCGTCTCTTTTCCGAGCAAGGTGTTGGTATTCGTGGCGTTGAATGCTCAGTGGTAGGCTAGATCACCTAACTAAAACTCCACGTCTTGCATTGCATTGCATCGCATCTGTTTCTTAGCCCCTCATATCCGCAGAGGATTCTTTCCATCGCCCAAATATAGCAATGAACCAGATCTAAACCCCATCAAGAGGTGCGCACAGCGCTAGCCACGTCAAACTAGTGCACCCACCTCGCCTTGCCAGGACAAAGCCCAAACGGCTGACCACAGCCCTTGCACTAGAATCCCCAAGTCAGCGACCTCCGTTTTTCCGTCTTAATCTGGGGGCAACCCGAGTCTAAGTCCCAGCGCATGAGAAGTGACTTACACCAATGTCACGGAAGCAAACAATCTCGCGGCACGTCTTCATGCAGCCCTCCTGGCCGACTGTGTGTCCGTTCTGCGACCTATTAGCATCTGTAGATACCCTACCCTGAGATACAGAGGGGTAACGCTTACAGCGACGCAGAAATCGTACTGACTGTGGCACCGGTTGCAGTCGGTAGCGCGGGTGAGAAGGGCAGCGCCCTCGTGCGCGGGAGTAGCGGCGGTCATGGTGGCGGCCAGCGCGAAGATGATAGCGGAGATCTTCATTGTCGCCAGTGTTGATGGCTAGCTGAAAGGTACTCAAAAGGTCGAAAAAGTGTAAGTGTGTGTGTGGAGAGAGTTGTCTGTTGTTATCCAGTTGTCGGGGCCGAGTGAGCGGTTTATGTGCAAAGAAGAATAAGTGAGCGGTTGACTGTGGATAAGGAAAGATGGAGGCGCTGAGCTACGAGAGAAGAAGAACAGCCAGGGTAAGCACTAGTGGCGAGAAGCTGTAAGTGAAGGGCGGGTGACAGGAGATTGAAATTGTGGAGGAAGCGCTTGTTAGCCTGGTGAAGGCGACGGCTGATCAGGTCGTTTGCACGGTAGACATGACAGAGCAAACGTGAAGCTGGATGACTTCTCGCCGGATTTCCGACATGATGCCGAAGATCAGTGAAGCTGATGGACTTTTTCTTATGCGAGCGTGAAGAACTGCACCTGTATGCGAAAGGAAGTCGAGGATCAAGACCGCTCGCTACTAGCTAAAGGTCGCATGTCACAGACTCCACCTCGTCACACCGAAGCCGTTGACAAGCCGACCTACACAATCTTAAACGTAGAGCTAGTATCCAACTTCATCCAATGACTCTTCCACCTCGCCTACCCTGGAAATCCAGGGCAGAACTAATCATTCGCGCGCTCCGCGAGCGGTAACTTTGATCTAATTATACTTCTTGACCGAGATCGAATGTAACGGGAATACACCGAACAATGATACCGAATCCTTGACTTGAATCTCTAAAAGTTTTACTCGTCATTCACCATAGCATCATACCCCCCATGCCTCTCGCCTCCACCACCGTCCACCCCCCTTCAAACCCTCACAAATGCCACGGCCTGTTCGTTCCCTGAATCCCCACCGCGGGTACATACCGACCATTCCTCGGTTTCAGCAGCCTCTCAATCTTCTCTAGTTTCTCTTTTGCCTTGCAAGCCGAATACGAACCCTTGAACTGTGTCCGGGGGTTGCCTGCTTTCCAGTCGATCAGTTGCTTGATTTCCGCTGCACGGCCGTTGTGAAGGCCTAATTTGCGCGCTGCGTCGCAGAGATGGCCGAGGGGCGCGTCGATGGACCAGCTGCTTTTTCTGCCTTGGGTGGTGTAGGGGTTTGCATTGTCGCGGAGGCAGGTGGGGCAAGTGAAGCGATATTTCACGCGCGTTGTTGTGTGGCTTGGAGGTGGGTGGGTGTTGTGAGTGCGTTGGTGATTGACGAGGGGTTTTTAATGAAAAGGGAAATGAGCAGCTGTGTGTGTTTTTGTGTGCGTACGTGTGTGGATCTAGTGTTGTTGCTGAGTTACATATCCGTCGTTGGGTTTGTTCTCTCGTAGGTTCTCTGGGAAATGAAAATTGTGGTTTGATAACAGGTAATGTATCTTACTCGGTGCAAACTCGTTATTTATATAGAATTACACTAAGCGGATATCTTTAATAATGCGAAAGCTCTGGCTGTGACGTGTTAGGGTTGGTTCACACGCAAATTGTTGTGAAACAGAACACGTATTGACTCCTTCGGTTGGTGTGACTACGCTGGATAAGAGACTGACGAGAAGAAGAGCCTCAGTGTATGACGGTTTGTGAGGGGCTGTTGTATTATTTCGGACTCACTTATTTGACTTGACCAGAGACTGCGCACATACCTCTCAGTTCTCGTTCACCTTCGTTCTTCACAAGTACCCTTTGAAGCCGAGTTCTTCAACACTCACCTTCAACATCGCGCCTACAAGCCAACTCTCCACCACGGCCAGAATCCCGACAATCAAGACCGACGGCACCGTACCTATGTCCTCGAGCCCCCACTTGCTAAACAGACACTGCAAGTCCACAAGCAGCGGTGTGTGTACCAAGAAAGCCGCGTAACTATACTTCGCCACCTCCACCTCTACACCCCCAACTCTCCATTCCTTGGCCAAAAAGCCGAGATTTGGGTCGTGGAAAGCTCTTAGCAAGAAACTCGCTATCACGAACCCAGCAAATTCATTCCAGAAGGCGTACAACAAGGCCAGGAAATTCGCTCCACCGCTGGCTAGTGGAAAGACATGCGCAACCACCACTCCTTGGTCAAGTAGTGCCCTGATCCAAACAAAGCCGACGACGGTGATCACCCCCGTGATAGTGCCGACGATACGCAGCGTGCGCGGTGAGATTGCAGTGTGAAGACTGTAGCCAGTACGGTGTATGTATACACCCACGATATAGTACATAGTATACTGTGGTGTGTACGCGAGTTGCAAGCTTAGGGGCCAGAGATGTGTACCTACGGGGTAGGAGAGGCGGATGATGAAGGAGGATGTCGATGTTAGGCACAAAGCGATGAGGACAAGGACGGTGTCGAAAGGCCGGGGTTCACTCGTCGTTTTTAGTACTGTTGACGATGGTTCGGCGGTGTTGGGCGGCATGCTAGATAATAGTTTCTGTGTTGATGCTCTGGCGAAGTGCAATGGCAGCAGCACAGCGTATGCCACGTCGAAGATGAAGAGTACCGCGCAATACCACATCGGCCCTGATACACCCTTCTCACTCCCCACTCCCTCCAGCACCTCCCTTCCCACTCCCCTCCAAGTCTCATCGCGCAACCTCGCTGCGATAATCCCTCTTACCAAACCTTTGCCTACGAGACTGTACACCAGCGTAGGCACACCTAACCTCCTCCATTTCTCCCACAAAAACACCCTTCTCGAGCGTCTTTTCGCCGCTACCGACGAGAAGTATGCAGAGATCAGGAAGAACGTTGCCATGAAGAATGTCTGGTTGACGACGTTGAACGCGACGATGGTGGGAGAGGAGTTTGGCACATAGAGGCGCGAAGCGTATAGCCATGATCCTGCGCCGCCGTAGGGGATGGAAGCATGGTGCAGGACGACGAGGGCAGTGAGGGAGGTGCGGAGGTTGTCTAGGGCGTGTGTGCGTGTAGGAGGCTTGGGCATGGTGGGCACCAGCTTTAGTTGATTCTTGGATTTGGTAGGACGGAGGATATAAAGTCTTGAAAGGATGAAATACGCGGATGCAATTAATATATGGAATAGTTCTGGTGACAGTTGACGTTGCGTTGGTGACGAGTCCAAGTTGGCCGGGTTTAGACGCGTGTAATGAAAAGTGGGGGCTGTGCGTTGCTCGTGCAAGATGCGATAGGCTGGCAGTCGCTACTTTGACCTCCTCGAGCAGCATTCTGTTATCGACTCTTTCAGGATCCGGCGAAGTAGCCGTTCATCTCCATCGCGACGACCAGTCTTTCCATGGAGTTTTCCTCCGCGGTACCTTTGCCCTTACCGTAGCCTTGTTTCCCTGTCAAGCCTCTGCACACACCCAGGAAAACTCGGATCTTGCCTCTCAGCTTTGCATATAGCGTCGGTACGCTTTCTTCGCCCTGCTGCATGTCGGAACTCTGCATCTTCGCGAAAAGTAAAATCAGGTCGAATATCTCTTCGACAAGCGCCATGATCTTGCGCTGACGCTTTCGGAGTAAGAGTGCGAAGAGGATGCTGTCCAGACACTTCTCGTGTGCGTCGCGTAAAGATGCAATACCTTCTGTGACACGTACACCAAGCTCTCCTGCGGCGTCTTCTTCGTTGAGGCGGATTTCGACAGTCGCGACAAAGGAGTCAAAGTCGTTCCAGTGTTCTGCGATGCCGGTCTGGAAGACGTAATTGGCGAGTGTGGCAACGAAGTGGTAAGCTTCCGATCTTAATTGTCGCGATCCGACGTCTGCATAGTCGCGCGGCAGATGCGAGACTACAAAGAGCATGCGCAGCAGTCGCAGCAAGAACTTGAAGATGTAGTCATACTTTTCCAGCGCCGTACTTGTAATGATGAGATTAAGCGGGGTCGGTGCGACATATTGCAGACGCAAGAAATCGAGTGCATGGAGCGCATCTGGATCCATCACCTTCTCCTGTTCTTCTTCGCTGAGATTACGGATGGCGAAGTTCAGCTGTCCCGGCAGCTCATCATTGTCTCTACCATTGACGAGCGTGTTGGTCAAGGATAAAGTTCCCGTGCTCTGGGTAGAGTGGTACAGCGCAGAAGAATAGTAGCTCTCACTCAGAACACCTCGCAAGGCGAGTCGAAGCTCTGAACTAGCTGGAGGCCACGACGTTCGAGAGCCCAGTTGCAAACCCATTTGTACTCCGCTTCGCATTTTTCCTTTGTGTCGCTCGGCACTTTCACGATCGGGATCGAAAAGAGCGGTTGCTAGAAGAGACGAGAACACGCCGTCACCGAGCAGGTGGTATTGCCGCTGCAGAGATAGATGGAGTCGCAGCTGATGCGAGCGGAAGAATAGACGAACGGTGGCCGCGTTGACCAATTTTGTCTGTGCTGTGATCAGGGGTCGGAATGAGAGACTAGAAGCCAGTGAGAGTGGCGGAGAGAATGTGTTGGAAGCAGTATCGTTGTCCCCTTTCGTCGTGTCGAGAATGTTCTCCAAAAGAAGCTGTAGTTCATTCGGTAAAGATTGCTGTGGCCATGTAGGCGGCGCGTCCATGACTCGTATAGAGTCCTTGAAGTATTGCTCCAGATCTTGTGTCTCGGTTTGTGTACCTGCTATAGGGACTGGCACCGATCGAGTTGTGAAAGGCGATGCAAACGAGCGTTTGCTGAACTCGAGTAGGGTTCGCCTCAATCTCTCTTCGTAGGCTTTTGCTTTATCTGCTAGTATCTCGATGTCCCGCCATCCAAACCCCCACTCCAAGTCGGGAGGCTGAACGGCCAGTCCGTCGAGGCGGGCCAAGGGGTGCTCTGGGTGTTGCGTCTTCAAAAAGCGTAGGCTGTTGCCGGTTTCAAAGATGGTGTTGCCGTCTTCTGTCGAGATGAATCTCGGCATCATCTCGGATCGATAGGTGCACTCGAGTGACGCCGGTTCAGCGGAGGCATCTTCGACTGCCACGAAGCTGTTGAGCTGCCAAATAGGAACGGTCGCTTGCTCCTTCTTTATACCCATCCATTCGCCCAGCAGTTCCAGACTTGGTCTCGCGACTTGACAAAGGACCTGACTCGAGAGCTGACGAAGATTCTCGTCGCCTTCTTCGAGTTCCAACAGACGGTGATGCAGTATTGAAGACAGTTGCTCGTTGGTTTTCGCGTACTTGACTGCATCGACCATGCGCGCAACATGGACCAGTATGTCGCGAGGTTTAGCGAATCGATGTTGTAGTTGGATGAGCGAGCTGATAGTTGCAGACTGCTTCCCCAAGGTGTCTTCCAGGCTGGATAGGATGCTCGATACCGACGTGGCTAGGGCGACCTTTGCCGGGATGGATGCAGCCGAGGCAAATGTGCGCTCCGCGAAGGATCTCAGATAGAGGAAGGTGTTGCCAGTATGAATGAAGTGCGTGATGATGCTCTGGGCGGCACGCAGGCTAAGGCCCGAAGCTCGGCCATGTTGGACCGCAGGTTCGAACGTCTTCAGCTTGGGACTAAAGTGGAAAAGTATGGAAGAGCGACCGAGTCCTAAATTCCAAAGCGATTGTAGGAGCACATCCCCCTTCAGCACGCTGCCTGGGCAGATTTTCCCCTCATCGTTCGCCAGCGCGGCATCGAAGGTTTCGGGGCCCTGTTCGGTTATGTATGGCGATGGGCTCGCAACGTGCTGTCCCTTCTCGAACGACTCCCATGTGTGGAACAAGATGTCTTTGTTCGCCGGTCCTAGCTCGAAGGCCGCCTGCCAAACGTCCTCTTCGGACTCCAACGCCGGGGTCTCGATCGAGATGCTAGACTCATCGAGGCTATCGAGATGCGGCAGGGGTCCAAACTCGAACGTGTCGAGATCAGGAAGTCGCAGTTCATGGTCGAGGTCATGCTTGGGCGCGTACGGGTGGTCAAATTTGATGGAGGAGACTGTGTATGATTACTCGACGCGTTCACCAAATGACGCGACAAACATACCATCTAGCTGCAGGGGGGCAAATAGCGACGACTCGTATGCATCGGGATCCGTAAAGAGCGTAGGCTGCTGCCACAAGCGATCGCTTCTGAATACATCGTGGACTGGGTCCTCCGCATCCATGGCGATGAAGGTGGACGTGTGGGCTGCTGAGGGGTTATGACGCGCCACACTTTCCCGCGGTTCAGCCCTGTGGACCCTGGCGCCTTCCGTCCCGTGGTACCTGCAGCTCCGCAACTTTATATGCCGGTCTCGCTCCCACTTCCACTTCCATTCACCGCATTCACCACATCCACCACATCCACCACATTCTTCCACAGACAGCGCCGAAGATGCCTCCCCGTAAGAAGGCACGGGCCAGCGCGGCTTCAACGCCGCAGGACTCGGGCGCCGCGCAGTCGCAAGACGAACTGCTGCTCCAACAGCTGCTCAACGACCCGTGGGAGCCAGAGCAGGAGACACAGCTCTTCAAGAGCATCATGGTGTGCGGGAAGCCGACTGGTAGGCCTCCACCTGCTGTGCCAAGAAACACGCTACTCACACCCCAGGCCTCCACAAGCACTTCCACATGATCACTATCCACAACGACATGCGCTCGCACGGCTTCGCCACCGACGACGCGCCCCACACGCGCATCCCCGGCGTCTGGAAGAAGCTGTGGGAGCTCTACGATCTCGCCGCTCTCGACGCCCGCGAGCTCGACTACCTGTACGCCGACGACCCCGACCCGCTCGACCGCGAGGAAGCCGCCAATATCCCCGACTTCGAGCTGCCCGAAGACGAGTTCGGCGAGATGATGTGGCAGCGGCGCTTCCACCGCGAGCCCTCCGCCGCCGCCTCGTCGCCGCCCCTCACACCCGTCCAAGAGTACAGGGACCTCTACGCACCCGGCATCGGCCTGCTCAAAGACCTGCCCGGCAGCGTGCGCTCACACAAGGCCGAGAGCGTAGCCGAGGCCACTCCCACGCCGAAGAACGCCAAGGGCGCGCGGCCGAGTCGAGTCTCCAAGGCTGGAAAGGGTACCAAGTCTGGAGCCAATGCTGCAAAGAACAGTAAGGCCCAGTCCACCGTATCTGCTGAATCCGCCGGAGAAGAAGGCAATGATGATGGCGATGAAAAATCGAGTGCTGAGTCCGCAGAAGACAGCGCCCCTACCACAAGGAGGACTAATCGTGGGAAACCAAAACCCGCCCCAAAGCGGACAAGGAAGCGATAAACCAAGGCGGCGTCATTCTGAGATACCCAATTCATTCCGCTTACCACTACAAGCCGTCGCCGCAGCCTGAACTCTTTGGAACATCCAAACACGCTAAACATAGCCATAGGCGTGCGTCACGCTACTGGAGTGTGAAGTGCACAACGGTCATGGCACAGAAAGGTATATATCACACGCAAGCGCACACCCCAAGTCATCTGTCAAACGCTTCGAGAGATGGGTCGCCGGTTTTAATGAAACAGATTTAAGGGGTTTAGCACTTTGAGGGTGCGTACCCACGCAAAAGAGACCTCGTTGGCTTCGCTGTACTGCGTTAACGACTATAGCAGTTGACAAGCAGACCAGTCAAATACAAGGCTTTTTACTCAACTAATCTGCTTGTCTTTAGAGGCTGTACTTGGTTTATTTGTTTTTTATCCCTTAGAGGGTGTATTCAACATGCGTATTCTGTGTAAACTTGTGTATTTGCCTACCGTTGTAGGTAATAGTAGTGGGAGTCGTACAGTACGTATTCGCTTCAAGCAGCGACGACGGAGACGTGAAAATGTGACAAAACGGCTGTTCAAAGACTACAAAACTCTTGACTTTCTCTATAACCCTTTTTTTTCTCCTTCGGACAACCCTTAAAAACTTCCTTATCATTACCATAGACACTTGTACAACTCAGATCATCATATATTAACTACTAAAAATTAACTGCAGACACCACACCATACTATACCATACCACCCCTACCTCTGAATCAGAATCAAAAAGGTCTTTTAAACGACTTAACGGGCACATCAACAAGGCTATGTGTTACTGCAGATTCTTTGCCTGCCGGAACTGTGGCGCCCGCGATTACAGACTAGCGCCAGCCTATAGCAGGGAATGCGCATTCAGAGGTACGGCAGCATGGAGTTATTGTGGGCGGGATGGTTTTCTTGGGTGGTTGGACGCGCCGCAGTTGTGTGACGCGTGTGCGAGGGGGTCGGCTGAGGCGAAGCGGCAGGAGCTGAGGAGGATGTGGGAGGGTTGATTTAGGAGGTGCATATCAGGGGTGAGATGGGATACGGGGATGAATGGTTAGTGGGGCATGGCGCAATAAAGGGAGGGCCGTGGAAGTTTTTTATTGTGAAGAGGGGATTGGATGGATGGGAGTTAGGGGGTGAGAAGTCTGATGCGAATAGTGGCAGAATAATCTGAAATATCTGTAATCTATCCATGCAGAACCATGGAAAGGGGTGTTCTGTGATTTACGGATGTCGAGTCTGTTGAAGTGCTAACTTTGTCTTTGAATCGCTTGTTAGTCTCTTCAATGTCAACCCTTTTGCTTCACGTTGTCTTGAAGAACTTCACGGATATTCGTCAACGACAGAGCCTCCACACTAATTCATCAATGTATCGCTTCTTGTTGCTAATGTGTAGACACCTCGATGTGGCAGCTTCTATTAACTTATTTTCCTCAGCAACTCAACATTTTATTTGGGCAAGCCTAATTACGCACACACATACGATCACCCTTACCCCCAGACTATTTTCAGAACGACAACACGTAAACACACAACTTCTTAACAAAGAACATGATGAACACCATTCCTTCAAACATCTTCGACTTCAACGATCCACGTCGGTAGGGTTTGTGTAAGCTCGACTCCGGCAACCATCCAGACACTGATCTCCAGCAGCATGGAAGCAGTTCGAGTCTCTACGCGCCATGGTTAGGTGGAAGAGAGATGATCGATGGTTCTGATGCCAGCGGCGCATGAGCCTGCGCATCCAAGATAGTCGTCTTTGAGCCATGCTCTGGTGGCCTCGTCTCTATGCCTTCTAAGTTCCATCAGAAGACATTCGGAATTGGCTCATGTGGGCCTCACCACTTCATGTATTGCGTCGCGTACTGACTGCTCATCAGTGCAGCCCTCGATTGCAAGACTGTGAAAACCCCGAAAGCTTTCCCGCACTGGGCCTAGCAACATCTGCTGCATTTTCGTGTTGAAGAACTCGTCCATGCAAGTTCCAAGTCTACCTACTCTCCACATTCCGGCACTCTTACACGGATCGACCTCAACAACCATCCTTACGATTTCCCTGTCGGGATCGCTTTGCGACCTCACTGCCCTCTCGATTTCCAATCTCTTGCAGAACCCGCTCTAGGTCTGCCCACAACATCACAATGTCCTTACATTCCTTCCTACGCATTTTCCTTTTACCCTTGATTTTGAAATCGACGCTTATAATCAAACGCATAGCGTACCACGGGAACCTGTTCACCCTCTTCGCCCTCTCAGTATCTGGCATTGCGGATGATTCTAGGACACGGATTGGTTTCGCACGGCCATGCATAAAATTGCGGTTCTCGAAACCGCGGCACTCGATGCGCACGAAGAGATTGACTCTAAGCATATACGAGTAGGCTTCGTTGTGGATCTGCAGGTTGGCGAAGAGAAGATTGGTTGCGACGAGGAACCATCGTTTTTCTATAGGCGATTGCGCATGCACTCTGGCATATTGACCGATGCTGGTAGGGATTGCATAATAGCTGAAGGAGCAAAGCGCGTAGTCATAGACTTTGTCTCGCAACTCTCGTGGGAGGTCAAGAAAGCGGAAAGGCTTCATTGATGTCGCCATCATTGTTACACTCAGCTCCTTTCTTGTTGCTCCCCACAGAGGTCAAGCGGACCTAGGATTCGCGGTGGTTTCTACCATAGTATCGGGCCTAGGTAGTGTACATTGTCAATGTATGACATGGGTATTTAGCTCAGCGTTCTAAGCTCATTCTGTCAAAATTACGATACAAATTTCAGTACTTTGTGTAACCTCCCTTAGCATCATTCATTGCCCCTATCCTATTCTAGTACAAAAATACAAGGGATCCGATGAAAGATTTTCTTATTCAAGGCCTAGTGGTAACCGGAGATCCCTCCAAAACGCACTGACAATGTACAATACTTAGGCCTGACACCACAGTAAGCATGAGCTGAAAAGCTTCGGAGGTGGATCGAGTGAGGGGCGCCCCGCTTCTTTGCCACTATAACGCGCTGTTTCAATTGTATGAAAATAACACACACCTACCAACTCCGTTGTGGCATGAAAATGGCGAAGAAGTAAACTGTGCGAGGTGCATTGCGGATGGTGTATAGCTTTTGTTGAATCAATCAATGGCCGTCCGAAACTTGAAGGACCGCCAAGCACCAGGCTCCAGCCCCTATTAACGCCACCCGTCGAGATTTTCCGTAGCACGATAACCTAGACGGCTCCATGTTTCTCTTATAAATAACTGATATCCCGGGTAGATGTTCGGGTGGTTATTGCTAATAATCGTCATTCCTTTGTTCGCATCTTCGTCGCTCGTTTCTACACGTTCTTTCCTCCGCAAGTGTCAGTATTAAACACACAGTTGCCATTACCCAACAGAGCGACGCATCTCGAACCATTTTCCGAACATAATCGTAATGGCCTCCAAATTCATTCTCGCATCGTTGCTCGGCCTAGCCGTAGCCCAAACAACAACAACCATAAACATCCCTTGGATCGGCGGCGACGCTATGGATAACCCCATGCTCAAGATGAACGCCGCTATCATCTCCGCCAACCCTTCCGCTACGACCATCAGCCTTGCCTGCATCCCAGACGAAGACTGCGGTCTCTTCCCGGCAGAGACTCTCGTCGTCGGTCCCTCAACCTACAACATCGACATGAGTGACCCCAACACCGATTTCACAGCCACGATGGACTGCGTTATAGCCGCCAGCGCAGTATGCAAGGAGACTGCCGGTGGGAGTGAAGCCAACTTCCCGGGCAGCAGTACGACGACGTACGATGCGGAAAGTGTGGCGACCTATGCATTGACGGTCACGGCGGGAGCGGAGAAGTTGAGTGCCAAGGTGACCGGATGTGTTGGGGAATCGTGCTCAAGCTATAGCTCGGCGGCTACGGCGGCTACAAGGACTGGAGTTAGTGGAGCGCTGGCGAGTGTTACGTCTGTCGCGAGTTCGGGGACCGCTTCGGGGACCGCTTCGGGGACCGTTTCGGGGACCGTTTCGGGGACCAGAAGTGTGAGCCAGTCTGGATCTGCACCGTCGGCGACACATACCGGTGCAGCTGCGGGAAATGCTATTATGGGAGGTGGATTCTTGGGCGTTGCTGCTGGCTTACTCGGTGGGCTGTTGTTGTGATAATCGTTCTGGGTCTGGCCTCGCAACATGTTGGAATTGTTGTTCTACATGTTTCAATTCATGGATAGCGCGTTCCATGTGTTCTGTTCCGGAGCTTACGCTCATCTCACTTGATCTCCTTCAACTTCGCCAACAAATTATCCATACTAGTCGCATACAGATCGAACTCGCCAAAGACCTCCGTGACCGGATCATGCTCTTCAAAGTCCAGGTACGCCGTCTTGAAACCTGCTTTCCGGGCTGCGATACAATCCCATGCATGCGCCGCGACGAACCACCTCTCGCCGTCCCCATCTTTGCCCAGCCCGCGGCTGGTCAAGTGCTTATTAGCATTCTCGTACACCTTGACGTCCGGCTTCGCGATCTTCAAATCATCGCAGCTAAGCAGATGATCTCTATCAAGGTCGATATTGGCCGCATGATAGTAGTTCAGCGAAGTTTGCGACCCGCCGTTCGTAACGCCATATACATCCCACCCCACTTCTCTCAAGCCATCGAAACACCTCTTCAGTCCTTCTCTTGGCCCCATAGCTTTGAACGCCTTCATCAATTCCTCGATGTCCTCATCTGTGACCGCCTCGGCAGGTAGGTCCACAATGCGACATGCTCGTCGGAACGTTAACTTCAGGATTTCGGCAATGGGCTTGTATGACCCAGCGAGGCTGACGTATGTGAAGTCGCGTTGAGCGGCATAAAACCAGCTGAAGAAGAGTGTCTTCGGGTCGACGGCAGCGGTTGTAAGTTTGGGGCCGAGACGCGAGTTGATGGCGGCGATGGGAGCAGAGAACTCGAAACAGGTGCCTATCACGTCGAAGGAAGCGGATTTAGTCATGGTTTTGATTCTGTCTGTCGTACTGATAGAAGGGAGGCGTCGTGATGACGGTCGACATCGAGGATGCCTTTCATGAGGTAGCTGACCTCGGGAAGATCTAGATTATGGACCCTGTGACGTCAAGCGTTCCAAGGTTACGTCCACACACTTACTACCATCCTCACTGCATCAACATCGCGACGACTCTATCTGTGAAGCACGGCCAAGAGAAAAGGTAAGTTGAGGCGCCAGGTGCATAAAATGTTCCTCCAGCACCCACGTGCTCGGCGCTCGGACCTCAGATAGGTCTGATGGCCGCTGAAGGAGGGGCGCCGCGCCGCTTACAGCCCCAGTCCTGCATCCCTAGGTATCAACATTGAATATCAGCACAGCCTTTCCATTCTTCTCTCTCTTATTCTTTTATCCTTCCCCTTCAGACTGGTGCGTCGAAAATGCCTAGCATTGCGAATACCGTGTACTATGCGCTCGTCGTAGCGTGGGGCGCGTCTCTTTACCAGCTTGTCCTCAAGGACCTCTTCACAACGACATTCGGTGTTGGTCGCGTGATTCAGAGCATTGATGAGTTCCCATACACTTGTAGACGCGTCGAGCATCCAAAGCTCCAGGCCTGCGAGGACATATGGCTCGACAATGAAGGAAGAACCTTGTACGCGGCGTGTGCCGGCACAGAGAGCAGATTGGCCTGGAATCAAGCGTAGGTTATCATAGATGAGGACTGCGACAGAGAGTCATTATTAAAGTTCTGGCCACTGATTTCCATTAGGATGAAGAAGTTGAATGTAACTGGACGAAGGCCCGGTGGCTCTGAACTACTTGCTTTAGACATCGACGACCCGGGCGTCGACGGTCTCTTCAATCTACGTGCAATCAAGCCAGCAGGCTACGCGGGAGCTATTGGCGACGACACACTTGATCTCCTTGGCTTCGATGCTCAGATTTTGGACGGCAATACCATCCAATTCTACTTCGTCAACGAGCGACCCCCAATTGGAGCTTTTAACAACGTCATCGACGCCTCAAAGAGTGGTACGAACGCTACGGTTGAGGTCTTTGAGATGAGGAAGGGAGAGGACCAAATGCACCATTTGAGGACAGTCTGGTCGCCTGAGGTCTGGACACCGAATCGAGTTGCGGCGCTAGGTGGTGGAGACGGAGCGTTCCTCGTGACAAATGATCACTCTGTCAAGGTTGGTTTGGTATGTGAACGATTTACAATTCCTCGAGCATCCATCACTAACACAGAATAGCGCAGAGAGCTCGATTACTTCATTGGTGGTGGCAACGTCGCATACTGCGACGGTAATGGCGACTGTCATGCTGCCTACAACGGCGACGAAGAGGACGAAACAGCGCCAGCGAAATCGATCGACGAGCCAAAGTATAGAGCTCTCCTCAACAGAGCGCTCGAGTTCATCCCCAAAGCTAAGCTCAAATTCCCCAACGGACTCACCAAAGGCTTCGACGGCCTGATCTACGTCCCCAGCACCATAGACGGCCAGATCCGCGTTTTGACCCTCAACCCCGACAAAACCCTCCGCCTCATCGACACCATCCATGTTGGTATGCCCATTGACAATATTTCTCCAGATGCAAATGGCGACCTGTATGCCGCTGCGTTCCCAAGTCTCTACCAATCAGGCAAGGGTTTTGCAGACCCGGTAGGCGAAATTGCGCCGGTGACTATCTGGCGTGTGAGAAAAACGGTTGATGCGGGGCTGGGAGGAGTGAGGTCAGTAGACTATCGGGTCGAGAAGGTGCTTGAGGATAAGGAGTCGAAGGTACTGAGTGGGAGTACGACGGTCAGGCATGACGTGAAAACTGGACGCTTGTTTATCTCGGGTAAGTCGATTTTGGGATGGCAGCTGCTCATGGGGGTGAAGTGCTAATGTGTCACAGCTGCGGTACACCCGTTTCTTGTGGTCTGCGAGCCACAATGATCAGAAAACAAATGACCTGGTCGATGATGCACTTCCTTTTCACGTGTGGGTGCAGGTAAGCTAGGGTAGCTTCGCGATACACAAACCCCGTCTATCACTAGTGCAGTCTTGGAAATCCGGGGAAGAACCCAGATATGGTATTCTGTGAGGATATTTTTTTGAAGAACAAACATGGTTTTGTGTGAAAAAGGAGAGGTGCAACCGAGGGGCTTATATAGTCTTCCCAATATTCCCTAATGAACCTATATACGGCAGCCCTAAGGAAAGAGCTATTTAGAGTTGATCCGGTAAAGTGATGGCGTTTGCATGGGCTTCTGTCCTTGAGCGTTTTTATCTCTGCCAGACACAACTTCCCTTTCCCAACATAACTTGACCGCTTCATAGTATTAGCCCAGCGAAGCTGTCCAGCCCGTCAGATCATCTGAATTCGTTTTTGGGAAGCGAATACACGCGCGACACTTGTGCGGAGGAGAGCTTAAGACCATTGATAATCGGTTTTGAGGAAAGCACGAAATCACAGAGTCAACCAACATTAAGCTTTTGATAATAAAAAATTGACTACTCTCTCAGTGGCGCATGCGTTTCGCTATTTGCCTTCTTTTTTGGTTAAGAAACCCGTAGAGTGTATGTTAAGAAGTATAGCAGAAAAGGCGAGGGGGAAGGCTTTTATACATTTCTTCTCTGCTTGAGCACGCGCACTTCCAACACACAGTCATTGCTCTGAGAAAACTCGATTTTAAACACTTATGGTGGATAGCTCAGTCACCCTCTTCCTTCCTTCGCATACGATCGCATATTCTGAAAGTAGGGCCGGTCAAAGTCCTCGCGCATGGACTTGAAATAGGCGATTTCCTGAAGAACACTGGGTTTTTGACGGACATGAAGAGTCCGTCTGGCAGTTTTTGCTTCGTTCGTGCGATGGGACTAAACATGTAGACCCCAGTATGATTTTTAGGGAGGAGAGGCAGAGCGAAACGCGGGAGGCATGAATACTGGTGCTAGCACTTTTGATAATATAACAAGTATATTTGTGTTAAAGAGATAGAGAGCTGCGAAGGATAGGTCTTATATGCCCATCTCAGGTCCCTAGGACGGGCAATCCATGGAGCGGCAGACTCGCACTCATGCTATCTTCTTGGTGTGTTTTTCACCAGTCACACCATGAATACCCCAGCACTTCCATTTCGCAGTCTTTTAAACACTCTCATATTCCATATATGGTATCCAAGCATGTGTTGGGGAAGTTGATTTTTTTCGACTTTTTAATATTTCTCCCTAGTCCATACGGCAGAACGACGCAGACTTCTAATACTTTTTAACAAAAAACAGCCTACCTCCAGAGAGGAGGAGCCATTAGCCGAACTTCCAAACTTTTAGAAAACAAGAAGGTAGAGATTGCGTTGTACAAGAGAACAAAGCCCGGCGGAAGAAGGCCTGTATACCTCCTATCCGTCATCTGGAGGAGGTATGCGCAACAGTCCAGGATACTTTGTGGGATCCCAGACATCCTTGGACATAACCAGATATCCCGAGTGAGTGTTATACGTCGGGCGCACCGGGTGACACATCGGAGAGGCGCAGGAACATTTTGGCTCTCGTTTGGAACGGCCCATGATCCCCTAATACGCAGGTTTTCGATCGTCTATAAGAGTTCTTTGTCCTATTTTTTTCGACAACGCAACCTCTTCCCACACAAAATGGTTCCCGGGTGCACTCATTTTAGGCCAGCGAGAATCTCAAGACCACATCGCGGCGCATCCCAATGGTTTTTATTGATGCTCTCTACACAGAGGAAGAGAGATTGCGCGCTTTCCCCAAAAAAGCAAATGCAGTAAAGAGTCCGGACAAATCGTTTGGGGTGTGTTTTAAGCGGTAATTTTGGGTGTGACTGCTCTCCACACAGAGACCAAATATGACTCCTTGTCATGGTTTTTGTCGATTTTAAAGCTCTTTTCTTCCCAGAGCATACCGCACCGGGTCCCTATTTTAAGAACCCGGAGACGGGAGTCCAGAGCATGCAACAGTTCGTTCTCTGGTTAAATAGAGCGGATTAAGGCCAGACCAGGCCATTATTTGGTATTCTAGTGGTTTTTTCTGACAGAGGGACCAGCGAGAAGACTCCAGAGTACGAGAGAGTATGCGCTCTCCTTTCGAAACGAATCATATAGGAGTCATCGCTAGTAGATTCCAGAGATGCAGGTATCACATCTCAGCTTCTTTGTTTTTCCGTAAAGGGGTTTCCGAATGCTGGAGGTGCGGACGTTGAAATACTAGCCCAGGCGATCGTGAGTACGAGGTAGAAGTCCTGCGGCGCCGAAATTCCTTCATAGCATTGTCAATTTTCGAGTGGGAGGCGCGAGTCCGAACGCACGATTGTGTCTTGTCGGCTTTTTGAAGATAGGAGGAAAGGTCCGCGGCTACACACATCAGTGTGCCCCTAGCCTGTTTTTCTTTGAGTTCAGACAATCTCCCAAAGTCCACAGACATGCAAACAACTCTTGCTCTTTTTGATCCACTCCAGTCCTCGCTCCCAAAGGAGGAACATATATAGTCCCTCATACCGTTTTGCAAAGTCGCAGGGTCCAGGAGCGACACACATACCCCAGTTCTCCCAAATGTTCAATTCTCGGCAGCTAGAGAAAGAATAAGTGCGTGCTCTCTAGGGGAGTCATCACTAATCGTTTAAAGTGGTTACTCACGATATTCGGCTGTTTTGGATGACTTTTGAAGCTTTTGAGATAAGTCCTCGGCAGCTAGAAAACCGCCAAAGCACAGCATCTGGTATATGTTGGCAGGTCTTGTTCGGTGCTGTAGCTGGGGCCTCAAGCTGCCACCTTTTTTGCCACGATTAGTAGACAAGACGCCTACCCTTTCTTGCTCTGACGCTGGAGTGCACACTTTCCCACCGAGAAAGAGTAAGTGCATGCTTTCTATAGGAGGAGCAGTATCATACTTTCTACAGGAGGAGCAGTATCATGCTGATCATTTGGAGTGGTTGCCCACTGTATTCCGTACTTTTGGATGACTTCAAAGGCTTCTCCAAGACCGGACAGGCCCACATGCAAACATAATCGGAATATTTTTCGGCAAGGGCCAAGCTCCCAACCATTCCTGTGAAGAACCGCGTTTTTGGTAAAAGGTGGACGAGGTCCCGGCGCCACATACGCTTTGAGTTTGGTTTTTGGAGAGAAGAAGAATGTAAAGGTTTGTGAAGAAAGCAGGAGACGAGGGCGAGCAGTTTTATACCTCCAGCACCGAGGCCTGTGCGCAAAAGAAAGCTGCGTTTCCATAGTTGATGTCTGGCTGAACGATGGTTTGCATGGAGGCGTGACAATCGGCTGCGAAACCATTCGCGCACCACAGTCAGCAACACCCTCAGCAACATGGTCAGCAGAACAAACACAACCACTATGAGCAGAGACAAATTACATTCCACAGCACCGATATCCTCTACCCAAACACGCTATGCACAATTAAAAATTCCGTCTCACAACTCCGATTTATATTTACCGCTTAATAAGCCCTGCAGCCTCGGCCTTAATCTCCATCTCTTCATTCTTCTTCCTCTGAACCTCAAGCTCCTCTTCTCTCTTCCTTCTCTCTTCCCTCTCAAGCTGATCCGGCCTACGAATCGCAATATCCTTCGGCTTGTTATCCGAAAAGCCCCACTTGAGCGTCTTCTCAATAATCCAACACGCGGCAAAGTCAAACGCCATAATGCTGGTAATCATGATCTTAAACTCTGACGTGAAAGGCACGAGCTTGAGTTTGGTATTGAGCTCGGGGATAAACTCCGTAGCACACGAGAACGCGACACCGGAGACAAGGACGAGACCCCAGTACATGCCCTTGTTCTCGCGGATCGACTCGCGGAAGGGGCGACCTTGGTAGTTGATTGCGAAGGTGGATATTTGCTGAATGAGTTGGAGGAGATAGATTGCTGAGTTGAGGAGCGAGGGTTCGAAATCTTTTTCGAGGTCGGGGTTGGGTTCTTTGGGCTCAATGCGCTGGACGTATTGGGATACGTAGATGAGGGTGATGATGTGGATTGCGAACTGGCCTAGGACGGAACCGATGATGTACGTGTTGAAGATATTGTGTTGGGGGCGCTCTTTTGATAGAGACTCGACGGTCTGAGAACAGTGTTAGCTTTGAGTAATATCAAAGGGAGTATGAAAAAGAAATGTACCTTTGCGCGGGAGATGGACAGGAAGCAGACGCTCATCATCATTCCCGAGATCGTGACTTGACCGTCACCGAACTTGATACCGTCGAGATACAGTACCGACAAACTGTATGCAGATATCAAGCAGTTAAGTGCTAAAATCTTATACATTTGAATCGTAGCAACGAGTGTGCATCGACCCTGTCGAATAATATTCGGGATAGCGACGACATTTGCAAGCTTCGAAGTGAAGGGTGCAGCGACTGATGCGTCACCGAGCTTGATCGTTGGAGGCTCGCCGGCCATCTCCTCCATTTCTTGCGCCATCATCTTCTCTTGCATCTGCTGGGCGAAGTTGCTGGCAGCCGGTGCGGGTTGTGCTTGACCAGGCTGTTGTTGAACCAGAGCTCCGGTCGATCCATTGCCATTGGCAACGCCGTTCGCCGCTGGAAGCAAACCCTTCCTCTTGGCCTGAGCCTCCATAGCCTTCTCGTGATGCGGGTTAGTCGGCCCTGGTGGGAACAAATGCGCTATCATGATGGGGACCGGTGGCTGAGGCTGGTTGAATCTTTGCATCAAGTTGCACTGCTTCTCGTAGACGTTCTTCATCTGCGTATTGCGGAAGTGCTCGCCAATTTTGTCGAGGTCCTCGCGAGTACCGTTTAGAAGAGCGACACCGATGTGAGCCTGCTTCAGGGCACCGACGTCGTTTGTGCCGTCACCAGCCATGAGTGTAGTGTAACCGCAGTCCTTGAGACCAAGAAGGATCTCCTCCTTTTGCTTTGGTGACACACGGGCGTAAACCCAGGCGTATCGCAGAATCTGCTTCCATCCAGGCTGACCAGTGAATTTCGCGAGCGCATATCCAGTAAGACAGATGTCCTTGGTCTTCAAGATCTCGGCATCCAGAGGCTTAGTAGGGTCAACAGGGATACTGGTCTTGTCATCAACGCTGCGCCATACGAGCTTCTCGCCCGACTCATCGTTCTCAGGTGCGTCGAGGATGTAGCAGTCGCGATCCACAATCTCAACTTGCTTCGCAACGTGGACGGCTGTCAGCGGGTTATCTCCAGTGATCATGACAACGCGATGACTAGACTCGTTAAGCGCGCGGACAGCTTCGATAGCATCAGGCTTCAGCGGGCACTGGAGGACAAGGAAACCGGCAAAGTGCAGCTCAGACTCGACCTGCTCACGCTTGAGGTCGTTGATGCGGTTCTGGCCCCATTCGCCTTCTTCGGATAGGAACTTGTATGCGAGGGCGAGTACACGTCCACCGTTTCGGGTAAAGTGCTTAAAGGTTTCTTCATAGTTCGGCGGCGTGTTGACCAACATCTTTCGGATCGTCTCGGGCGCGCCCTTGACGGCGGCGATTGTGCTCTTGACCTTGCGACCAGTCTTGTTGTTGTTGACTAGGACGGTAGCGACAGAGCTCTGTCGCTTGAGGGCGGAGGAGAACTGGAATCGGCGACGGATCTGTACGAGCTCGGCGTGAGACTTGGCAGTTGTTGACGTAGCTTGAAGAGTGTCTTTGGCTCCAAGCTTCCAGCCAAGAGACTGGAGCGTTGCCTTCTCCATGGGCTCTCCAACAGTTTCTCCGTCGTCTAGCTTGACCAGGGCATGTGCGGTGGCAAGTACCAGAGTTGTTTCGGTTGCGACATTCTTCAGATCCTCGAGCTCTGTATGTGCTCCATCCGGGCCAACCGTAGCTCCAGTCTGACCGAGTGATAGCCCGGCAATACCGTCAACAACCAAGTCTTCTCCTGTCAGGGTGCCAGTCTTGTCGAAGCAGGCAACGTCGACCTGTCCAGCAAACGGAATGCGGAAGGGCTCGGTGCAGAAGATGGCGTACTTGCTCAAGGCTGCGAGGGATGTGTTGACGGCTAGACTGAGCTCCATAGGAAGCTCAGGGGGTACGACGCTCGTGACAATCAAGACACAGTCGAGGAGGAGCTTGTTGCGTTGACGGTCTAGCCGGACGCCCTCCTGCCAGACGTACCACGAGGCGGCGACGGCGAAGACGGTGAGGAAGAGAATGAAGAAGAGGGCTTCGACGTTGTTGGCGGAGACGCGCTCGGTGGCGAAGATCATGGTCCTGACGAGGCTGCCCTGGTTGGTCTCGAAGCCGGTCTTGATGACAACAGCAACAGCGCCCTTGTCCGGAGGCGGAGGAACACCTGACGAAAGCCTGGAGACGGTGGCCCCATCTTCCTCGGCGTTGTTGCCGTGCGAGACTTGGAGGACCTTAGTGCCGCCCCAGAGGAACGAGTTCTTGTCCAGGCCCTCGGGCTCTATGTGTGCATCTCCAGGGCGCAGTTGAACCGATTCCTTGAGCACTGGCGTGCTCTCGCCCGAAAGCATAGCTTCGTTGACAATGGCCGAGCCCTCGAGTAGGAGCATGTCGCAGGCCACGCCAGAGTCTTCCTTCGTCCTGCCCGCGCTGACAATATCTCCTGGCAGCAGCTTGTCGCTCATGACCTCCTGCCACTTCTTCTGCCTGTAGACCAGAATCTCGTACGGCTTGATGCTCATTCCGCGGAACTCGTTGAGCGTCCGCTGCCGCTGCCACACGACAGTGCTCTCAAAGGCGACCAGCATGAACAGCGTGAACAGCGAGTAGTACCAGTATTCATCCAGCATCCACAGGCCCACGCAGAAGATCTGGAAGACGAAGAAGGGCGCGACGGCGTGTTCCTTGAACAGCTCGGTGAAGGTCGGGACGGGGATATCAAACGCGTTGTCGCCATAGTGCTGGGTGAGGCGCTCGATCTCGGCGGGTGAGACGAGGCCCTGGGTCTGCTGGAAGACTTTGAGCTGCGGCGTCGGTTCGGTGTCGAGGGGGTAGGAGAGCGGGGCAAAGGAGCCCTTGTCGGCGTCGTAGATGAAGCGGCGCTTCTGGAAGAGGAACGAGAGGTTCGGCTTTCCGTCCACTTTGTCGCGTACCAGCGGAACGATCTCGGCACCCCCTGCGTTTTTAATGGGCTGCACCTTAATGAGCTGTGCGGAGCGGACGTCGCTTGCGGACGTGGTCGTGAAGGCGCTTTTGAGGTTGACATTCCAGTGCGTCATCAGCCAGAATAGCGACTGGAAGGTAGTGATGCTGGCGACCCAGACGAAGGTCCATTCCGAAGATTGGATGTACTGCGCGTAGCGCTGCGGCGAAAAATATATGGCGGAGAAGGCAGGCCATACAATTAAGAATGGCCAGATGTATGTGTGTAGCTGCAGTGGTAGCGCATTGTGCAGGCTCGCATGCTTGATCTGGGGGTTGTCGACAAGCGGCGCCATAATTGTGGTTGTCGTGTCCTGAAGGATGTCAGTTGTCGAAGAAATGCCCACCACGACTCGCCATCGCGCAGCCGTCGGCGCTAGTTTGCCCCGACGCCACGTGCAGTGGAACATTCACGAACACGGGCCAAAACCGACCTAGTGCATGCTTCGGTCCGCGGTTAGTCCGCATCATCATCATTATGAGAACTTCTAAATATTGTAGTTGCTATCTCAAAGACCCAGGATTTCCTAAGCATTTCCTAACCATCGCCCGAGACCACATCCAGATCTGCTACCGCTGCCTCCTCGCACGTACGAGGGAGTTATTTAAGGATTGAAAATCTTGAATATAGGCTTGCGATAAGCAGGCCTAAAGCAATCCGTTGTTCTATTTGCCCTTTTTTGCTTGTTGTACCCCCGCAGTTTTCTGTCGTAGGTGACCGAGGGCAGTAGACAGCAGCATCAGATCCCGGTATCGGTCTCAGCCAGTCTCTCACCGTCCCCCATCTCAAAGGCATCCTTCACACAGCCTGCCGGGTAATTGATGTCCCTATAATTGTGCATATATAATCCACCCGCTATAGCCTCCCACGCTGCATTGCTGTCTGACCTGACTCCATCGCTCGTGTATCCATTGCCAAGGTTTTGCCAGGTCGTTATCGTCAGCCCCTCTCTACCAACCGAGGTGGCCACGGTCCAGTCAGTCATGCAGAGGCAGCAGTGGCCTGTGATGCTAGCCAGAGGCTGGCGATCGAACTGTGCGAAGAAGTCATCGACGTCGTCATCAAGCAAGTCGTTGTCCCACTGGTATATCGTTGGGCGCAGCTTTTTGTGCAGGGAGTCGTCGTACCTGGTTATGGCGATCGTCAGCAAATCTGTCATTCAGTGTATGTTAGGTGCGCCTGGAGTACTTTACTTACCATGGAGGGCCCTGGTATTGAGTGATGATATGCCGACATAAGCCAAGCTTAATGTTTTTGAGATCCATCAAGACCATCTTCCTTGATGGGAGCGCGGAGATCCGGTATGTGCACCGTAGCAGTAAACGAGCTGCAACGATCCGTGGTGTGACGATCAAATCGACGATGCATGATTCTCCAGTCATATCGATCGCGGTGAACCAGCTACTCGTCTCGTGCTGGAATACCTCGAGGGGAAGCCCATGGTCGCCGTCGCATGCATTTCGCTTCAGTGCGAGTACCAAGTGCGGCCAGGAAAGTGTGTAATTGAATCGGTCAGTTAGGAAAGAGTATACGCTTTCCGCGTAGTAATGCTCACATAAGTCTTTGACGTGGTTCTAGGGTGTTGATGATGGGAGACGCTTCCTCAGATAGGTATCCTCACGAGATCCTCGCTCTAGGAGTTGAAAGAATTTCGGCCACTCGCTGGGGCTATCACGGAGTAGGTCCCACTTAATGGCACCGAATACATACAAGAGCTTCTTGCAAGTAAGCGTCAGGGCGACGACATCGCCCAGCGGCAAGTGTTTCGCGATGTCGAGGTGAATCTCCGCTGACACGTTCGCGCAGAGGATTGGGGGCTGCATTTTGGACGGCTGACTGTTCGTTGTGAAGCCGGTGGATACCGTGATGCGTTGTTGGCCTGTTTGGAAGACGTCGTTATCAATCATATCGGCCGCCTAACGTGCACGGACACGGTGTGCGCGGCCGGCGCGGTGTGCGCGCGAACGCCAAAACCATGACCCAACTTCAGTGAATTGTTTCTCCGCCACCACTTGGCTAAATCTCATGATACTTTCAGAGGTGGCACAAAGCATCAATACAACAGAGTTATACTATCTAAATTTACTTGGAAGGCTGATGTTGCGCCCGCTCCTTGTGACTTTGGATGGGGGAGCCGGTGTTGCTTCTGGGCCAACCCCACCACTCTTCACACCAGATGCACCGCCACCAAGCTGTTCAACTGCTCGCTTCTTTTGGGAGCTACGTGAGGAGACTATCTCCTCTTGTTTCCTCTTGTTTGAAGGGGGCTGGGCAAGCCTAGCTTCTTCTCTCTCTCTCTTTCTTTGAGCAACCTTTTCCTTCCCCTCAGCCCTCTTCTTGTTGTTGGCCTCAATCCTCTCCACCCGGGCCTGGCTGGCTATAAGTTTCAGGGCTTGTTTGTTCATCCTAGCAGAGTGCTGAGCTGCTTTGGTTTGAGCCTTTTGAGCCAGTTTTTCTACCTCATTCCTCTCTTTCTCAGCCATAAGCTCAAGTGACTGACCAATAGCTGAAGGGGACATAGTCAACGAGCCAGATGGATTGAAAGGGTGAGGAAGAGTCTGCTGCTTAGTACTGTGCTTCTTCTTATCCTGTAAGGCACTCCTCAGCCCCTCTATCTCAAGCTGAGCTAGCTCATATTGAGTAGAAAGATGGTGAAGAGATGCAGACAGATCTTTAGCTGCTTTTGAGGAGTTGTCGGATACAGCTTGAGCCTGTAGTTCTTTGAGGTGTTTCCATTCAGTTACTCTCTGAACTCGATCCAAAACTGGAGTCCTTGGAGCCTCAAGGGTTGAGCTTTTGAACTTCTTGAGTACTGGTTCTGGATTCTTAGGCCACACCCCACAAGCTTCAAAAGCCTTTAAGATATTGGCCTTAGTAAAGGAGGCCCTCCAAGCTGTATAGAAGAGAAGGTAGAAATCCATTTTCTTGACTGGGAGTAAACCAGCAGACTTCTGTACCCTATAGGAGAGGCCTAAGCGGTAGTGGTGTAAAAGAGACCAAAACATCACCACATCAAGTGGCTGGAGGGTGTGGGTAGAATGAGGGGGGTAGAAGAACAAGATGATCCGGTTGTCCATACAATATGCCAAAAAGGCCCAGGTAAGATGGCTCCCATGGCCATCCAAGATGAGAAGTCTCCAAGAATTTTGAGCTTTTGGCTTTGTATACCGGTCAAATATAGACTCCAGCCAATCTAGGCCAATAGTATCATTAGTCCAGCCAGTAAGGGTTGAGGTAACATGCTCTGTAGCCTTTGTTGGGTCAATATCCTGTACCCAGCTCAACTGAAGGGATGAGTTCTTTGAGGCAAATATGAGGAGTGAAGGAATATGAGTTCCATCACCACAGATAGTTGCCACACAGGTCACCCACTCCCTATTCCCATCTTGTATGTTTGTCTTTACTCCCCCACGTTCCCATGCTATCTTGCTGAAGATCCTCTTTGACTTTCCAATTACTCCAAGCAGGAACCCCTTTCCATCCATATTGTACATGTGCTGAGGCTCTATGCCATATTTGTCCATAACCCTGTGTAATTCCTCAAAGTATGCCTTGTATCTAGCCCCTGAATCAGCTGCGTGGCGTACCCGGTCTATGGCCTCAGTCCATTTGGGTATAAGGGATCTGTGTTGGGTCAAAAAGCGTGAAACCCAGCGCTCAGAAACCCGCTCCTTGGCAATCTCAGAGGCAAAATTCTGGATCATGGCTTTTGTAGGGGCAAGATGACAACCTGTAAGACCCTCTACATATAGGGCAAGCTCCTCCTCTTGCTCTAGGCTGAGCTTTGTCATGTTGGAAACGTAGTCTGCTCAAGAGCATGTTTGGCCGGCCATTCTCCTTGCCATGGTGGAGCGCCACACACCATGTTGATCTGCCACCTCTTGCAATGTAAGTTGTTCTCCATCTGCTTGCGCTTCATATGCTTTGATTGTAGCTTGAATTGGGTCCATATTGGTGGAGTTGTGGCGCGTTCAATGTGGGGGAGTTTTGATTTTCACGCGCACACCGCGCCGGCCGCGCATACCGTGTCCGTGCACGTTACGGTAACCGAGAGGCACTTCACACTCCGTTCCTTCGGCTATGTGAGCCTGTGCCACCGCCTCAAGGTTTGACTTTGGAGGTCTCAGTAGCTAGCAGCATGGTTACGGCAAGGCAGAAGGGGCCTCAGTTGCCAGAAAATCAATGAAATGGCATTGATTGGCAAGTCTAGAGAATCTCGAGACCTGAGGCTGAAGTGAAGGACACGCACAGACCCACATAGACGTTGAGACCCCCTCCACCACCAGCGTGTCAGCCTTTACATATAAGAAGTTTGGGCTTCCCGAACTTGCGAATCATTATTGTTGCTTCACCTTGGGCGCGACCCTTATTGGGGACTGCGTCTGAGGATTTTATTGGAAGCCAATCACAAAATATGTCACAGTTTGGGGTCTCTCTTGCCCTGATACGCAGTAGCCCCTCACCTTTGGTGAGAGGATACTGCCTGTAGTTTCATACTATACAACCTCAGTACAGTCTTCAACTTCTTCCCCTATGCTTACGGTTCACAAACCTCGACAAAATATCACTTTCTCCGACTCTGATTAGCGTCAGCAACTCTACACACGATCTTCTGACCACGCTGGGGCTGAGGAAAAAACATTTTTTACCTTATCGTTCACAAAGGAGATCGGCGACGAAAACTAGGACACTTCACGTCCTACCCCTGAACCGCCTTGATCCTCACGTAGCGCGAGGCTACCGTCTCGCGCTGCTCCAATTCCGACAGACCAACGTGATCATTTAAACTATTATTCTTGGCTCCTCTAACTGCAACCTCAGTGGCATCAATACCCGCCTCCAGACGACTGGTTCTCGATAGACCAACTGGAGTTGAGTAATGTCGGTATTCACGGTATCGACATCTCCAACCCTCCAACGGATCCGTCGTTCATGAGCGAATCCTTTATTGTTTACACGCCTTACGCCCCATTCCCGGATCAGTGGACAGACTTTAGTGTCACTGATCATACGTCAAGTCTGCAAACTCAAAGCCCTTCTACAACTGGCTCTTCGTCTTTCAGACATTCGACTAAATCAACTAACGGCAGCCCGCAGCCAAGCTTTGGCTCAAAGACTCCAACACAGCTTTCGCTTCCACAATTTGACCCCGTTCCGCCGAACTTGGTCAACGTCATTGACGTGTGCTTCGAAGAACTCACTCAGGAAACGCAACCTGAGCCGCACCGCACACACAAGAAGTACTAATACGACCATTGGAAGAACCTTCGCGATCACAAACTGGCGAAACACCGGCGTATGCGGTTCTTCTGCAAATTTCAGGGCTGTGGCAAGAGAACGGCACAAAAGAAAAATCTAGCAAGGCATAAGGCGGCTAAACATGACATATACATCAACGATGACGGCATCCAGTCGGCTCAAACACGAAAAGAAGAAATAAAATGAGATTATTATAAGTGCGGCCTACTAACGAAAGGCTAGCAGTTGCGGTTGGTGAAGAGACGGTGCATTGTATCGCTTTCAACTTTACCCTAATCGATGGTTCTTGGAACTATTGCGAGATACTCGAACTACTGAAGAGCTTGTCATAATTTTCGCACTGTCGGCACCCCCTATACGTATTACGATCTCTGATGTGTTTTGCATCGCGACGGTCAGGGACTTCCCTTCCTCTCCAACCAAATTCACTGGACGATGCACCGTTCTCGAGAGCTAGGAGGTTTGATGACATATCTTTGCGTATTACCTCTCACCTATGAAACACTTTTTTTCTTGCATCTTCGCAACGGCGGTGCCGGTTACCAGTCATAGGTAGAGGCCAGCGCTATTTTGGAGTTTTCGTAGACTGCATACACAAACCACCTATAAGCGAACCTGTTGGAAGAGATGGGCTATAACAACGTCTATAGATTATTTGGTGGTTAATTTGATTCAAGCCTCCATTTAAAGTGCTCTATGATCTCGTGCTATTCGCTCGCGCTACGGCTGCAACCTTCGCAAATATCAGCATTTTTGGCTCGCACGGCAAGTAATATCCAATATCTGCATGACCACATTTTGGCCACTCGACTTGCACAGGCACATGTCCTGTTCTGTTAGAGACGATTCTGCACGTGTGATCAAGCATCTACTTATCTAGTTTGACAGGCTCATCCGACTATGCAGTTAGGGTGCTGCGAAGACAAAATGCACCAATAAGAGCAATGAATCTGGAGATGGCACTTGATTGGTGGTCTTGGATGATGCTCTGCATTGTCGTTATTGCATACATAGCGTTTGTTTTGTGGTAGACTCCTACATGAAGGTTGTCTGCCATTACAAACCCTCCATGCTAATCTCCCAATACCCTCAAGCCCCAGTGCCAGACATCCGTACAAAAAACTACTTCCCCCGCTCTTGTGTCGTCCCCCACTACGTCCAATCCCACAACCCGTCCTTCACCCGTCATCACCTCTTGCACCTTACTCCTCTCCGCATTCCTCCAACAAATCCGTTACAAGTTCATCCTAGTTCTCCCTCCTGTCGATATGTCGCAAAAATAGAGACTAGGCACACAGATATTCATAGGAAAAATTGTACTTACCTGTCTGACGTATTGCCGATGGCCCTTTCGAGGCTCTCCACCTTCTCCGAGGCCGAGGCCGGCAGCAAGCTCTGGAAGCAAAGCCGCCGCGACTAACAAGTACCCGGTGGCCTTCATGACGGCGGTACGCTGCAAGGATAGATTGAGAGATCAAGAAATAACAGGATCGGGAAAGAGCGAAGAAGCAGAAAGAGCAGAGGAGCAAGTAAAATCAGGGCAGAAAACAAGAAACAAGCGCTTTTTTGTTGTTGTAATGGGCGGAGTGGGTGCTGCGTAGCTAAAAGATCGATACTCGTGGGGGTAAAGAAAGAGAGGTGAAGAGAGTGAAGGGAGTTCAGGCTTCGCGCATGTATTTAAGGTTAGAATCTGGCATTCCTTGGCCAGGGTACGGCACACGAGGTACGCAAGGAACGTATGTGGTTTTAGTTGAGCTGTAATACCCAGTTTTCCGGTTGCATCGTCACTTATCGCGAGTATGTGATTGATTAGTTTGTGGAAACGATTTCATTCCAGCCGGGAGGGCTAGCAGATTCGGGTTTAGGTAGGTCGTATTCCAGATGGTCTCAAGGTGCTAGGCTTTAAATCTTTCATTGGAGAATTGAGCGAGCTGATAGATGACGTTGTCTCGTGAAGCTGGTGCTGCACAACATTGGATAGCAGTCCATGCTTAGACGGGAAAGGTGTACTGAATACTTTTCAAGGAAAATATGACAACAGGCATAACCGGGTGTAGTCAACAAGACGTGAAAACCATCACATTATGTTTGGAAAGCTTTAGCATGTTTGCCTTCGTCTTGTTGTAGCATTGGTAGTCGGGAATGGCAGAGGGAAGAGTGGAGATGATGGGTCCAGAAGGCATGAGACTAAGATCGCGGCTTAGTCATCTACAACTTCCCATCTCGAACTTTCAACCATCGCGAACACCTCAAGCCCCCCACACCGCCAACCATGCCCCTCATATTACTCCGACGCCTCATACGGCCCTCTATTCTCTCGTCAGCATCCTTTGCCCCCGCGCGGTCATTACGACCCTCAATCGCCGCCACCGCCTTCCAAAACACCACCCCAACTTTCGCAATCCGCCCAATCCCCGCCTCACGAGCGCACAAGTGCACCCTAATACAAGTCCTGCGGCAAGGAAGGATAGCGAAAAAGGCGCGGAAGCTGCGGTCACCACAGTTGAAGAACAGGCCAGAGTTAAAGGGCGTATGCTTGAAGGTCGGTACTACGAAGCCGAAGAAACCCAATTCGGGAGAGAGGAAGATTGCGAGGGTGAGGCTGAGCACCGGCAAGGTTATTACGGCGTATATCCCGGGTGAAGGTACGCCATCAAAACTCGCACAAGAGATGCAGGACAACAGAGGTGCTAATTGAGGCTGCAGGGCACAATGTACAGCAGCATTCCGTTGTCATGGTACGAGGTGGACGAGCGCAGGATTGTCCGGGTGTGAAATACCACTTGGTTAGAGGAGCGCTGGATTTGGTAAGTCGCACGCTTCTGAGATAGTCGGACAGATGCTAATAGTGTGCAGGGAGGCGTCGGCAGCAGAATCACATCGCGATCGAAATACGGCACGAAGAAGCCCAAGACAGCATAAGCGAATGACGGACGAGATTGTATATACGTGTATCATACCGATGGCATTGTTGGCCTTCAGACGACGAGCATCTATGCAAATACCAAATCTGCCAGCTGCAAGATCCGTGTCTGAGTGACAGCGTCAACGTTGAACATCGGATCGAGCTCAGATTTGTCTCAAGCCGAGCGTTATTCCGCGAGCAGCAAAAAGATCCGGCTCTGAACTGCTGAGGTTCAAAAGTGGTAGCACGGAATGCTATTCGAATTTCCGAAGTCCGATTACCGGCTTCGAGTGGAGAGCGGGCCTAGATCCTTCAAGTCAGCATTACATGTATGCAGAGATTCGCACGTATCACGTTAACTACATTTTGCCCGCATCAGCACCACATGCACTAGCAGAATCCGGGGGGGAAAAACCCTAGATGCAAGGGATATGCGGAGAGTACCGCGCCGCGGGGACGTTTGAGCAAAATTTGTATACATATCACGCCGAATGATCCCAAACCCGGAGCTTTGGGTACTGCCGTTTGACAAAAATGGTTTCATTCACCTCATTTCGTTCGTACTGCTTCTGGCAGTATACTTCAGCACCCTGCTCGCCGCTTCAGACCTCCCACCACCAAACGTATACCCATCCTACCTCCAACCCTACGTGCCCCCTCCTTTATATCCAAAGGACCGTGCGTTCATCCCATCAAACCAACACCAATTGTAACGCATTACCTGCTATGTAAGACGGCATGTCAAAGGGGATATGCAACCTTGACTGTTATTGTTGTCGAGACAGCGGAGGCGAGGGAGATGTGTCTCTACCGCGAGAGTTACATCGAGGGGCACCATAACGTAGCGGTTGGTATAGATGGGTCTGGTTGGATGAAGTTGAAGACCTGAATTAAACGGCGTGGGATAAATAACCAGTGTAAAGTGCATAACTAGTATATCAAGATGATCAGGTTGCCCAAAGTCATCAATGTAGAAAGAGGCAGCTAGACAGTAAGCTGCCATCAGGTACCAGCTTCGCACTGTTCCCAGACCGGAACGTGAAGAGATCCCTAGCAGTCATTTCAATACGCCTGTCACACCCTGAAGAAGAGATATTGCAACGCAAGAATCAAAAAGGGTTTAAGTGCATCATCGCTGAACCAAAAGACACGAAAAGAAAAACTCTCCACGCAGCAATAACCACATACCGCTAGAACCTACCACATCCTCCCCTTCCCCTTTTCCCCAGCCACAGGACTTAGCGGTGGAAAGGCATCCTCAGCCTCCTTTCGGCTTTGCTCCTCTGCAAGACTCAACTGCATGGCATATTCAAAATCAGACATCTCATTTTCATTGCTCGACCCAGCAGCAGCCTTGCATTTCCCCTTCCTCGGCGTGCTATTCCTCGACCTCGACTCGGAAGGCTTCTTGCCCTTAGCGTACTTGATCGGGATATCGAATGTAGAAGGGGGCGTCGAGGCGAGCTGATAATATGCAGCGCCAGAATCAGAGCCGGGGCTTTCGTTGAGAGAGAGGCGAATAGCCTCGGCGATATCGGCGTCGAGCTCGTCATCACCTTGAATGGCGGGCGACGAGGATCGGCCTGCAACACTGGACTCTGGCGTCACGGTCTCGCTGCTCGGAGGACTGCTCTGGCTCTCGCGCCGACGGATTTCTTCCGCCTCCAGAGTTTCCTGGGATAGCATCGCGGCATAGGCCAGCGCTTCGTCCTCGCTCAGCAACTCGGTGCCGAAACGGCCCGCCAGGCGTTCATTTTGTTTTCGACGCTCCTGCTTGTCGCGCTGCAATTCAAACTGCTCGTTGGCAATGTAGTCTTTCAAATTGGCTCGGCCGGTACCGGCAAAGCGCTCGCCAGTGTTGTTGCTTGCACGCTCTGCACGACGGAGCCTGCGTTTGCTGCTCTTGTACTGATCAGCTGCAGAAGAGCTGAAACTCCAGTATCGGAGCTGGGCGCCGAGCGAAACGGCACCTCGCAAGACTGTAGGGTCCGAGTCTAGGAAGACAGCACCAGCAGCGAACATGTTGATACCAACCCCTTGAACAGAAGCCTGGGTCTGCACAAGACGTCTGCGAGCACGCGACGCATGGCGCGAATGCAATGTTCTAATCGGAGACATGGTCGACGCAAGTGGATCCCAAGCCTGCACCAGACCGTCGTTTCCACCTACCACGAGATGAAGGGACGTGAGAGCCAAGCATGAAATCTCAGGCGACTCGGTGTAGATGATGCGGACAGGCTCGATGTTGTTGGTGTATTCTGATGAGCGCGAGACAGGTGATCGAATGTCCCAAAGCAAAACAACGCCTGACTTGGTGCCAGCAGCCACAAATCGTGCTCGCTGGCCTGGGATATCAGAAGGAGATGCCGGCTGACTCGCGACAGACATAGGCGAAGCGTAAGGCGAAGATGCCGTGGAAGCTGTCGAACCGAACCCTAGTGCCGGATCCTCGGACATCGTCAGAGTGGCGAAAGTAGATATGTCCAACGAAGTCGTAGTCAGCTGAGTGCCTTTGAAACCACCAAAGATAAGTTTCGAACATCGCCACTCTTCTACCAGGCTTGCCCGTTCTGGAGAACTCGCTGCAGATATGTATGAGGAGCTGCGAGCACGCGGGGGCGCCCTTCCTAGATCTGAGGTACCTGTGATCATGGCTGATGAACCAAACAATGAAGTAGGTTGGGTAGGCTGTGGGGTCGATATACGAGTCGAAGTGTTGGTACTCTTGTCCTTCTCGCTAGTCTTGTATCGAGTGAAGCGTTTTATGTCAGCGACATCACCTTCCTCAAGCCCACATTCGAATACGATCATAGCCTCGCCGGCATAGTTTCCATCATCTCCAGCAAAGTCGACCTCAAGACGCCTGCGCATATCCCACCCAAGGCATACCTTGCGGAAGTGCTTTGGTGGTTTCCGCAGAAACGACTGTATCTCCCTAGTCTCAGCAATGACTTGCTCTTTGCTCAAGCACATGCCGTCCCATGATGTTCGGGGTGAATAACTGCCGTCCGTCTCAGCGTCGCTGTACGGATCAGGCCTTGCGGTACGTCTACTAGGCTCGACCAGATTCCAGTATACGCTTCGGCCAGTGAGCCATCCCAGATATTCGGGATACTCCTCGATGCTAATGTTCCCTTTGGGGACTTGGCTACGAGTTGGAAACTTGGTAAGGTAGAACAGTTCACCAAGCGCGTTGAGAGCAACAGCCCAAATGCGATTCTGTGCATACCGTTTGGATGAGTAGTGCTCGTCCACAGCAATAGCAATGATGGGCACGCCAGGACTGAGAGCCCAGCGGGCAGTAAGCTCACCACGCTGGATGCGAGAGGAATTGAGACCATCGTTGCCGATGCTGCAGGCCGTGACAACACCAGCTGCAGAGCCCATCATCATGCCAACCAGTCCTTCCGAAAGCGCTGGAATAGTGTTCGACTTGGCAATCCACACACTGCAGATGGCACCACCATCAACACCAAGCTTTGGTATTCCAGATTCTGGCATGGTGAAATCGGTTGGTTCAGCAACGAAGCGACCACGCATCTCCTCGGGGGAGCGGTAGTAACAGGAGCCTTCTGAACAGCCCTGGCCATAGATCATGCCATAGGGTTGCGACACGTCCATAGCATTCGGGCACCCAACAACCTCTCCAGATCCGAGACCCCACTCAGCAACACCAGGGAAACGCTCGGAGAACTGGCTGTAGAAGTGAGGATCGCTTTGACCCCAAGGGTCGACTTTGCTAGTTGCTGGGTCACTGCTGGTCACCATACCAACATCGTCGGCACCATGGATGAAGCGCGGCGACTTCTTGTTCAGACCAGACCCAAACGTCGCGTGTAGGTGGTTGATGATGGTGTATGTCTTAGCGTCGTACGTCGAGGTGGGCGTAACAGTCTGCATCTGGCCAGCACGAGACGGCGTCGAAGGAACTTGAACAGGCTTGCCTCGAACTAGGGAGCGTAAGAGTCTAGTGCGCAGGATGTACTCGCTCCTCCACGACGCCAATGCAGTAAGCCTAGTGAAGCGTCTCTTCTCTGATCGCACAACGGTGCCATTATCCTCCAGAGCCGATCGATATTCTGCGTCTTCGAGCGAATGTGGACCCGGAAAATAGCGACCAAAAGCCACCTGCCATGCATGTGGAGTAGTAACCACATCATGGAAGCGACGAGAGACGAGAGACACGGCGGCGAGGTCGTTCGGCGAAAGATGGGCGATTGCGTGGATCAAGACCTCTGTACGGAGTCAACATGCATTCGCCCAAAAGTTGTTCCATGGTTAACTGTACCATTCGGCAGGTTCGCAATAGGGGAATTCTTGCCGTTGGGCTTTCTATCGCTCTTGATAATCTCGAAGAGGGGGCCCTCTAAGGGCCTACGTGGTGTGTTCGCCGAAGCATTCTCGTATTCGCTGATTCGGTCTCGCGGTGGTGGCGTAGAATCGTCTATGCCTTTCAGTCCGTCGGCTCCCACAGCGTTGCCTTGGCCACTGGAATTTGAATGCGTCGCATCACGTTCATCGTCACCCGTTGGCGACTCAGGCACTCCCCGCAGCTCACTGGAGTGAGGCTGCAGAGAGTCCTGCAAGTCGTCATGGCGGGGCTGTCCATGCTGGGAGGTAGTGACCGTGTTTGAGGTGGGCTTCTGATTTGAAACGTTTTGGAATACGTTTGTGGGGTCTGATTGCATATAATTTCGGGTAAGACTTGTGGGTGAGGACAGTAGACCGAGCTTTAGCAGTGCTCAGTCAGAGTTGATGGACTGTAGGCGCGGGCGTTGGGACGTTACGTAGTGTTGTTGTTGGGGGAAGTTGCTCGGAAATGCAGGTTTGGATGACTCGTTTGCCAAGATAACAGATGTGAGTGATTGATATGACGATCGCCACTTGCATGCAGAGAGAACAACGTGGGGTAAGAGCAGAGACGACACTGGCGGACTACTGTGGTAGGCCCACTCTTCTGATTTTGCATCTGGCGCATGAAGTCGTCACGAGTAACAATTCGAGTGCTTGAAAAATAAAGTTCCGATAAGTTCCGAATCTACGGAACCACAACTTGCTAGGGCTATCCTCACGGTACATAAAGCCGTGAATAAGCCGCGACATTCGTCCTACAGCACACACACGCCGTATAGTTCTTCGATGCCAGCCCAACCCTGCAGTCATCACACAAGCTCAGACACCCACAAGGCCACACAAGCACTGTTCTGGGCGACATCTGACATACCACACATTGCGGTCCTTCAGCGCCCATTCCTTCTGCTCCCGTGTCCCAGCTGCCAGCCGTGCTCACGCCTTGCGGTGCTGTTGCGCTCCGGCGACTCAGAATGAGATCTTCAAGAAGCTGCTCTTCCTCTTCTGGCGTCATCTTGACGGTATCACCCATCTTGTAACGTGAAGTGGTCAGGATCTTGGCTTCATCGCGCTCCAGGATCTTCTGGTATTGAGAGCGCGTCATGGTATTCGAGCTTTGAAGGTGCCGTGCCAACAGCTTGGCTTCTTCACGGTCGTCCTTGGTCTTTGGGTCAAGGAGCTGGGACAGGCGTGAGAAGTCCATGACGTCGTCCGGTAAGGGAGTTTCTTCTCGGCTTCGCCTGTAGGTGTCCCGCGTAGGTGTCCTCTGTCCGTCATCAACATCTGACCATTCGTCGTTGTCTGTTCCTGTGGCAAACGAGACCACACTGGTCGTATCATCTTCCTGATGGGCGACATAGTCACTGCTGGCATCGACGTCACCCCAAAGTGCACCGTTGCGCCACCATGAGTATAGATAGTCGTTGAGACGTTCCTCCGAATCTTCCGCCTGAGAATCGGGGTAAAAGCCGCTCTGCCGAAGTCTCTCCTTTGCGAAGGATTCGATATCGAAGTTGCGATCTTGACGAACCCGAGTTCGATCGTCCAGTGTAAACCAAGGCTCCGTACCTACTGTCGCTGCTCGTTGTTGGAACAGTTCTGAGCGGAATCCTGGGACATGGCTTTTGTCGTCTGCTGAGGGGCCAACGACATTTGATAGCCACCTAGGTCGGTAGCTGATTCTAATCTTCGTCATTGACCAATCAACGATCTTTGCGAGGCTTAGAATTGTGAGCTTCAATATGCGCTGGAAGAACCGGAATGCCTGGACGTAGCGACTGCGCTGCTGGAGAGCGGGATCATTCTGCCCCATAGGTCTGGTAGCATCCGAGGTTGATTTTACGCCTCGTGTCTTGCGCTCCCTCGCATAGCCGGAAGTCGTTGCTGAATCACTTGAGTTACCGCTAAGCTCATCAACCACCTCGATACCTTGCGCTAACGTATCATGTCTCAGCTCAGACGGAATATCGATCAGAGCCTCCCGACGCTTTCTCCGTCGAGCGAGTATTTCCTGTAGTCTCTGCTTCTCCAACCACGTCATTGAATGTACGTTGACCTTGGTTCCCTCATTGAGGAACACAGCCTCGCTAGCGGCAGTCAGAATGGTATAGCCCACCTTGAGGATCGTTGTATAGAAGTCATCATGCCAATTGATTGCTAATGGCGTGATTGCCGATAGATGTATGTTGGCATGCAGGTTGCCATAGGCGGTTGCGAATCTTCCTCTCAATGTCAGAGATTCCGGGTGTCCTGGGGGCGGAGACAGTACGGTAATGAGCAGAGCCGTAGCATATATGAACCCACATACAGCGATGCCCACGAGGATCAACAGGTGGGGAATGAAGCCTATGATGCAAACAGTAGGGAACCGCAAGATGCCCACAAACTGGTCTGGATCGCCGATCATCCACGTGAAGCGCATGGTGCTCCAAGCGAAAGCAGACATGTATGCGAGACCCCAGATGGTAGTCGTGATGAGTCTGTATCTCGACCGAACGCCAGCGATAGCCAACAGATTGCTGGTAAAGTGACTGACGCTGGAAATGAGAGAGATCAGCAAGACTTCGGGCGGCACATTGGCAATCTTGGAGAGTTTCGACCTCGGAATCAGGAGCGACGTGCCGTCCGGCGTGAACCACGACTTGGGCTTGAGAAATCGAGCTGCGCTCATCATCAAAGGCTTGGTAACCACAGCCTCAGCTTCTGCAAAAGCCAGCGAATGCTCGAATAGCGTCATTCCGACTTCCTGAATGGGACGGCGACCCTGAAGGGCACAAATTATTGTCTCGACCCACTGACCAAAGCCCAGGGACAGGAAAATGGGCCAGAGGAGTGCTAGGGATCCAGCTGGCCGTAGGGATCCAGCGGTCAAAGGAAGCATGTTGGCAGCTCGACACGAGGCCTCGGTGCTCTCCCAGAAGAGGAGCGCTGAGGCGAACTTGAACAAGTAGCCACCATCACCGCCGAAATCCGTGTCCAGTTGTCTGTCATGAGCTCCATATTGCATCTCCGACCAGCCTGGCGAGGTCTGACAGCGTATGGCCTGCAATACGCTCTGTATCTGGTAGAGAAACAGGGCCAAGGGCGCGATGTAGAGGGCGAGGCGTACGGAGAGGCGGTCGAAATTGAGGGGCACCCGGCTGTTTCCGTAGAAGTGTGTACGGTTTAGTAGAATGGCCTGAGGACGTCTTGTTAGTTGCGATGCATGACAGCCAATACAGTTGCTGAGCTTACTAGGGCAAACGTTGCAATCGCCCACTTGGAGGTTATGTAGCTGAACCAGGTTCCCAGATGCCCGAATGCCTGCCAAATAGTCATGTCGTCCGCGGAGCCTGAGACAGTTGCTGCTGAAGCCGCGGCGGCCACAGATTCTTGAACAAAGTTCCCAGCAGTGGTGGTCATGGTACTGCTGTTGGTCAGGTTTGCAGTGGGTTCAGCAATCACGCTTCCGCCTGCGCGGATCATGTCCCCTAAAAAGCCGGCCTTGGCGAATAGACGAGGGAGTGCCATGAGCAGGTCGACTGGCGAAGGCAGGAACGAGCTCGCGTTGGTGGGCGCGCCGGTCGTCTCCATTGCGGACAGCTGGGGATACCCGAGGATATCCAATGGAAAGAGATGAAGCGTCGAAGGCAAGAGCGGTTATTTAGGTCACTCGGCTCATGGCGTCTGTGGTTATATGCAATCCAGCAGACGTAGAACAACTGGTATTGAATAGGACCGTGTGCAGATGTTGTCGCAAGTTTACTCCGTGGCAACCCGTCGCGTCATCCGAGGCGTAGGATAACGCTAGCGGGCTCCAGCATCCACAACTCCACACTCCACAACTCCGCAATCTCAAAACAGCCTCTCCTGACGACCGAGTGTTCATTAAACTATGCATGGATAATATCGACGCCTCTATAACGCAGCTAACAATATTCAAACCTTTATCGCTTCCCTCATATCTATATTCTCCTCCCAGTCTCAGCATTAAGCCTGACCAACTTCTCGGCCACATTTCTCACTACGTACAAGCGCTCCTCTTCCTCCTTTCTGAAGGCTTCTTCGTTCTCAATCTGCGTCCTCCACGTCCTCGGTTTCGCTCTCGAACGCCTGATCTCAAACCCTTGGTCCTCATTGCACTCTTTCCTCATGAACGACCGGTAGATGCGCGAGCGTGGCGTGCTGCTTGCGCCGACTCTCGCTGTTCTAAGTGTCTGGTCCCCCAACTCGACGTCGTCAAATGCTCGCCTTACATCCCCCGCCTGAATGTTTGCCAAACGGATGACTTGTGTGCTGGAGTTGCTGTATCCGCCGGTACACACACCATGCGCGCGCCACCCGCCCTCGAAAGGGTTCCTTCCGGTTCCTAGATCTCGCCATGACTGGATGACGAGTCTCGTTTGCCCACCCGTCGCGTGCGGAAATTCATAAGACGAGACTGTCCAGTCGGTCGCACACGTCGAGCAGTTTTGCGTAAACGGATACCTCCATCCTCTTCTCACCACGTTATCAATCGCAGCCATCAATCCGGTATGTCCATTCTCGGAATCCCGGTGTCCGGAGAGGATATGTGGGAGCGTGGGCCAAAGTTGCTTCAACAGGTTCTTGTCGCTCTTCGTCCAGCTTGGGAGTATGATGGCAAAGCTGGTGTGCAGGACAAATCGGCCTTGCACAATCCTAGCTTCTATCGCCAATTTCGTTGGGACCGGAGTCTTGAAGATCCTCGCCATTCCCCTCTTCTCGTGCTCAAATGCAGAGAGCAGGATGCCGTGCTCGGGGCCACAGAGTGCGCGGTTGATAGCGAGACGGACGTGGTGGTAACACAGCGCATATCTATCACCACCGTGTAGATAACTGTTAAACTCCGTACAGTCTCGTTTGTTCTCTTCCTTTACGGTGGTGGGTCCGTCCTCGGCGCTCCAGGCGTGGAACTTATCGCACCAAGCGCAGAACCATTGGCCGGGAAACGCTCGCTCGACAACCGCTTCAATAGTACGCCGTTTCTCGAAGCGGTTCTTGCTTGCCTCGACATGTCCTGAGAGGACTTCCGTACCTAGCGCGTAGTAGATGTACCGACTTGATAGGCAAAATGCCGCAGCGGATGCGTCGTCGAGGTAGGAGCTGATTTGTTGAACGAGCTCGATTGGAAGGCTAAGGATCGGCGCTGTCGGTGCTGGCTTGGTGATAGTGGCCAGGGAATCCGCGATCTCATCGCCGCAAGTAGAATCTATGCTCGTCCTGGACGTCGGCGCGTCCGAATCCGACGCATAATCGATAGTCGACGGGCGCGATATCGAAGAGCCAGAGCTCATAGACCGACGAAAGAAGCCCATGTTTCTGTTACTTTGAAGCGCAATGATGCCTTAAACCAAATGCTTCTGAACGGTTTCCAGTGGTCTCGACGCTTCAGGGATGAAATAGCTTCACAGTGTAGTCGCGTGAAATACAATGCTGTGATTAAAAGCGTAGTACTGATGATGGTGATCCTTCAGATTTGACAGCAGAGGTAAACGAAGTTGGTGTATTATGTGGATTAGAGAAGAGAAGGAAGACAACCGGCAGCAGTCCAAATAACAACCACCCCCAAAATATAATCTCGCGCAACCAGTGCCACACCCCCTCTTCATTCCGCACACCCTCTTCATTCCACTCACAAGCCAGGCCATCCTGTCTCCAGATGACAGTACCACGCACACGCAGTAGCCACATGCGCTACCCATAGCCCACGAGGCTAACGTCACAAAACGGCGTTGCACAGATCAGGGCCTGTTAGTACCGAGCAGCGGTGAGCCCTGACAAGGTGCAGAGCAGCGCGCGTGCGCAGGTTCGTGTCGAGCCCAATTCACCTGACAACCACATGCGACTAGCCTTAGTGGGGGGGCCGGGTGTAGCATTAGCACTGCAAGGCAAGTCGGGATAAGCCTGTCAGCCGCGGCACGGCGGCACGGGGGGAAGTTTGGTACCGAAATATTTTGGCTGTCGGGCGTCAAGTAAGAAGGGGCGGGTTTGAAGGACGGTAATAGCGACGCTGTGTTTGAGATGACGGGTGGAAAGAGATTTGCATAGTTGAGAGTGGCGGAGGTATAGGGGTTGTGATGTGTTTACTTGATTACTGGAAAGATCAAACGCTATGCTATGCTACATGAATGGTGCCTTTGCAGGTAAATCTGACGCGTGCTCCTCTCAGTGTGATGATATGAGATGGGATGTGAGGCGAGAACCACGCTCGGAGTAGATATGTCTATCGTACATGTGCGCCGCGTGCCTCTGATGAGCCAGCCCCAGGATGTGTCATTACAACTACTCTTCAATCATCAATAATCTGTCTTCAAGCCGGAGAGGGCTTCATGAGTAGGGTATCTACCGCGGAAGCTCGGGGTTGATCTTGAGCTGTGGCACGGGCGGTCCAGTCCCAGACCTGCGTCTCCGTTCGCGCTCGTTGAAGCCAACAGGCTGGTCAAGCTGGGTCGCCTTCCTAAACCTGCCGCCGACTCCACGCATCCAGTCCTCCCCCTCATCGGCACCGAGCCAGTACTTGGGTGCGCCACTAAGCATCACGCGCCCAAGCTGGCCCTTCCAGCCGCTGCCTTCCTCCTTGCCCTCGGTGAATGGGTTCTCGGCAAGGTCGTTCGCAGACGTCTGCATGTTGTTTGAGGTGTACCACGCGGCGGAGGAAGCGTTGGCAGCGATGTGTTGACGCAGGCACTGGCGCGCGAAAGCTAGCATGATGAAGACAAAGTAGACACGGAGCGCCCAGAAAGCGGAGATCAGGGATATGCTCATGATGCTCCCGCTCTGGAAGACGGCGTTGCCGAGGCCTGCGCCGCCGGGCACTGCGCCTTGTCCGACCGCGATGGCGTTTTGGCCGGCTTGTACGCCTTCGGTCGGGGCCGTGATGATGTCGACCTTGGTGACGTTGTACTTGGGGCTCGTGAACCCGGCGTTGTCCTTCATGCCCGGCGATAGTCCAGCATTCTCGTCTGGGTGCGAGGCGAGTGTGTAGAACCAGGCGATGCCGAAGAAGGCCGTGTAGAGCGCGTTGACGACCGAGTCCAGCGCATACAGATGTGCTAGTAGGACGGATTCGAAGGGGCTTTGTAAGCGGATGTGCTTGTATAGGAATGTGGTGGCGAGCAGTGCGGCCGTCGAGTATATGTACATGGAAAGCTGCCAGCCATCGATGTGGGCGCCCGTCAGTAGCGCGAGCAGTCCGTAGACGCCGGATGCCTTGTTGATGACTTGGAGGAAGGTGATGATTTCCGCGCCGGTGCGAAGCGACATTTTCTGGAGGAACGTCTGCGATTCCGAGTCAGTATCCGCCATGTTGTTGGGTGTGCGATATCCAGATGGGCCGTGTTTTGTACCTTGGGGCGCGGAATCTCGAGGATATGAGAAGGCGCCATCATTACGCCGTTTTATCGCCGGGTGAAGTCTCCACACGCGATGAAAGCAGAGCAGGCGTAGCTATATTACTGTAAGACTGCGACGTGGTGCATAGGTAGAGAGATGTCGCGAAGTGTGAAAGAACTCGAAGATCATGGCCCCTGCGGAAGCCCCGGTTAGCCTGGAGATTTGCTCATCCCGCAGGGCTGAACTAAGCCCCTTTCCATGACAACGACTCGTGTGCACGCATTTACATCTGAAATCTGAAATCGATCATCGACTTCACTGACTTGTAGACGCTGCATCTTCCAGCACGTTCAAATGATTAGAAGTGGCCTCGCGTGGTTCGCGGTTCCAACGTGCATTAGACAGAAGACAATAATGACGTAGGACTCGCCTGCAGCTGCCAACTTCGAGCTACCTTGCCTCCTTATAACATTGCATTGAATGTACTATAGTATATTCAACACTTCATACTGCAATTTGGTGTGTCTTTTCCTCCTCCTCTCGATTCTGCAGACTATTCCCAAATCTCAGATGGCAGAGGACCAACCACCAGCGCCGAAGCTTCAAGAACAGGAACTCAAGGGCAACGTAGCAATAGTAACGTAAGGTACTTCCCATAATTCAATCTCAGGACAAAGCTAGGTGGGTGACGGGGAGTGTTGTTGCTGCGAATGGGAGGGAGGCCGCGTGGGTTGGGGGTAGTTCGTAGATGTGTAGAGGGATTAGAAAAGGGGGACAAGTGAAGAAGAGGGTTGATGTGGGAGTTGTTTTCAATAGAAGGTGGTGGTAAAGATCTAATGCTAAAAGGTATCGTGAAGTACGCCGGAAGATGCTTCGGGCCTTACTCGTCCCTACGAGTACATAATAAACGCCTAACGACGTAATCGCCTAGATCCTGGGCTGCGTAGCCTCGTTCAAATTCGCCGAGTCGAGTGTCGTGTCCTTCAGTAAATCGCCAGCCTAACCTGAAAGCTTCAACGTGCGTTTCTCATGCTCCGCCTCGAGCGAATCGGTCTCACCGGCCGGCAGGTCCTCAGGGTACTCCTCCACGTCATCTACGGCCGGCATCCTCTCAGCCCCCAACTGAGGGTCATTGACGATGTCTCTGGCTTCTGCGGGCATACCGGGCGGTGCAGGAATCATTCGGCCCTCCATGTGCTCAATAATCGCCTCTTCACCTTCCGCACCCATCCTCTTCCTTGCATACTCTCTCCCCTTCTGCAGCCTAGCCCTCGCCTGCTCAATAAACGAGAAGTCCGTTAGCGTCTTCTCAATCTGATCCTCGACCAGCTTCTTCGTGTAATTTGCCAGTGTCCTGGTAGTAAATACGTTCGGGAAACGATAGCTGAGCCAGAGATAGCACACAAGCATTTTGTGCAGCTGCTCCAGCGCATAGAGGTACGAACGGTCGCCAGAAGGGTCTTTGTCCATGATAGCCAACGGCAAAGATTCAAGATGTAGTAGGTTTCCGGATTTGTTGTCTGCGATAGACTCGGCCATTGAGCGAAGAAATGCCTTCTCCCCTTTATCGCGCATATTGATTGGCGCGGCGCAGATCATGATGCGGTCCTGGACGCTCAGATTCTTGACCGTGTGGATGCAGTCGGCGATTGCGAGCTGGTCTTTCAGCGCGCAAAGGTGGAAACGGGGGTGGATTTCGGATATCTCGTGGAGACGCAGCATGATATAGCTGAATGGCGTGCCGGGCGGGAAGTAGTTTGCAAAGCGCTCGACAATTAGGGAGGGAGGGAAGAGGCCGGCTGATTTGATCTCTTCGGGTTCGCGCGTCATGCCCATCTTCAGGTACTCATGGTCGACGTGGTCGAGGGTAGTGACCCAGCCTACTGTTTGCGCTTCAGGGTCCTTTACTTCGGTGTCCAGGCCGATGGCGGGGTCGACGGCAGTATCGGCAAGCGATGTTTGTGCAGAGGCCGTGGCGACGGCTTGGTGTGCAGTCTTGTAACGGCCAGCGCGACCGGCAATCTGCTTGACCTCTGAGATCTGCAGAGGGACGTAGTTTACGCCGTTGCTCTTAATGGTAGATTCGAAGATTACACGTTTGATAGCACTGCCCTTGTCAGTTCGGTTTCATCGGCTCAGAAGCAGAGCAGACTCACAGATTAAGACCCATACCGATGGCATCGCTAGCAACTAAAAAGTCATAGTCGTTGTCTGGATCGTTGAATAGGCGGGCCTGTTGAGCTCGTGTCTCTGGAGGCAAGCTACCATAGACGATAGCACACTTCTTTCCAGTCTTCTTCTCGACCTCACGCCGCAGAGCATGGATACCCAAAACCGTGAAGGCAACAATGCAGTCGCCCTTCTCGAGCAGACTGAGCTTTCCCTTCAGACTCCGCGGCTGGACCTGAAGAGGCGTCAGGCGCTCGTATTTGTGTACATGCACCTTGTCGCCAACCAGAGCGCAGAGCTCGCGCATCAGCGGCACTGTCCGCGCTTCTCCACACAGATGGATCTCGTTGGCCTGCAATCCTAGGAAAGCCTGTGTCCACGCCCAGCCTCGTTCCCGGTGATTGATCATCTGTATCTCATCGATGACAGCGACTTCGAATCGTGTGTTCAGGGGCGCCATCTCCACTGTGCAGCTGAACATTTTCGCGCGGTCGCCCTCGGGCATGCGCTGCTCCTCGCCAGTGACTAGAGCACATGGCTTACCATTCGCATTCAGGCGTGTGTATACCTCGTGGGCGAGCAGACGTAGTGGCCCGAGGTAGATGCCGGACTCGACCTCTTCCAGACGCTTGAGAGCGTGGTATGTCTTGCCGGAGTTGGTCGGTCCGACGTGCATGTGGATAGTGCGCGGTATCTCTCTGGTCGCCGGATACCATTCGGCGGGATAGCGGAGGTCTGCCACCTCTTTCTGGTTCTCCAGCTCTGCAGTTGTAAAGCGGCCACCACATGTCTGCGCGTAGAAGAGATAGCGTAAGCGCGTCTCGAGCGTGCTCTTCCCCCGCCTGTCCTCATTCGCCAGTGTCACCAGCTCGGGCGCCGCTTGCTTGATCCACAGGTTGATGGAGCGCTCGAAGGTGAGCCATTCCTTGTCGAAGTCCTCCTGGCTGAGCTGAAGACTCTCAAGAAACTCGGGCTTCACAAACTCGTCCCGGAGCCTCGCGAGTCGGTTGCGGACCGTGTCGAATGGGCCGGAAGTCTGCTTGGGGCCGTATGATCTGAAGGGATTATGGGACTGGAGGGGGTTGAATTGGCCGCTGTTTCGAGCTGACTGTGAGTTTCTAGCTGTGGCGGTTCGATATGCGACCTGGGTCCTGGGCAGGAGGCGCTGCGGTTGCGCTCGTGAAGTGGCAGCGAAGGCGCAGAAGAGACACAGCGAGTTGCGCCGCGCTGGCAGGGGAGGCATGCCAATAGTACGACTATAGAATTTCTAATTGTTGCACTCTATGCAAGACACGGAATGGCGATAGAGGCTTCCAATGTTGCGGGCAAAAAGTTGAGCCAAGCAAGCACTAGAGACCTCCGGCGGGCAAGGGACCGCGACCGCACTTGCAACACCACACTGAGGTGTGACGCGCTCTCCACACTGCACACCCGCGCCCTCGGACCCCCGCCGCTTTCTTATAGGAATTCGACCAAGACAAGTCCTGCAGCCCCTCTTCCCCTCACCGGCACAGCGGCCGTACCCCGCCAACATGGCCTCGATGATAGACATCCAGCGGGACCGTATGTTATATAGCTTCACGTACCCACGGAAGCATAGCTAACTTTGATTAGTCATACTCAACACCATCCGCCAGACCACGCGCGGCGACGTACGCATGCCTCGTGCCCGCGCCCATGCATCGCTAACACGGCGCAGTGGAAGATCCTCATCGTGGACGAAGACAGCCAGAAGCTCATAAACAACGTGGTCAAGGAAGATGACATCCTCAACATCAACATCACAAGTACGCGCCGTCATTGCTACCATGCCAATCTATTCTGATCCCCGCAGATATCGAGCGCCTCGAGGACCGGCGCGAGACGCAGCGAGACATGGACGCCATATACATCATTACCCCGAAACCGCATATCGTCGACTGCATCATGGCCGAGTTCGAGCAACGGCGGTACCGAGGCTTCTTCTTGATATGGACTACATGTGAGGGCAAGCCGACGCCGAGACTGGAGCCTTTGCTGATGCGCTGCAGTACTACCACCGCCGCTCAAGGAGCGCATAGACCGGTCGCAGATGGCACGCGAGCAGATTCGCAGCTTCAGAACTGTCCACCTCGACTACCACCCGCAAGAGTCACATCTCATCACCTTCAAGGACCCGTGGAGCTTCCCCATCCTCTATCACCCAGAGTGCAACAACCTCGTAGTCCGGCATATGGAAGATATTGCCGAGAAGGTATGCCAGAATACTGGCCTTATTACCCTCTACTGACAATGCTTCTAGATAACAGGAATATGCGTTGCGCTGGGCGAGTACCCCATCATCCGATACTACCGACCACGGAACCCGACCCACGAGGCCAGTGTCCTGTGCTCACACCTCGCGCGCTTCGTACAAGACAAACTGGACATGTATGCCCAATTTAACCAGGACTTTCCCCCACAGTCGAACCGCCCCCGTGGTGCGCTCTACATTACCGATCGATCCATGGACCTGGTGGCTCCCTTCGTGCACGAGTTCACATATCAAGCAATGGCCATGGACTTGCTACCCATACAGGATACCGACAAAGTAATATACAGAACCATTGTCAACGAGGAGGATCCTGAGGCAGAGGAGAAAGATATGGAGATTTCCGATAAAGACAAGATATGGGTCGAGAATCGCCATCGACACATGAAGGACACTCTGCACAAGTTAATCAGCGACTTCCAAAAGTTCATCGCCGACAACCCCCACTTCACGAACCAGGATGCCCAGAACGCTGCCGGCATGAATGGACTGAACGCAATCAAGGATATGATCGCTGGTTTGCCACAGTTCCAGGAAATGAAGGAGGCCTACTCATTACATCTCACCATGGCGCAAAAGTGCATGGAGATCTTCCAGAACCACAAGCTACCTGACCTGGCGTCAGTGGAACAGGTGAAGTGCGCTAGGCAATCAAAAGATTCCATCACGCTAACTCCTACAGTGTCTGGCCACTGGTCTCGACGAAGACTACCGGAAGCCTAAGAACATGACAGATCAGATCGTCCGGTCGTTGGACGATGAAGGCGTCACGCCAGCCGATCGACTACGCCTCATCGCACTCTATATCCTCTTCAAGAACGGTATACTAGCAGCCGATCTCCAGAGGCTGTTGCTCCATGCGCAACTTCCCCCACCCGATGGCGAAGTCATTCGCAATCTTGACTTCCTGGGAGCACGGGTGTCTAAGCAACTGAAAGAGAAGAGAGAGGCATCTCAGCCGTTATTCCCACCCAAAGCAGCGCCACCACCAAACACAGAAGACTACGGTCTCTCCAGGTTCAACCCAGCATTGCAAGACATGCTAGAAGGACACATCCGCGGTACCGTACCTCAAGACGTGTTTCCCTTTACCAAGATGTCGCCCGAAGATGCAAGCACGATGCAAGAAAACCTCCCGGCAGCATCTCTGCGCTCTGCGAAGCCGACGTGGGCGAAGTCTCGTCTGGCAAGCGTAGAGCCGCGCCAGCGCGTTCTCGTCTTCGTGGCTGGTGGTGCAACGTACTCCGAAGCCCGTGCCTGCTACGACGTCTCGAACAAGACGTCCCGAGACGTCTTCCTCATCACCTCACACATGATGAAACCGCAGCTCTTCCTCCGTCAAGTCGGCGATCTGAGTCAGAGCCGGCGTACTCTGCGCTTACCTATTGATCAGCCACAACCGAAAGCACCAGCGCATCTATTCGAGAAACCCGAGCCTCCGAAGCCCGCACCACCTCCTGCGGGCACCAAGCCGATGCCCTCAGGCCTACCGTCAGGACCAAGGGTTGCTGGACCCAAGCCCCCTACAGCAGCTATGGGCGCGATCAATCTCAATACCCCGAAACACAGTCCGTCGCCGTCACAGAGCAGTAGCAAGCCTGGCAAGGATGAAAAGGACAAAGAAAAGAAGAAGAAGAAGTTGCATCTTTTTGGATCCAAGCATTAGGCGAGACTAACCGTCTTCGCAGGCCTTGGCATACTTTTTTGGCGCTGTTTTGTTTTACTCATGGTGGGGATTGAGATTCTTGCATTTGAAAGTGGTGTTGCATGGCACGGTGTTGAGGTGTTTGGGATTGGTGTATATACCCATTGACTGGGATAAGAAGCGCAGTCTGTGGTCCGCGGTCTGCAGTTATTTTGATGTACAGTTTCGATAAAGGGAAGATCAGGACTCGGAAATTTTGTGCATTACCCCTCCAATAAACTCCCCCAGGCTTTTCCGTTCCCATCCAGATATCTGCTGGTACGCATGTACCCTGCCTCCTGCACTCAATTCTCAGATAGCCCTGGAGCGCCTCGCTGAAACTTTTTAGCTAGCACTTTCTCTTTCTGACAGCTCTGCGAAGTAACTCTAGGACCGTCGCCATGTACTAATCTGACCCGCAGATGGGCTAGGAGAAAGCTCGGCGATGCCTCCCTCAGTACGCCCACTTTGTCGAGTAATCCTTGGGACTAACAACCAACCCCTTCCCCTTACTTGCTCCGCGGTAGACTGCTTCGAGGATATCAACGAGCTCCTGCTTGGTCCCAATTGGGAAGTTGATCTTATTGTTGTTCCCTGTGCCAAAGTCGACTTGCATGTGCTGAGAAAGGAAGCACCAAAGTCAGCGTGTATGTGTGTATGTGTGTGTGTGTGTGTGCATGTCTTCAAGTGCATTGGAAGGTGTTTTTTACCTTGTTGCGCCAGAAGAACATTATAGTGCACGGGTCGTAGATTTCGTACATTGCGTTGAAGTCGGGGACTTGCTGTTTGTTTGTTATGTATGTATCAGCCAATCAGGTCTCCTGGATCTGGATTCTGGGCCGGAAGGGCTTGTGCTCTTGCGGTGCAGAGGTAAGGCAGGAAGGAACTAAGGTGTGGATATGGAGAAGGAGCAATAGTAGGACCATTGGATGATGAGAAAACATACCCTGTTATCCACAACGTAGATTACGGCCCACTCTTTGACTGCGTCGGCAATCTTGTACAGCTTCTCGTCCATTTCCATGCACGAGGGTTCGGCGTCGGAACCGAAGCGGAGGAGCACTATGCGGGATTCTTCGCCGAGCTTTTGAATCGTCAGGTTTGTTATGTGAAAAAAGGTGTGATGAAGACTCGCGATGGCTTGGTCGACGTGCCAGGCTGATGGCAGGTGCTGCAGCATTACTGAACCCATGGTGATGGTGAGTCGTGGATTTTGCTGCTGAGATTTGGAAAGACTTTAGAGGACGAGGTCGTGGTTGCAGTTTGAGTATGTGTTGACGGGTGTGTTTGGGTGATACGGTGGCGCGGAGGAAAGAAAAAGAGAAGAGGGACCTCAGGAAGGTGCAGTCGAGCAAAGATCACGTGGCAGCGTTTGCCTCCTAGGTAGAGCTACCGTTTGAGAAACTCGTGACCTCGGAAAAGCTAGTAAAGCTAGCTCTCTCCACTTCATTTCACATCCCTCTCGAGTTCGCGTCTTCTAACCCTTTTTTTCCAGTTTACCGCTGCAAAACACAGTACAAACAACAACGAAAATAGTGGTTTCTTATCATCTCAGTCCCGAACACGCTCCGCATAAAACTCCTCAACCCTCCTCTCAGGCGCGTAGTACTCTGCCCCACCCCTCACTGCCCTCAGCGCTACAGCATCTCCGTCCCTCTTCGCAACCATCTCCTGCACAAACAGATCATACCGCTGCCCCGGCGTTTGCTGAGTCTTTGCCGCACGGTCCCGGTACGCTGTTCTCTCATCTGTTGCTGATTGCCTTACTTCAGCCAGATGTTGCTGTCGCTCACTTGCAGTTTGAGCGATCATGTAGGCATGCCGTTTTCCGGTTACGGGATCGCGGCCTGCTAGTTGACGAGCTTCGGCGAGGAGATCGGGTGGTGAGGCTGGTCGACGGGGAAGAAGTTTTTGAGTGAATGAGGCGGGATTTTCTGGTGCGTTTTTTGATGTGAGGGCGGGATTGGGGTTGTGGCCTAGGTGGTGGGTATTTTTATATGGGTTTGATTTTCCGCGCAGCTTGTCGAGGAAGGAGGACATGGTTGACGTTATGGAGAGTGGTGCGTCCATTTACGGAACAATCACAAGAATCAAATGTGATGTCGAGCGGCTAAAGGCGGGTTCCGAAGATCGCCGTTGTGGTGGGCCTTGGAGGTCTTCTCGTTTGCCATGTGGTGCGATGAGTTCGGAAACCTGCGTTTGTCCCAACTCTTTCGCTTCTCGTTTCTAACGCTTACTTTCACTCAGACTGTGAGCTTGCAGTAGAGGCCATGGTATAGGTCGAACCGCATACTTGTACGAGTCTATGGAATAAATATTTGGGGTGGCGCAGCGGTTGGAGCCTAAAGTAGTCAGGGGCTTAAGCGGTACCGTGTCTGTACGCGTGATGCACGCCTTCGCGTGATGCATACCCCACCAACTGTGAGGGTCCGTCCGACTTGAGGGTACGACCAAAGCTGGAAGGCTAGATGTATGGTACGTAGTCGGGGGAATGCAAGGTTGGTTCTCTGGGATGAGTGGGATCAGGATCGGAGGGATGACACAAAGACATTAGAAGGGGCTCTCTGTAAAGCGTATCAAAGATAGAACAGTAGTATTGCTATCACTTGATGAGTTGAACACGATGAGCTGTAAGAGCTCATCAGTGGGCTACCGTGCAGGTTCGGCTAACGCCCGGATTCAGACAATGCCCAGGAACACCAAAATCACGACTTCACAAACATGAGGCTGTGGAGCCACCCACAACAGCTATTATCACAAGATTTTGTAGTAGAGTACTTTATTGATGCATGCAAAAAACTTATACTATTCATATTTGCTTGGAAGGTTGATGGTGCGGCCCCTGCGTGTTGTTCTGGGTGGAGATGCGGGTACAGGCTCTTTACAGTCAACCACCTCTTCAGCCACTTTTTTAGCCACCTTTCTGTGCTTCTGAGCAGGTGGTTTTGATGAAGCTGTTCTCTTACCCTTTTGGGACAATTGTAGAGCCTTTGCAGCGTTCTGTGCCTCCTTTTCAGCCTGTTTATAGTACTTGTTTTCAGCTGCTTTTTCTGCCTTGTCAGCCTTCTCTTTCTCCCTAGCTGCTCT
>ML976011.1:297609-367459 GCA_010015635.1 Clathrospora elynae
GTATGAAGGGGCACTGCTTTGTTGGGTTGACGTTGGGTTGACGTTGGGTTGGATCGTAACAATGACAGACAGACTCAGTAAGCTACCATCCCCACAAACACAGCCAAATATAGTAATCCATTCATGGGATCCATCCTGCAGAGGTGCCTTTACTCTTCCGGATTTCCAGCTTGCTTTGTTGAAGATCCTGAGGGACCTTTTAAGGTGGCCAAGCATGAAGCCTTTTTTGTTCATATTGTACACATTCTCAGCCAGAAATTTGTATTTTTCCATCTTCTTCTTGAGTACAGTGAAGTAATCACTATAGGAGGTCTCTGAGTCAGCCTTGTGACGGTTGCGGTCTATTGCAGTGCTCCATTTAGGTATAATTATGTCCTTGTTGCGTCTCAAAAAGCGGGAAACCCAGTTCACTCCCACCTCTTGTTTTGAGATTGTTGAAGCAAATGAGGCTACCATTGCTTTTGTAGGTGGAAGAGCACGCTCTGCCAGAGCGTCAATGTACTTGAGAAGCTCCTCCTCTTGTTGGGGGTGCAGCTTTTGTCTGTTCTGTGCAGCCTCTGCACGTGTACTGCATTTGCCTTGGTGTCTTCTCCGGAGGGTAGATTCATCAACATCAAATGTCTCTGCAACTTTTCTGTAGCCGAGCTTTTCTCCTTCTTCCCGGCTTTCCAGATCTTTAATTGCTTTGTCCATAGCTGCTGTGGTTGTGGAGATATTGTGAGTTGAAGTTGGGTGAAGGATAGTGTTGGGGTGCGGGGTAACGGCACTTGGTGGTAGTCGGCACTTGGTGGTTAAGGACAGTAAGGCAGCCTGCACTACCGTATTGCCCGGCAGAACGCCCGGCCTGGCGCAACGCCCAATTTCCTGATGCAATACCATAACTTTGACATACCATATCTTTATTAATATGAGCTCAATTGAGGCTGCGCTTGCAGCTATAGAATTGCTAAAGCCTGAAGAAAAACTTGTCTATACTCAAATTGCAGAGGAACATGGGGTTGATCAAAGAATGCTTGCGCAGAGACACTAGGGTGCATCAATCTCACGCAATGCCCAGGCTCAAAACCAGCAAGCGCTTGTGAGGGTCCGTCCGACTGGATGGTACGACCAAAGCTAGAAGGCTAGATGTATGGTACACAGTCGGGGGATGCAAGGTTGGTTCTCTGGAATGAACAGGATCAGGATCGAAGGGGTGATACACAGACAGCAGAGGGGGCTCTCTGTCAAGCATATTGAAGAGGAGAGACAATATGAATGCAGTAGAAGGGGCTCTCTGCAAAGCATATTGAAGATAGAACAGTAGTATTGCTTTCACTTGATGAGTTGAACACGTCGAGCCATAAGGGCTCTCCATGCTGTCTATATACTGTATCCTGTGGCCAGTGCGTCTTGTTGTCTTGTTGTATGGTGTCTTGACGTCTTGGTGTCAATAGGTCAATCTAGAATGCTACACTAGGGTTGCTGCACTGAGACTGCTGCTACTGCTGCACCAAGACTGCTAAATGCTGCACCAAGACTGCTAGCTGCTGCTGCACCGAGACTGCTAGATGCTGCTCCGAGACTGCTAGCTGCTGCTGCACCGAGACTGCTAGCTGCTGCTGCACCGAGACTGCTAGATGCTGCTGCACCGAGACTGCTAGCTGCTGCTGCACCGAGACTGCTAGATGCTGCACCAAGACTGCTAGCTGCTGCTGCACCGAGACTGCTAGATGCTGCTGCACCGAGACTGCTAGATGCTGCACCAAGATGGGTGCGCCAAGACAATTGGGACAGCTTGAAGCGGGAGCAGCATGGCTGTTTATCCGTTTTGCGGGGTAATAGCCGTACGGTAGTCACGTGTCACGCTTGGCCCGCCCCTTGCTGCCATATTTGCGGAATGGGTTGATGCCTGTGATTCCGTAGCCTCAACCAGCTGTATGTAAGTTTTCTGGACCGTAACAGCGCTCTACCCCCAGCAAGAGCAGGAGCTGCTACAATATATCAAACAACTTACAGAACGGGGCTTGCCACCTACACAAGCAATGATACAACGCTTTGCCTCAGATATTGCAAAAAGAGAGCTTGGAAAAGGCTGGGTTGATCAATATATCAAGCAACACAGCGTTCATCTCATCTCACGCTGGGCAACCAGGATTGATCAATCACGCTACCTGGCTGACTCTCAGTCAAAGTACAGCCTCTACTTTGAGCTCCTGCGCAGTAAAATCAGCCAATACAACATTGAGCCTCAACATACATACAATATGGATGAGAAGGGCTTTATGCTAGGAATCCTTACTTGCTCAAAGCGGGTGTTCAGCAGGAGGATGTATGAAGAGGGGAAGATTAAGGCTCACATCCAGGATGGCAATCAAGAGTGGATAATGCTGCTAGCCTGTATATGCGCTGATGGATCTGCTCTTGATCTAGCAATCATCTATCAGTCAGCCTCAGGCTCAATCCAGGACTCATGGCTTCAAGCTTTTGATCCTAATGATCATTGAGCCTACTTTGCCTCATCACCTTCAGGATGGACAAACAATAATATAGGGCTAGCCTAGCTTAAGCAGGTGTTTGATTGCTCTACAAAGGCTAAGGCTCAATCAAGCTATTGATTACTCATTCTTGATGGCCATAGATCTCATCTCACAATGGATTTTATCAAGTACTGCAATCAGAACAGGATTCTTCTTATGATCTATCCTCCTCATTCAACCCATATGCTTCAGCCGCTCAATGTTGTTATGTTTAAGCCGCTCTCCTCTGCCTACTCAGGCTAGGTAGCAGCTTTCATAGAGAGGTGCCAAGGGCTCACTTCTATGAGCAAGAGAGACTTCTATCCAATGTTTATGGCTGCCTGGGAGGCCTTGTTCAAGAAGGATACTATGCTCAAGGTGTTTGAAGCAACTGGCCTCTTGCCTTTTAAGCCAGAGGTAATCCTCAAGAGATTCAATACAAGGCAGTCTACACCAGGCAGCTCAAGCAATAGCAACTCCTCAGCCTTGAGCGCCTCTGATTGGAGGAAGATTAGGCAGCTAGTTGATTAAGCTTTAGCTAATAGAGACCAGAGGAAGGTCTCAAAGCTCAATCAGACAATTCACCGACTCTCTATTAGATTAACACTAGCTGAGCATGAGAATACAAGGCTGAAGGAGGCTCTTATCAACAAGAGACTACGCAGGAAGCAAGGCAAGGCCCTGCCTCTAGAACAGGGCAAGGACTATCAAGGTGGGGCTGTATTCTGGTCTCCTAGGAAGGTGAAGGAAGCCCGTGATTGTCAGCAGCAGCAAGAGCTAGAAGAGAAGCAACAGCAACTTCAAAAAGCTGACAGGGCTTGTGTACAAGAGGATCAGAAGCAGGCTAAGCTTCAGGAAGTTCAACGGAGGCGTGCAGCAAGGGCAGCAGCTCGAGTAGTACATAAGAAGGAGAAGGCTAGGAAAGCTGCCAAGCAGGCCTCTAGAGCAGCCGCTTGTAGGACTCAACAACTCCAACAAGCTCTTAAAACTGCCCAAAGGGGTAAGAGGAGAAGCCTCAAGACGGTTGCTAAGGCAGGCTCAAAAAAGAGAGCAGTTGCACAGCCTCAGGATGGTGGAGATGCCTTGGGTGCTGCAGCAGCTCTACCACCATCTCAGTCACGGCACGGCCAAGCAATTAAGCTCCCAGCAAAATATAGATAGCTATATATATCAATCAAGGTCTATACAGCTCAACTTTAAAAAAGATCAAAATAATAGCTGTTCAGCACGGCTCAAAAGCCTCAAGTTTAGTTGCTACTTTCGTGAGGAAATCGGGCGTTGCGCCGGGCCGGGCGTTGCGCCGAGCAATACGGTAACCCTTGTTCAATCAACAAAGAAACGAATAGTAACAATTGAACACCACAACTGAACCAATATCTAAATCATTTATCATCTCATCAAGTCATTTCCCTTGTCGCCATCTTTTCTCTTATCATGCGAGAAGCGCAGTACGGTCTCGTTTATCGCATAGAACTTCCAGCACTTCAGTGAAAGTCGGTTCGCGCGAGTGAACCAACTGGAGCTGCGTCAGGTGAAGTGATTCTACGTTTTCGTATTGCGGACATGTTGTCGTCGGTTTCGAATTAGTACTCTTCAAACATGTTTTTACGACTTCACCTGTGGCTGAAAGGCTGTTATCTGAATGCATTTTGTTTGTCTATATGCACACGTTTCTACAAAAGTATATACAGTTGCGAAGTGAAGCGAAGGGACGGACGAAAGAAAGTCCAGTTCTCGCGCTCCAGAGCTTGATAGTCCTCCGCCATGTTGAACTTGCCAACAACAAACTCAATACGCTTATGAGGGCTGAGCGAAGGTAGAGCCGATGGGGCCAAACTTGATGTTGGAGTAGATGACAGAGGCGTCGGGCGAGTTCGCCTCGACATCCTCGGGCTTGCCGGAGGCAGTGGAGCAGGTACCACGGGCGGCACCAAGCTTGTCTGGGGCGGCATCGGTGGGGTAGGTAGAGTCGAGCCACAACATGCTGACCGCGTGGTCGTCCCAGAGCGACATGACCAAGACGTGGCCGCGGGCAAGCGAAGCACCCATACCGTTAAGGCCTCCAAGGGTCTCGAAGGAGTTAGTGTCACCGAAGACAGTCTTCTGTGCGGTACAGAAGGCCTCGGTGATCGAGTTACCAGTGACGCCTTGAATAGTCGAGTCGGAGTTCTTGAACACCTTGCCACCCTGAACATAGAAGCGCTTGATTTCGGTGAGAGTGGAGCCGGAGCCGACGAATTGAGTGACGACGGTCATCTTCTTGGTGGTGTCCAGGGTCATGCCGGGGCCGTAGAAATCTTTAACACCCATGCGGTAGCTGTTGAAATCACAGCCGTCTTTGTCGCACTGACCGCCGTAGCGGTTGTCAGCGTCACCGCAGCTGGTGCCAGTGCACTCCTGAAGACCAGTGCCCTTGCAGGGATGAGGAGTGTAAGCAGTGGAGATGGAGTTAGCCTCCCAGATGTCCATCTCGGGGCAGCAGGCACCGATGTCACCCTGTCCAGAATTCGGGTCGGCAGCACTCGGGTTCCATCCAGCGACGTTGGCCTTACCGTTGATGAACTTGATGTCGTGAGGACACTGAGAGTCGCAGTAACCGGTTCCGTACTTAGCACCAGCCTTGTTGTTGCCCTTGCCTATGCCACCGTCGGCAGCCATCTCTACAAAGTAGAGAGCACCGTTCAGACCGCAAGGCAGCTTGGAGACATCGACATCGACAGTGAACTCCTTGCCAATGACGTTGAACATCTGGATAAATCAGTTACTGTTCATCAAAATGAAGCTATTAGTCTGCTTACCTGGTACTTGGTGTCGCTCTCCATCAGGTAGGTACGTGAACCGATGTTGCTGCCAGACGAGCCCTTGGTGACGAACTTGAGGGTCAATGCATTGCTACTTGTAGTGATACCGTAGGTGCCTAGGACGTGTTAGTTGATGCTTTTCCAGCTTTTAATCTCGAAGATACACACCAGAGTAGTCAGCGCCATCGACAGCGCAATTCTTGGTGCAAGTGGCACCGTCGGGGCAGGCGGTCACGTTCCACGAGTTTCCGGTGAAGCAGTTGGTGTATCCGCCAACGACGTGGGCCCATCGCCAGTTGGAGTCGAGCACAACGGAACCTTGATTGGTCGTGCAGCTGGTGCCACCGGTGCCAGTGCAAGTCTGCCAAGACATCGTGGGGTGCGTCTCCGTCTGAGATGTGCCAACCTGCTGAGCGCGGGCGGCCCCAAACAGGGAGAGCGAAGTGAGGGCGAGTGTCCTGTACATGGTGACTGTTGAGCGAGATTCTGTTGTAGGATATCGAAATGGCTTTGAGCGTTGGGAAGCCTTCTTATATAGAGTCGTCGAGGTTGGCGAGCACTATCCACGGTACATTGGGAATGTACCCATATGACCACGTATTATTGCAAGGCGCAGAAGATATGCATGTCTAGGTTTCTCCGGGGGTGTTGTAACCAATGCCATGAGAGCTACGGGTCGTCGGGAGTACAAAGAAGAGCTAGAAGTGCCAAAGTAATGAAGAGTAGATGAAACATACCTAGTCGTACTTTCATTGTAGGATAGTCTGGGGTACTGCGGAAAAATCCGTGTGCCACTATTTCCGGGTTCTTTGCCTCAAGCAGATAGTGTATAGGCAAGGGCAGAGAAGCGTATGGAGCTCTTCACTACAGTGTACTATGGCCCAACGATCTGATTGGCACTTACCCCTTAGCCTTCAATAACATTTAACAGCTACTGACAAGGCCTCAATGCGAAAAGGCAAAACTGCGGATCAGTGAAGCCAGCGCACATCATGGTCGTCGTGTAAAGGCATGGCTGCATCACGCGTCGTTTTGAGAGGAACGATGTGTCCCGTCATGTGTTGTTATCGCCACATGTAGATAGCCGTACCAGGCAGAAACACTGTATAATTCTTCGCGCAGAAGTTTGGTCTCGCGAACGCTGCAATCCAATGTTCTTAGCCTAGTGGTTTCATAGCCTGGTTGCATTAGATTGCTCCAGCCACCACAGATGTACATATATTAGGGAATCTTCTAGAAAAATCTTCCGGTCTGGATGTGGAATTTAATCTGCGGCAAGGTCATGAGGCTCATAATTTCTTCTAGAACAACGGGTTTCGGGCTAGAATTCATGGGTCCTTTAGCAGTTTACGTCTCTTGCGGTGGCGAAACTGTGGAAGTACGTAAATTTCTGCATTGATCAGAGTAATGCTCATTGTGTGAGGTCTGGTGCCGATTCTGCTTGATGGCCTCTGGAGAGTGAGTACAAAGCTGTAAATATACTTACCTCTCTGAGCTTGCCTGCCGAGAATGCGCCGACCTAAGATCGGGTCATCTAGCCTGAATTATGAGAAGCATTGAGAAATTTACGTCAAATGATCTTTGACGACACCAATCCAAATATCAAGCCTTGCTAGAGCGTATGGTCTTGCAAGCGGGGTAGAGCTTCCGGGACAAACGGGGCGAGACTCCTCTAAGGGCAGTGCTTGAAGCGTAATCGACATGACCCCAGTCTCTCGCAAAGTGTCCTGGACCCGAATTCTCGGTTAGACTTCCGTGCTGAGCAGATTGATGTCCAGGGTAGCTCGCCAAGGTTGATACTTTGCTGCTTGGAGCATGTCGGATTTGTTGGGTTTGAGTTTTCGTCCGTGAACAGTTCACTTGCGGTATAATTCCGTCACCGCAACGGCTGATCGTAGCAAGACAGTTGTATTTCGTAGAGTTCCATCGGGGTTTTCGCGAGGTAAACGAACAGCAAGGTCCTGTGTTGGCGCCCCAAAATCGAGTTCAGCCTAATCAATCACCTACGGCCAATATAAGTCCCGGCCACTTAACATGAATTACACCACATATGCTCAGGCAATCAGAGATCTGAGACGGTTGTTCCCCAAGTAGGCGGCAAGATTGTTCAGAAACAGCGAATAGGGTGTTTGTTGTATACTGCGACCGGGTTGGAACATTGAGCCGCAATCTTGATGTGACAGATAACCTTGGCGAAGGCCGACCATCGGGTGAGTAGCACATGAATTCAGATTCCTCTGGCGAACAGCGTGAGCAGCATTTTGCACTCAACTTTGTATGGACGGCCAGCAGCGGATCCTCAAATGGGCATGTGTCATGATCAGCTAGCCATTGAAAGCTGCTGGCACTGAAGCGGTAAGATGCAGGCACGCTACGGATCTCGCGGCGTGACACTCACACGCATAGGACAATTAAAAATTGTGGATAAGCTGACAGAGGCGTCTGCGTTGCGATGTCGCGACGCAGGGGAAACCTTAGAAGGGTGCGGGGAGAGAGCAAAACTAGACCCAAAAAGGTTGGCATTGTTTTCGCTCTTGATGCGGACAAACGTCTGGTGTGTAAAGACCAACCCTCTGCAATACTGCTGTACACAGCTCATGTTTCAGTTTCCTCCGTATTGTTATCTTGAACTTCTGACCTTTGAAACTGTTGCGATCTTTTACAAGGGCTTTGCAGCGCCGCCGCGAGATTATGATAAGTCGCCATTCCTGAGGTCTTTACCAGCTCTCAAACAAGACTTTTTTACATCCCCAACGCGCTTCTAGACCGCTCATAACTTGGGAAATGCGCATAATACTCACATCGTATAAGAATAGACCTCTTGGTCATATACCAAAGGTGTGACAGACAACATACCAATCAACGGCTTCCTATGTGTACAAATTTGCACCGCTCTCCAAATCACTTGAGTATCTTGCAAAAACTTTCAGTCGATGAGTCCATCTAAACATACGATTTGATAAGAAAGTTGCTCGTTCACTAACTTCGCGCTAAAATGTCATCGGCGCCCGCTACGCAACAAACAGCAACATCGAAGTTAGCCCCCTAGCCCAAGACACAATCGACAGCCTTCGAAGGCGCTGTCGTTATTGGGAAAGCCCCGAAGATACTGTCACGGCTACTGTAACTTCAGGTTTTACGTTCCTTTGGCCGAACATGCGCCCACCTTCAAAGTCTTTCTTGTTTTATATCCCCCTAATCTTCGTTCTGCGACGTTATAGGCTCGAGTGCGTGTTCTTGGATATTGGTTTTCGGTACGTGTTGGTTGTTCTGGGAGTGCTCGGATTGCGGCTGGACGGGCACGAAAGGAGGAGCCTCCGGTGTCATGCCGTTATCGATGGTACGATACTCGGTCGTCTCTGTTTGGCTATAGGTGTTGTGTGGTATGGGCTGCAGGCCCAGCACAAAAGGAGCCACTTCAGGTCTCAGGTATCGGCTCGTCTCTGGCATTTGTTGGCCGCCGTAAGAGTTGCTCAAATCAGGCTGTCTCACTGGCTACTGGCCAGGCACGAACGCTCCGGCCTCAGGTATCATACTACTGCCGAAGGTGTGGTACTTGATCTTTATCGGCATCCGTTGACCACAACTATGGCGGTTTCATCCCGGCTTTTTAGGGTACTTGGGTGCCATAGGCGGCCGTGCGCTATGCTCTGACGGGTACCGCAAGGCGGTGTTGAAATACCTCGTTGGAGGAAAGAAACCCATGCAGCACCTTCTCTTTGGCCATTCCTTAGAGTCTCACCACTGGTCGAGTAAGCGGATCTGACAAGAGATGCTCTGGAAACTGGGGCTTTGTCGTTATTGGTGGTGCCACAACGATCGGCTGCTGAGAAGCCGGCTCTTGAACATTCGAATTCTGAATGGGCCGGCCGCTGATGGATATCGTTCAGTCTCCTTGGCCCCTTGCGGCCATCGACTGATTGTGACGTACAAGTTGTTCTTCACACCGTGCCGGCCTTTGCTTGTTCTCCTCCTCCTTTCGCGGTGCACGAATAGCTTCAGTTAATTCCGGGCTTGCGGCACGTTCGGAGAGATTTGTTGAAGAATTCTCATCGTTGTTTCCAGTATTACTTGGATTTTCCTTATTCCTTCTCCACTCTCTCGCTTCCACCACAGCCTTGACAGGAGGAAACACCTTAGTTTTCGTCTACTGGATCGGTGATATCATCTCCTGCACGTATTCTTGACACGGGACTTCTTTGTTTACTGCTTCGATGAAAGTACCGATCGAAGCCTGAGGCTCAAGCTCCAATCTTAAGTGCTCAAAGCATGGCCGCTTTCCGAATCGGACCCGGAACTCTCGACATCGATCGTCTTCCGACGGTTTCGACTTGCGAAGCTGAAATTGGTAAAGTTCTCTTTGTAGACATTTATGGTGGGCAGTGGCTCCAGGGTAGTTTTGAAGGTATTTCATCTCTTTCTCATGAGCGGGATCGCCTTCATTGAGGAACACAAATCCCCTCTCACAATTACAGAAGGTATAGTAAAAAACGGCGCTTCGGCACATTATTGCTGGAAGGATTCCGATGGCGCGTGCGAATGGCTATGATGTTTCGGTATTCGGCGATCAAGGCGTGGCACAGGCTCCCGCAATAACGGAACTGATTGACTATGCAGTGTCAGACCTGCTTCTGCTAGGGGGATTTAACCGCATACCAATATGGTGGGACTCGGGCTTGTTCGGTACTTGGCTGTGGAAGGATAGGAAGAATCTGGGGAAAACGGCCGCTTGTACGTGCTGAGCTTTTGGATCATGAGATGTTTGGTATTGGGGATTTCACTATTCTTACCCAATCATCTAGTCTACAAAAACTTCCAACAACTTATATGGAGCTCAACATATTGGAGTAAACCGCCACATAAGTTTTCAGGCGCGCACGCTATCTGCCGGAAAGAACCATTGGAAGTCGCCTCATTCGCAGGCGCTTCACATATGTGCATATGAAGGCTCGTGTGTAATTGGACATGCTGTAGTTGTGTCATATGTAGTATCTAAATCTGCGAAGCTTTTCATATACTCAAAAGTAATCTTGTCTCCTATGGGGTTCGCTGCAGCCCTGGAGGCGTGTCAATGCCAAGCACGTGCTCTCGTTGCGTGGGTTATTGATAGGATCGCGTTTGCATTTGCTTGGGGAGGGACTATGACTTTTGATAGCGTCGCCTTCCGTCTATAACTTGTTTCCTGCGACAGAAGCGATCACATACGCCCCGTCTATATCTTTCGAGATCCAAAAGAAGCAGTTGCTGCGAGCAACTGCACAAGTACAGATCGATGGCATAGGGCGAACGTACCAGCTTTGGTCGAGCTGCGAAGGGGGGATCTCGGCCACTCAAGGTCGACACGAAGCCCGAGGATGAAGGGCGTCGTCGCACATCTGTGGGGAAAGCAAGTCTGGCCTCTGCGCGGCCTACTCCACCTATCGCTCAGCCCCCGAAAGTAGTAAGCGCGGGCAGTTCAACAAGGCCACGGCTATTTGGGGGAGTCATTCTCACATATACTTAGGGACCCAATGTACGCATACTAATATCGTTCTCTGTGATTTCGGAAGCAGATAACTACCCATGTAATTTGGTCAATTAACTGCAAAATCCATTGCGATGTTATAAGTTTACTAAATTGCTGTTATGTTCCTTGGAAGATGACACTGTTGGGATGCATCTAAGCATTGGCTGCCCTCATTAACCCATCTGATAGTCATTCACTCACAACCACACCACACCCAGCCAAAATGGTATGTCGCATATATGTCAGTGAACTACTATTAAATTTCTGAATTATTCTGACCAGCGGTTGTGGTGGGAGATGGGTGGAGGTGAAAGAACACAAGATTATCTCTCTGGAATCACGGAAAATGACGCTACGTTAGTACGCGTACATTGTGTTCCTAAGTATATGTGAGAATGACTCCCCCAAATAGCCGTGGCCTTCAACAACGAAGGCACTGGTCCATGCCGGTCCCAAAAGAAAGAGAGTGGACAGCAACGCAAACCCGGCCCAAGGTCAGTCTGAATCGTAGAGGGATAAGCACGTCGCAAACTCATTTTGATGTACATATACAACAAGCAATGACTAACAAAGAAAGCATACCTGTACTTGCACCTTTGATACACTAAAAGCGTGTTGAGATGCTAATCGTCCGTACAGAATATCGATGACCTCGCTACCTTTATATAAAAGTACAAGAAACTTCAAGCTACAACGCAAGTCTACAGGTCAAAGCTAGGGAACGCGAAGGGTTACGGTCGAAGGCTCAAAAACTAGAGTCCGAACTCACAGAGCAGTCCAAGAGGTACGATGTCGCAACAGCACAGTTGCAACAAGCAGAAGCGAAACTGCTCTTTGCCGGGGCCCAGAACGAGAAGTTCGAGACCGAGAGATCGACCTGCTAAGAGCAGAGAAACAAGACCTGAAACATGGACTTGCAGAGCAGGAAGTTGCGAACAGCGGCCTCATGGAAAACCTTGCGAATCTGGAAACTTCGAACGAGGACCTCAAGGCCGGGAACCAGAAGCTCGGGGACTAGGTGGATGCTTTGAGTCCAGACGGCGTGGATCTGCGAACCAGGATCACGGCATTGGAGGACGAGAAGAGTGAGCTCAAGAAGCAGCATGAATCCTGGAGAAAGAAGTCAAGAATATGATGCTGAGCTTCAACAATTACTAGGATATGTTATAAATACCTTTTAGTTCAATAACAAAGCATTAAGATTAAAACTAGGATAGATCCAGACTTGTCAACAATCAAGCCGATCGGCTGGCTTGATTCCTATTTGAACGTGCACATGGTACCGCGTGCTCCGTGAAGGCGTGCAAGTCCCCACTTGTGGCACGTTTGCCAATCAAACCGCCGATTGGCTTGATTGTTGACAAGTCTGGATAGATCGACCACGAATCAGTGCAGAACCCAACCCTAGTAAGTCTTTCTTATCCTTATATCTTCCAACGTCCAATTCATACTCCCACGTACGCTATAGTTTCTATTTACTTTCGTCTTCTCCCGTTCTCCAGCTAAAGCGACATTGTCTTCCTCTATCTAACTACCGCTACTACCGCAACATGCTATCAAGTCCGTACATTCAAGTCGTACTTGAAAATGTAGAGCTTATCAACAGTCATGGCAGGTCGTCGTACTTGTTTTTAGAACTCTCCCGCCTCTCCCCACATCAAGAGGTTCGAGATTGTTTTCGGACTCGTGATGTGCAGGTATTGACAATTGAAAGGAAGAGGAGAGGAACGATATGTATATACGGATAGGATAAGACGCACGGGTATTAGTCCATGAGAACACGTATAGTTCCTTTCTAGAACCCTCTTAGCACATGAAAACGCATTGAGTTATTTTGAACCAGCGTCCTGCTTTATATTTCAAACTGTTTATACGCGGCCTCGAGATCACAGCGGCGAGTTTCGTATTTTAAGTGCTCTCCATAAGGCATCTGTAGGTTTCTTTCTAGGCGCTACACACGGCCCATGCATAATGGTAACAAATTCAGGTCTAAGAACCTCTAAATCTCTTCGCTCATAACATTGAGATGACACGGGCAGACGCTGATTTTTGATTTCGTTCGAGCGGCTGCCACTCATCATGACGTATGAAGAAGAAGAAGAAGAAGAAGAAGAAGAAGAAGAAGAAGAAGAAGAGTATATAGTGGAAAGGTGGAAAGTTGGGACGGACGGTACGGCAACATGCATGGAGCAAGAATCAATTAGGGAAGTATTGTATTGTCTTCGTCACTGTATACTGTCGCCCAGCTCGCGGCGAAAAAATCTCAAAGGCCTCATAAAGGTATCACCACCCGTTCACCACCGATGTTGGAACTCCCTCCCATACCATTGCTGTGCCTGGGAAACAGCTCGCTTGCTGCGAAATGCAGAATGCCACCTATTGGACAACGACACAAAGGTCTTGTCATCCCCATAATGCAGAAAAAAAAAGCAGAGAACGCCCGCTAAAACGCAGCAAAATGAACTGACAAGAGTGATATAGTACACGCCATGTAGGCGTCGCCAGCCCACATGACATAATGCGGTCTTCGTCCCCATGTCGCAGAACGCCGTTGACCGTTTACTCCACCTCAGTCAACCACCGTCGAATACCCTCTTTCAGCGACGAATCATTCTCCGTCTTAGGCTGTCCCACCTTGGACTTCTTCTCATCATCACGTTCAGCCGTAACATCCTTGACAACGATCTCCAGCGCCTCGAACAGCACGCTCTTGCAATCCACATGCGGCACTTCGACATGCGGTATGGTGTCGGAGTCGGCACGCGTGTCACGGCGACCTCTTCTGGAACTAGACCGAGATGACTGCGCAGAGTTGACACGAGTCACTTCGCCAGACTGCGCCAACACGCGATCCACGCCATCGATAAGCGTCGCATCAAAGTCCATGATGGACTCTGTGATGAACTTCTCGGCGAGATGCACTTCGGTCATCACCGGCATCATGGTGCCAGCCGTATACGGATTGCCGTACTTGGAGCGACCGGGAGCGATCCCGGGCATGCCCGGGGTCATCGCGGAAGGCTGGTATGTCGGAGTGGGTATGAGTTTCACCAGACGGCGCAAGCTAATGCGCTTGATAGTGAAAGCGCCCGTGTCTGCAATGAGAGCCGAACACACATCGATCCAACGTTCCAATGGTCCAGACTCGAGGCCTGGAGTAGTGACAGCGCTGAAAGGTGTGGGCTCCGCACTCATAGCCCGCTTGATGTCACGTTCGAGCTCTCGATAGGGCTTGATAGCTTGGACGGCAAAGTCGGCGTGGAACTGACTTAGCCAGCCTGCGACATTGACGGGTTGCTCGGGCTCACAGTGCGGCATCGAGAGGATTGATGACTCGCCGTAGCTGGAACCTGGTTGACTAGATGCTGACCCATAGCCTCCCAGCAGCGGTGACTGGAGAGGAGAGTCAAAGTCAGGGAGAGGGATGTCGACATCAATGACACCGTCCTTCTCATTGACTGATAGCTTCAAGTGACCATCGAAAGTTCTCTGGCGCTCGGGTATTGGCCGTGCGGCCGACGCAGGAATACCAGGACAACCAGTGTTAGGGTATACATCAGGCGAACTGTCGGTAGCTGACTGTGTGTTCGTGAACGGAGATTCGATGGCATCACTGTCAAATACACGGTCCATAGAAAGCTCTTGTACCATATGCTCAAGCTGAGACCGAGGCCGCTCTTGCCCGCGGTATCCCACGCCATCGTCCGTTGTTTGAAAATATTCACTTTGGTCGGTAGAGGATGACCGACGCCCGCCCCAGAAGTTCATGAAGCCACTCCAGCGGCTCGTGTTGCTTGATGAGGCATTACTGGCAATACTGGTCTGTCCTGTACCACTCCGTTGCAGAGTGTTGATCAGGTTTGCGGAGGCCAGACTATCGCTGCTCTGAGGTCTTTGATCAGACATGGGACCTGACTTTGTTCTGGGCAAGGTGAAGTAAGCAACCGGTACTGTAGCCTGTGGAATGGCTGCTGAGGTAGTAGCAAGGCCACTTGTTGATGTGGCTGGTCCTTCAGACATGGATGGCATGACAAGACTTGTACGGATTGAATGCGCTGACGACCGACGAGAGTGACCAATTAGCCTTGCTGCATCAAGAGTCTCGACCAAGACGGGTTCGGAGCGCTCAAACGCGATGTTGGGCGGTGGATTTTGAATGCCTTGGTAGTTCGGAGGTTGCAAAAGTATGTTTGACATGCTTTGCTTAGTCCGTGGTCGCCAATTGATTTGGCGGCGGAGTGAATGTTTCCTCGAGGGCGGCATATTCGTGGGAGGGGACTGAGAGTACGCACGGAGAGAGGCCGAAGTGCCTGGACGCATGAAACAAGTGCCCTCGCCAATGGCAGGCGCATTCGGTGGGAGGAAGGCAGCGAGCAGGAAAATCAGCCTCCGTGCAGCCATCTTATCTGGAGAGACGATAATTGTACGATTGGGAATGGTGAGGTTCTCGCCAGCGGTCGCCTTTTGTTGTTCACGATGACGCTTACGATGCCACTTGGGACCGAGTACGTTGAGCCATTCGGTGTGGTTGCCAAGAAAGGCGGTCAGCAGGTTGAAAAAGAAGAAGTTCTGCTCTCGGCAGCCGGCCCAGCGACCGAGCCATCTTGCCTCTTCGCGCCAGACGCCCCATTTCCCCTGTCCGGTCATCACGCGAGGAATTCTCATGCCACTCACAACGCGATTTCCAGTCAGCTCTGCTGCGCTCTGGATGTCCCTGTCCATCATGAGGGCGTTGGGCTGCAGTCGCAGGTGTTTGCGCGTCGAGTGCAGGGAAGCGTCTCTGAGACTGGCCCGCGAGGAGCGTTGTCGCTGATGATGGAGCACTGGTGGGGACATGAGGTCTGGTGACTTGAAGTGGGCCAGAATGCGCTCCTGCACGACATGTTGGAGGCTGGTCATGGCACGCATAATGACATCCCAGTGTTGCCCCACAACATCAACCCGATCGTCGACATCGCTGCTCAGCGACGATGACAGGAGTGACTCGACGCCGAGATTCGACTCGATGAAGGCCCATCCCGCGCGTCGGTCCGAGTCTAAGGAGGAAGCAAGCGAGTCTTGGCCTGGAGCTGACGTGGAGAGGTGTGTAGGCGTCCTGAGGGTGGAGCCCCTGGACGGCGGTCTTTGGCTCGGCGATATTTGCGATATGGGCAAATGGAGGATGATGGTTATCGCGTACATTGGACTCTTACGTGTATTCGAACCGCAGGGCGGCTTGGACACGCCGGACTTGGTGCTGCCTGCGGGGAAGGGGAAGCCGTTGCCCTTAGGGAGCGAGCTCTGCAGAGTTGGTGTGCGGTCATGGTGCTCTTCTTCGGGCATGGCGACGGAGAACATGCGGGTGATGAAGATGGTGCGCCGCTTAGGCTCTCGCGGCATGCTCTCGTTGGAGTCGCGACGGGGTAGGTCTGGCAGGTTGGCTGGGGTGAAGGACTTGGCGAGATGGCTCCTCCTGCGAAGGCCCTCGGCGCGGCCCAGCGAGCCGCTGGCGTCCTGCATGCTTGTGCTCAGCACGGCCGTGTCCGCTGGCTTGGTGTCGAGCGGCACGATGTGAATCTTGTTCGAGTTGCCGCGGTAGTTCATGGCCAAGTTGCCGAACATGCAGTCGAGGCAGATGTTGGCCAGGTCGGTCGATTCCTTCGCGCGTGCCTGGGCCTTGGCCTGGACCTGTGCGTGCTCGTCGATGTTCGGCATAGACGAGATGGAGCTGCCGCGGGTGCGCATGCGCGTGAAGCCGCCCACGGTAGGCGACCTGGGCGACGTGGGCTCCATGGCCAGCGACGAGCGCCGCGCATGCAGCCCCCCAAACGTCGGGCCAGCGGTGCTGGCGGTAGCCGCATTGCTGCCGCCGAAAGCGCGCGCGCGTGTGTTCGGCGTGGTAGGCGACTCGGCGCGGGGCGGGGCGGGCTTCGAGTCGAAGAGGATCGTCTTGGGCATTGCCGATGTCTCGTCCTGGGCGATGATGATGCGGCAATCGCGCGGGTAGTCGAGATCGATCTCAGGCAGCGGCCCGTCATGGCCACTCCCCGGCGTCAGTGGCGCGGCGTGCAACGGGTACGGCTGGCCCTCGGGGTGGTAGAGCGTGTTCGTCTCGGGATACAGAAGGTGCCGCGTGTGGCTCTCCTCGGTCGCTGATTCCAGCACCGTCGGCGTGGCCGGATGCGCTGCGCCGGCGCCCTTGCGGCCGCTGAAGAGGTGTCCGATCATGTCTGGCAGCGGGCGCATTCCGCCATGGACGCGTGCGCGTCGTCTTAGGAGTGATTGAGGGAGCCGTCGTAGGATGGGCGGGCTCGGACAGTATGGCAACGTGGAAAACACATGGCATTTGTTCCGTGTCTGCTACTGTCTAGGTATGCGGGGTTGGAAAGGCTAGGCAGCGGTTCGGAGTGGAGAGTTCGTCGTTCAAGGATAGCCTGTGAGTGCTGATGGCGTCACAAGATCGGACGTGCACAATGCGGCCGAGACAGCAGTGGAACAAAGCTCGAATGTCTGTCCGTGCTCCAGCAGAGAGGAAGAGTGTCGCGTGTGAAGTGAGCGGGGACGCGCTGTGGTGGGTATCGTGGCAGTCTTGCACTCTAGCGGTGCCCGCTGCTTAGTTAAGAAGGGCGGTGAGCGACTCGGACTATCGTGAAGCGGATCGACCAACGACGCGCATCTGCCTGCAGCATACCTCCCTCCATACCTTTTCCTCTGCCATGGCCACTCAAAACCACCAATCCTCTAAGCGGGAAGAGAGCCGTTCCATGCCGGCCGACCGCGATTGCGATCGACCTTCATCGGTGAGAGTACTTCATCTTCATCACAGTGCCTATGCGTTCCGCTGTCAGCCATCACCGACACAGCTGCTGATCTCCCGCCCGGGGTACCCCAGGGTATTTCATGCAGCATCTTCGAAGCGGACCTTGGTGCAATACTCCCCTGACATATGACAGGCTGACACAGGCCCACGATGGATCCACGATATCAACAATTTGCTGCATGTCTTGGTCCTCTTCGGCTGCATCGTGCGTCATGCGTCGTGCGTCGTGCGTCGTACGGAATTGGAACCCGCCTATCGCACCTGCATTGTTGCAGGGCCGGTGCACTGGACATCTGTAGCACCAGGCGACATCATGCATTGAAACCCAGAAGTCCAATTGATGAACAGGGTCCAACAACAAGCGATTCGGCGACGTGCGAAGGAGTGATGGAACTTCAACCCTTATCTGTCACAATTTTCAGACGTCGCAGTCACCACGCACAAATACTGGAGCCTCCCCATAAGTCTTCTGCTCGCACGCCTCATTATGCATAGGTAGGCTGCAGTCAATCACCAATATGACATCAACCACCCGATACCGGACCGTTTTCCCAACAAGGACGCTGATGCTCGCGAGAACATTATCCCGGACAAGTTGCTCACTACAAAATACCAGGGTACTATGCAGACATCATCGAACCACGGGAACTATCGACCTTCAAGAATGTTACACTCATATCACCAAAACTTATAGCCATCCCATGTCGTTCGCCGCGCCGATATCTATTTACCCTCACACATGGTCATTCATCCGCCTTTCTGAAAACATCCACCTACCAATACTCTCAAAAGTTAGCACTAGACTCTGAACGCACCCTGTAATCAGTCTGCTTACCCTCTATGTACCCCAGATCGGGCGTAATTCTGCCTGAAGGCATCGTTGGCTGTTCGGGGTCTTAATCTCCGTGTTAAGGCTGAAGAAAACCGGCCTCCTTCGACGTCTTCTTTCCGCTTTGAGCAGACCGTGCATGTAAAAGTATTTGGAAAGCGATAACAAGGCGACGGCGACACTTTGTAAGTAGACAACGTAATGTGAATGGTTGACAAGACATGAGTGATGAGCGGTCAGCAAACGGACCTCACGGCAATGTCCGCGAACTCTCTGTTTTGCAAGTGACCCTCGTTTGTACTCGTGACAGGTAGAATGAGGACAGATAAGTACATGGATCCGCAAATAGTCCGCCTACGAAACTCTGGGCATCGCAACGAGCTGACCAGTAATCCAGAGAAGAGACAAGTGGCAGAACACATGCAGCTAACTATTGCTCATTAAAGTAGGCAATACTCAAGACGCAACCATCTCAGCGACGACAACGAAACCTCTTAACGCCAAAATAAACACCATAAAAACATTCCCTTTTCTTCTCAATTTCCGCCAATACCACAGAACCCCCTTCTTCCCCTCCACATCCACATCCACATCCGCATCCCTACATCCCCGCACTGTCAGCATTCCCCTCCCTCCTAGGAACCCCCTCCATACCATCCACAACACTCCCCCTCTTCCCACCACCACCACCAAGCGTTGACATACTCCTCTCACTCCCCTGCCTCCGCCCCGCAATCCCCCCTACTCCCCCAAACGTAGAACCCAACATCCACCCCGCCCCCGCCGGACTCGCCCCATGAATACTAATCGCAGGCGGCAGCCCCAGACTGGGTATCTTGTCTTCCAGCACCGGTAATATATGTGGAGAAGATGAGTGAGCCTGTTTGAAAGCCTCCGCGTAGAAGCAGGACAGGAGTGTGGCGTCGGAACAAAAAGTGTCGACTTGGTCTTTGACTTGTTCGGGGGTGAGGGATGTAGATGGGCTTGGCAAGGTAGCCGGGAGTTTGTCTAGTTGGAGGGAGAAGGCGGTGTGCAAGAGGCTTGAGTCTTGTACTGGTCGGGCTAGGGGGCTGGCAAAGGGGCTCCGGTGTGGGTTTGTGCGCTCGACTGCTGAGTTCGAGAGTAAGCGGCTGCTCTGACTCCCATCCGTCGTAGCTTTCTTGTGCTCGTAGGGATCCACATGTCGGAGTCTGCTGTTATCTTTGGCACGATTATGTGCCAGCCGGTTTGCTAGCAAGAGGAAGTTTCCCTCGTCTGTGATTTGTGCGAGGAGCGTCCCATTGCGGTGGATAAATTGTGTGTACTTGTAGTCTGGCTTGCCCCAAGAATACGTGACTTCCACGTCAGAGGGGAAAGAACTCGCAGCTTCGACGTCCAGAACGAAATTGAGCTTCCGCAACAGGGCTTTGTGGTACGCGAATTTGTCCGTCTTCGAGTACTGCGGTGAGAAACCTATAGAGTCCCAAAAGGCTTCTGGCTGGGCTTGTGGAGGCTGCAGCGCAAGCTTCACCAAGTAGGGCGATCGAAACGGATGACTGTCGACTATGTTTGCTACCTCCGCGATAGGAACCTCGACGAGCTTCAAGCCGTACTTCTCCACACTCGTGGCCCAAGTAACAATTGCATCTTCGATGAGCTTTGCAGTGACGTTCATCCAGTCGATGCGAATGTGATAGCAGTTGTCGGGGTTATGGAGACGGTCATAGTGTAGTGAGATGATCTCAGGCCGATACGAGTGCTTGCGAGGATCCACATCGTAGCGCATAACGCGAGACATGACGACCTGACGCTTAGGCGTCGCAGCGCGGGTCGGTGTCTTCTCACCCCCATTCAAAGAGCTAGAGTCGGTAGACGAAGATTCGGCCGTACTGGGACGCGACTTGATGCTCTTTGTAAGTAGAGGCGACGTCCGGGGCGCCTCTGCGAACGGTGTGGATGGGACAGACTTATCCGTCTTGCGCATGCCGAACCACCCCGTTCGAGACTCAGGTCGGGGTGCTCTGTATTCGGCTGCAATCTGGAAGAAGAAGTTTCCATCGCGGAACTGATGTCGCCTATGAACGTGCTGAAACAAGCCCTTGTTCATGAGTCCCTTTCCAAAGTCCACTGCCTCGTCACGAGTTTCAATGTCCTTGAAGTGCGATAGCAGCCAGTTGGTGAGATCAAAGCCCAGGAAGCAGTTGTAATGCAGTTTCAAGTGCCAACGCCGATCCAGCATCTGAATACCCTTCTCGCCCTGTAGGTCCTCGGCAAGCTTCCTGATATCAATATTCGACGTGTGGTAAATCTCTGAATCGGAGAAGATAGAAGACTGAAACTCGCTATCGGTATCGTTGAGAAGCGCATGATCCGGGCCAGCAGCGACAACTGCCGAAGGGTCGCGGGTGTGGTATTCGATTGCGAGCGGATTTGGATCTTTCTGCTTCGTGGATGTTACAGGCTGGTAATAGCGTTCGTCCGGGGGAATGTAGCGGAACTTCTGCCACATCTGTGTAAGCTTCCTGATGCCCTCTAGGCGAATTTCCTCCTCTGAGTCCTCTGTAAGCATAGGCAACGTTCGCCGATGCACAGTAGGTATCTCGACCGGGATCAGGACGAACCGAGCTCTCCAAAAGCGCAAGACTTCGGATAACTCATCGTGATATCCGGCCAAGAATGTGTCAATGATGTTCCAGTTGTACTCTCTCCGCGGTGGGCGGAGTACCACATCTCGTGGATCGTAGGTGTCTTCGAATGCAGTGCGGATATATGGTCTGTACGGGAATGGTGTGTCAATTCCAGCGGAAGACTCCAAAGCTGTGGTAGGCTTCCGATTGTATCGTCGTACCTCCACTTCGCCTCCAGCCACACACACCAGTTGATGAATGCTATTACCCACACTCATAAAAACAGTATCTCCATCATTAGACATGTACTCAGGTGCCAGAATACTTGCTAGTGTCTTCTCTTGTAGTCCAGAAAATTCTGCGACAGACGAGCCGACGATAATCTGGAAGCCGTGGGATAGTCGAAAAGCAATAAGCTCTTTGATGAGAGATCCCTTACTCCTCGGAACTTCCTGTATATCATCGTCCTCGTTCTGTGTGATCTTATACGGACTCTCGTTGTATTCGGCCGCCACCTGCTCCACGGAAGGAAACCACTCGTGGGTCAACGGCACAGCAGCGGGAGAGCAAAGTGACCTCCACTTCACGGTACCAGTCCTCAAGGTCCTTGGAAAGACGTGATGCCATCGCCGGTACTGGTTCTTGGAGTTTATGTTGTTCTTCTTGGGGTTGCAGGGATTAACCAAGACTGCCCATGGTGCGATCGCGCTTGTCGGAGACAGCGTTCGAGGGGCTTCTCGTGCACCACCACTCGATGATAGGTCTGGTTTTGGTCCGATATGCTCGCCCATCGCTCGTGCTCCTGCCAGAATGAACGTGGACCCCGGATCCCTTATCACTGAACCAGGCTGGGAAGGTAGAGATGTTCGACCAGATTGGATCCCCCTTACAGTTTCGACGGAACGGCTGGCCCGGTCAGATGAGAGTGACTCGACTGATGTGGGGCCCGCTCGTGATGCTGGTTTGATCGCGATAGGCTGTGAGGGTTTCTCTGAGGAGGTAAGTCTAGTGCTTGCTAACCTTTCAGCAATAGCGCCCTTCTGATTCTTCTCGACAGTCAGCATCGCAGGCTTCACCTTGCCTTGGCTTATGTCGATGGTAGCATCTCCGAGCGTCGGTTTAGCTGGCGTCGCTTTTCCTCCAAAACTGATTTGCCTAAGAAACCAATTGGATGGTGGGCCCTTGAGCTCGGGTTTGCCTGGTGACGCAGTACCAGTACTGGTCAGTGCGGGGCGAATAGCTCGTCTTGGAGGGGAGTGGCCTCGGCTGGGAGCAGGAGAGTTTCTCGGGGTGGACTGCAGAGGCTTGCCGTTATCCTCAGCCTCACCAGACCCATCACGGTGGTGTAGGACGGGACGCTCAATGTTACCATTACTCCTGCCTAAAGTTTTCTGTCGTTGCAGGACGTCCGCTCGCGGGAAATCTTCACCCTTATACTCGGAAAAGCGGTATGCACTGCCTCGTGTGGACTGGCTTTCTATGTATCTTGATCTTTCATGCATAAGCTGCTGAAAGTTTGGATCTGGTGGCAGCCGCGCTGTTCTGCCAAATGACGAGGTCACACTGCGGAAGGAAGTAGAGAGATGCGAGCTTCTGGACAGGTCTGGAGACCCTCTGGACAGCTGATCACTCTGCTTTAGCTGATGGACTTGAAGCTGGTCTGCTGTCGAGTGTCTCTCCATGAGTGGGGAAAAGACCCCACCGTCATACTCCTCCATCCAGGTTTTAAGAGCAGCTCTGCTTTCATCAAGCTGGTCATCGTTGTAGTCTTTATCACCCCTAGAAGAGTATGAACCTGTCGCAGTCGTTGAAGGCTTGACTACAAGGACTTTGTTCTGGCTTTCCTCGTTAGACTCCGGTGCCTCGCGCAAATGATGTGGATACATCGGGTCTTCCTCCAGGTAAGGAATGGATATGTCTCCCAATTCGTTCTCCATCACGCCCATCATCTGGAGCTCGTAGAGACGGCACCTCAGAGAAAAGATGCGACCTTTCTTGCGTGACTTCTTCACGATCTTGTCAGCTTTCCGCGGCTTAGTCAATTCCAAAATTTCCTCAGATGTTCCAGACCAGAAAGAAACGTCAGCCCAGTAGGGCATGGCGAACCTCCAATCGTCTGATGCATCTATGGGATCTTGCGTCGCGCTGCGTACTGGTTGCAAGGTCGACGAGCGTAATGTAGAGCCAAAGTTTGGCTTGTGTTGGCGGGGTGTCTTGTCATCTTCTTTCCCCAAGCTCTCGGGTATAGCGTGTTTCTCCTCGCTGCGCTCGGCCCTTACGTCAGACATAGTACGAGGCGTCCGATACTTGAACAGAGGCACAGAATGAAGTGGCATCGGTGACAGACATACCAAATCAATGCCTATACCCGAGCCGATGAGAGTATCAGTAGTCAGCTTGAGCATGTTGTAGTCCACCTCAAAGACACCTGTCCCCGGGGTAACCACTATCACCGAAATTCCCGTTCTGACAAGATCACGATCGATGTAGTCTTTAGCAAATTGAGCTGCGGCCAGATTGATAGCTTCGAGGATGTTGCCTTGGCTAGCCGAGGACGGTTTTCCAGCTACGATGGCATCAGTAGTTGAGCTCGCTTCATCTACCCCCTCGTTGTTCGTCATCTGCTTTGCCGGCTGACGAACCAGAGAAACTTCTCGAAGAAACGAGCGGAATTCTTTCTTCAGTTGATATAGAATGTTGATCCAGTCGCCGCTAGCCACATCGCTCACGACAACTCGATAGTAGTCTCTGAACGTGTCTGGCTGGAACTCAGAACGGATGTTACTTGTTGTGCCCCCAGGACGATCCGAACGCGACTCTCCATCATACTGCATTCGCGTGAAGAGGATGATTGTGACCAGATGCCTCGCATTTATTCTTAGCCATCTCTTGAAAAGGTCTGGGAGGAAACCGCTCACAACCTTGTTGAACATGATCTCACCGGCGCCTTCGGTATCAAAGTCCCACATTTCCCTCGACATCTGGATGAACAGAGTGTATCGTGCGGACTCGCTGCGGAAAATGGGCCTTGACTTTGGCGAAAAGTAGCCAGAGTGAACTGATTGGCCATTGATGTAGATGTGCTTGATCGTTGCTTTGATCGTGCCCATAAACAGTAACCTCTGACCCCGATAGACAGTACGTTTGCTGAGCTCGGAAACCGTCATGCGCCACATGTCTGCACGTGCGAGGTACTCGTCGCGGAAAACAACCTCTACATGGTGAGCCTCGTGGGTATCTTCATCGGCCTAACGTCGTTAGCTTTCAACTACAAATGTGCCAGCTCGCATACCTCAGTGACTATGACTTGCATACGATTGCGAAATCCGAATACTTTGGCGATCTTCTCGGATATAGAGACCTTGACAGGTTAGCCATGTTCAATGTGTAGACCAGGTGCGCCTTACCTGCAAGTTGGGATGCTTAGACTTCAAGTCGGCAGAAAGCGTTTTGGAGACAAACACATACGCCTTCTCCGTATCGATGTCGCGTCCACTAGGAACATTCGACCCATTTTCGTCTATGGTTATTGATATTGAGCCTCGACGGTTTCTTGTCGCATGACTACTGGTGTCCATAGCAGCACCCTCCGCTTTCGGCTGCGTCGCATCATGCTGTATGCTCTTAGGGCCCGCGTGAAAATCACGGACACCGTTATCAGCATGTATAGCCACGATTTGGAGAAGAGAACCAGGAGCCGTAGGGATTTCAGGGAACTTCTCCCCGTTGAACACGATTTCATCTCTTGAAAAGTTGTCGTCGTGCGTCCATAGGGTGCATACTCTCTGCATCCTGGCTTTGTTGGTGTTGGGCACGGACTTTGGCATTTTGGCTCTTGGTGCTGTGGAGACGGATTCCGTCATGTCGACCGCTCATACATGCGGGTCGCGTATCGCGTAGGCATCATTTGGCGGCACGGCGAGTCAAGTTTCCAGATATAGGCAACGTTCAATACAAGCGACAGATGGGCATGTACATCTTCGGATGACGATGGTTGAGAAGTGAAGATGCAGGCACGTGGCAGGGCAACCTGCAAGGTACCGAGGGCTGCCAAGACGCTAGGGCTAGCTGCAGAAGCAAACATTGAATCTCGAGCCATCGCAACCCCCAGCCTCGTGAGCCCGCGAACGAAGTTATCGCCAAACTTTGATGTATATGTTGAGATCAGAGGTGTTTGATCCTTACTTTGTTGGTAGTAACCCTCTCGCACGAGCTACCGATTCACCGTACGTCATGACGTAGGGGGTGGAAGAGTATAATTAAAGAGATAGGCTGTACCCAGAACTGTGAGTCCCTGAGGTTGAAATCTTCGACCGCACAGTTAACCTATTACAGTATACGAGCTAGCAAGGTAGCAGAACAGATTGGATGGTAAGATGCAACATGCAGCGAAATTGTGGATTAGGTCATACTATACCTGTTGCAATTGTGGCTATCCTGTGGACTGGAAGGATTTCAATTTCATCTTCTCTGATATAATTGTCTTCTAACTCAATTACAATTTGATAATATTTTTCTTCATCGCCTCCACATCCTCCTCGTCCACAGCATCAACCCCTTCCTTCGTCAACTTCTGAATCGCCTTCTCAACGTCCTCCTCTCCATCAACCAAATCAATCCACCCCTTCGCCCCCTCCGTCTCCAACACCGCAAATATAGCGTGCGCAACCGTCGGACGAGTCGTCTTCTCCGCAGCTCCAATCTTCCCCACCTTGACCCCACCCGCCTTCCCATCAGTCAGCGTTCCAGGCCTCAAACTAATCCCACAGAAGCGGTCGGCAGCCGGCACCGACTTCGTCACCTCCTCATCATTACGTTCTTTCGATAAGACGGTCAAGACTTCGTCGGCAGCGACCTTGGCTTTGTAGTAATCTGGTAAGACCTCGGTGTTGACTTTTTGTGCGGACTTCCAGTCTTCGTCGGTCCACCATGAGGGTCGGCCTCGACGTGAGCAGAGATAGGAGACTGTGAGGAATTTCTTGATGCTGGGGGTGTGGATGCTGGCTTTTGTGAATGCGATGGCTGCGTCGCGGTCGACAACGTATGTCATTTCGGCGCCTCCTTTACCGCCGGCACCTGATGAATATGTTAGCGCAGCTCGATAGGTTGCTAGACATTAGTCCTGTTCACCATGATCGAGAAGCCGTCAAAGAAGGGCTAGGATACGTAGACTGAAGTATCTCGCTTCCTGACTGACATTTTCTCGTCCTGCTATACCCCGCAGTAATGTACATGAAAGGGTGTAATACGTACCAGCACTCCAAACCACCCAATCAGGCTTAACTTGATCCAGTATACTCTTAGCATCCGCCTCACTTTTAACATCCGCAACGTTGCGAACAAGCACGCTCAGCTTCCCCGGATGTCCCTTGCCCAGTTTTTCAATCGCCGCCGTCTGCTCAGCAGTGCGGATCATGCTCGTGACGTTCCATGACTTTGCTAGCAGGAGCGGAGTCAAGAGCTGCGCGATCTTGCCGTGGCCGCCAATTACCAAGATATTGTGAGCCATGTCGAATAATATAAAAAGGTGGTAGTGTAGACTGTATAGAGTGTAAGATACGGTTATGCGAGAGACAGTGCGGAGCAGCCCTTTTGTATAGTGGACTCAAGATCGAATGATGTGATGGAGCTTCGATTTCTAAGATGACGTTGTTAGTGCGGCATAGCCCGAACATGCGACTCCGCTATTTTCGGGCCTTTCTCGTGTGCACTCGCATGTGCTTGCGTAGATACAGATGAATGGCGTGATTATGATTTTTGACCTCATCATGTCCGTGTCTCTATCGGCATCATACTAAAAAACGGAGTAAGGGATGTGGTATTCAGAATGTCATCCCGCACGAGAGAGCAGCCGAGTTAAGGCCGCAATGACCTCCAAGCCCCATCAGCCGAAATATGCCGACGGATGATCACTGTGCACCAGATGTAAGGCTCTCAAGTTTGAAATTTTATAGAATTTCATTTGCGAGTAGCTATAATAGGTACCGGATACTGATTAACTCAATGCTGCCACACTCGAAAGAAGAGAAGCTACCAACTAATAAACACGGCATTCGACTATTTCTCTAGCCACCCAAACCGCAAAAAGGCTTTAGTAATACATCGAGCCGACAGCGCCAACCTTCCGTAAGCGCCGAAAGACGGCAACAAGAGGAGCAGGGGTATGTACAACATCTATCCTTTGCTGCTGCACGATACCCCAGAAAACGCCATTTCCAATGCGTTGCGACAATGTACAGGGGTGAAGATAGACTATAGCAAACTACCCAAAAACAAAGGAAACATGGAAAATAAAGTATCGGAACGTAGGGTACAGGGAAAGGGAAGGATCTTATGATCCAGTAAGTTTTGACTTGTCGTTTGAGTCATCAGAGAACGGCCCGGCTACAAAGTTTGGTGTAGTCTCCATGTTCTGGCTGGGCGGGCCGCGATAGTCGTTCGCATCGGGAGCAAGAATGGGATCAGTCGACTTTGTGTCTGGGTGAACTTCGATGCCTTCTTGAGCCTCTAGATCTTGTTTAGTAGCGTTGCGACCGGACCTGATGGATTCGTTGTCGCCAGTGCGGTCAATCGGAGACCAACCGCCAATGCTACCCGCCACAATACCGGCCATGACAGCTGCGGGACCGAAAGCCGAGTTGGAGCGGGACCTGGTGCGACGGCGGCTGTTGGGTGTAGGCGGAGCGGGGGAGCCATCTTCTGGCTGAATACCGTTGTTCGGGGTGCCAGGCAGCGAATGGCTGGATCGTGACTTGGTGAAGATTTCCTTGGGATGCTGCACCTTGAACTTCATAGCGCTGAGCCTTCCACCGCGAATTTTCCTGAGGAAGGCGAGCTCGTCTCGAAGCTCCAACAGACCCTGGTTCCACTGGTAGTCTTCGTCAGAAACTACGACTTGGGGAGTCTGCTTGCGCCTGAAAAACCCAGGGATGCATTTCTGGATGAGCTCATCTGGAATCAACCGAATGATCACACCGATGGGAAGTGACAGAAAACCCAACACTATCGAGTAACCCCACTGAGCGCCGTTAAGCCTAACAACTTTGAACGCGACACCACCAACGAAGATGATCATGGTTTGACCACCAATCATGATGGCCAATATAACGATGAAGAACCAGTTGTGGGTGATGCCCTCAAATACATTGAAGCGGTTGTCCAGGCGGCGATTGTTCAGAGCGTTGAAGATCTGCATCCACACGAAAATGTTGAAGATCAAGGCCGGCATCTGTTCCCTCTCTTTGTCGCTTTCGTATGAAAGGATAGATTCACCGGCGAAGTAGAGAACAAATGTAACCACCAACTGGTATATAGCTTGGCCAATGATCATCTTCCACATCCTCAACGTGATCAAGGGTGCGGATTTCGGATCGGGCTTGCGGTCGAGCAAACTGCGAGTGGGCGGGTCAGTCGCAAGGGCCAAAGCAGCGAAGGTGTCCATGATGAGATTGACCCAGAGCAGTTGAACGGCGGTGAGCACAGAGGTTTGATCAGGGCTTGAAACGGCTGAGACGAAGGTGAGTATGACGGCGGTGATGTTGACCGTGATTTGGAACTGCAAGAACTTCTTGACAGCGTCGTTTACAGCACGCCCCCAAAGGAGAGCCTTTACGATTGAAGCGAAGTTGTCGTCCATGAGAATGATAGCGGATGCTTCTTTTGCCACTTCAGTACCGGCGATACCCATGGAGAAACCAACATCGGCAGTCTTGAGCGCTGGTGCATCGTTGGTTCCGTCACCAGTGACTGCTACAGTCTCACCGAGTTCTTTGAGGCGTTTGACGAGCTTGCGCTTGTCTTCAGGGCTCGAGCGGGCAAGGACACATAGCTTGGGAATGACAGCGTCCATTTCTCGCTTGGACAGCTTGCGGAAAGTTGGGCCTTCCATCACAACACCACCGGGCACAAGGATGCCACAGTCTTCTGCGATGGCTTTGGCAGTCATAACGTTGTCGCCTGTAACCATGCGAACATAGACACCGGCGTGCTGACAATCCTTGACTGCTTCACGGACGCTTTCTCGAAGAGGATCCTGAATACCGACGACAGCCAGAAAGGTCATTTTGTTGGAGATGTCCTTGAAGACAGCTTGACTTGGGTCATCCTCGTTCTTGGACGACTCTGTGGGCGGCCAGCTCTCGAAATCGCGGTAGATGAGACCAATGGTTCGCAATGAACGGGAGGCGTAGGTCGTGATGACTTGATTGAGCGCCTCGCGGTTATCTTCAGTCATGGGTGATTCGAAGAGTTCCTTGGCCGCGTCCGTCACAACCTTGTCGCACATGGCCAGGAGGATCTCAGAAGCACCCTTGACATACATTCGATAACGACCATCGTTGAGCTTCGCTACAGCTCCAGAGCACTTGATGGCGGAGTCGAAGGGAATTACCTGGACAATGTTGGCATTGGATCGCGCTTGCGCCACGTTGCCCATGCCCATATAGTCGCGTGCGAACCCAAGAAGAGCAGTTTCAGTCTTGGAGCCAATGAAGGGGTCAGGTCCGCCAGTTTGGCCTTCGAAAGCGGTTGTGTTCTGAATAATGGATTGCTCAAGAAGGTCTTTGACGTCCTTGTTGAGGGTCGAAACGAATTCGGTCGCCGAAACATCGTTGGGGTTCTCCACAGGTGATTCTATTACATCCTTGCCCTTGGTGCCATCGTCCAGTGGGGGCGCTGCGCCGGGAGCCCTCAGTTTGTGATCGCCAAAGCGGAGAGCGGTACCCAGAGAGCCAGCAACGACCGTCATCTTGTTCTGCGTCAACGTGCCGGTTTTGTCGGAACAAATGGTCGTAGCGTTTCCCATGGTTTCGCAAGACCGGAGCAGACGGACCAGGTTGTTGTCCTTGAGCATGCGGGTAGTGGCAAAAGCCAATGCGAGGGTGACAGCCAGTGGTAACCCTTCAGGCACAGCAACAACAATGACGGTGATGGCGACGATGAGGATATTGAGGAAGTTCTGAGCCTTTTCAGCTGGTGGGGCATTGCTGCTTTTGAGACCGACAAGGAACTCAATGAAGAGAACAACAAAGAGCAACAGAGCGGCTGCTCCACCGAGTTTGGCGATGTATGTGGCCAGGACGTTCAGCTTGTTCTGGAGAGGAGTGACCTCGCTGTCTTCGCGCAGAGACATCATTGTCTTTCCATAGCTGGAGTGCACGCCGGTAGCGGTGACCATGAATGATCCTACACCTTCGGAGACCTTCGCGCCAGAAAGGATGAACGGGTCCACTTTCTTCAGGTTGTCGTGCCTTTCGATCGCTTTGAAAGCTTCGTCTCCAGCAATCTTCTTGAGCAGATCAGATTCACCAGTAGCGGAGGACTCGTCGCACTTGATGCCGTGGCCCTGGATAAGGATGCCGTCGACGGGAATCATGTCACCAGGTTCCAGATTGACAACATCGCCAACAAGGACGTCGTAGACAGAGATCTCGCGAGTCGTGCCCGAGCGGACCACCTTGATAGTTCGGTCTTCCTTCTTGCGGTTGAGCTTGACGAACTGTCTTTCCTTCTGCCAATCGTTTGCAGCACCTACGACAACAACGATGACGATGGCGACGATAATGGCTACGCCCTCAATCCACTCGACTGCAGGCTCACCAGGCTTGTGCTTTACACCAAAAGTCTGATAAAGACCAAGGGCAAGCGATATAACAGCAGCGCAAGTCAGCAAAATGAGGACCTTGTCGTTGTAGGCCATCCATGCTAATTGGAAGATATTCTTGGGTTTTCGGACAGGGAGTCGGTTGTCGCTAAAGACTCGTTTGCGGTCTGCAAAAGCGCCCTCCCTCGAAGCAGTAGGCGCGACATCGGTATGTGTAACAAGGTTGGGCGATGATTTAAGGGGAGTTTGTGTCATGCTGGGGGTGGTGGCCTCATCAAAAGTTACAGCGCCGTCCAGCTGCTGCTCATCAATGCTAAGACCGGCCTTTCGATCACTTCTGAGACCCTTTTCTAGACCATCGAGGCCTCCGAGGGCATAGAAAGCACTTAACTAGAAGGAATAGTCAGCATATGTTCCGAAGGCTATCCGCAGGCCGTCACCTACGCTCTTCGGGTTGTATAGCTTGCCTAGCTGGCCTGGCGAGAAAGCGAATTTGTTGTTTTCAACCTCGAACTCGGCTTCCGTGCCAGGGTCAGGCTTCAAGGCATCTTTATCGTTCAAGACTTCGGTTGGGCCCATTTCCCCCTTCAATGTATCACCCTGTGACGATGCGACATAGGTGCCAGTGCTCGCGGACTCGCCGTTGTCGGTCGCCGAGTCCATGGAGTTGCCGCGAGACCGGGCGCCCGGGACGCTGAGTAGGCCGGCGTTGTTCCATCCCGCAACTGGCGAGCTAATGTTATGCGGGCTCGTCGGTCTGCTCTCCTTGCTGTCGAAGGAACTGGCGTTGCGCAGCTCCTGCGAAGGCTGTTTTGTGTGCGTCGGCGAGACATTATCGGTGTTGGAGTATGTTGGTGGTCTGTTGGTGTCGTGTATCTCTCCGAGAGGAACGGGATTCCCCATGTTCGTATCGTTGGTAGCAGATGTGTCGATGGTGATGGTAGGTGCCCGTGGTCTTGAGGGACCGCTGTCTCTATCGCCGGTCGACATAGCGGTAACTTGGCGTGTGAAGGGCAGGCTGTGCTAGGCTGGCGAGCGAAGGATACAGGCGTAGGAATGTCAGATACGGACTTCCGGTGAGCAGGCCAATTTACGAGGAATACTGCATGCGGGTGGTGTGCATGCAGGTTATAAAGACTGGGGTTGAGGCGAACTCAAGCAGGGCTAAGTTTGGTACTTAGGACAATGCTGGGGCGCTGGGGAAGGAGCCAGCGGCCAAGTACCGGCGATGCAATCTGCTGCTTGCAAACAAAGTCAGTACACGTCCTTCGCTCGTCGCTGGCACGCTGCGCCACGAATAATGTTTGGCTTGGAAGGTGCGCGTACGCAGTTCACGGCCAAACGTGAGGGAGCTTACCTCGGCGCAAAGTCTTGGAGAATGGCAAAGGGCTTCGACGAAGCTAACAATGGCCAGACGGGATTGAATGTGGCAGTGTCCGGCGCTGCAGCTCATCCGGTGCTGAGTTGTGGCTATGGTCGAGTCCACTCGGGTGCGTTGCGTCAGGTGCTGGTAAGAGGCAATTAGGTGACGATTGCGCGATAGAAGACTGGAAGCTCTAGATTTCAGGGTAATTAAGCACGTATCCCTGGATCAACGACAGGCAGAAGACTACGGGGCGCGCGCGCAATCCCCCAGTCGCGATACCAGGTCCTGTTGTAGGTCGACCCATGGCTTGGGAGAGGGCAGTGCACTTGGCGATGCTCCAACGTGGGTTAGCGGAATATGACTTAGCCTCCTGCACCGGAACATGCCGACACCCTCGAAACGAAGCCTGCGACTGACCATAGACAGAGAAGAATAACCTATGCCAGCTCATCCTCACATGGTCTTGCATTGCAGGTGCAGATGGGCCGACGAGCAGGCCATTGCCATGTGTCTCCTACGCCAGCGAAAGTCGCACAATATCGCACGCGAACCGAATCAGGTGTCTCCGATGTTAGATGAGCCAAGCACCGCCGTGTCAGACCGTCATATCACAGCAATTATTTGGCGAGGCGAGCATTTACTTCGTCTTCCCCCTATGTGCTTGGCCGCTCTTGACAGCAACGTTGCGAGAACAACACACCTGCGTACTTGGAACTGCGGACCCTTCTTCCTCGAATCTGAGGAAATTACCGCACACTTTTTGCCGCCTACACAGCCCCTCGACTTGGCTTCACAAGAACTCCACTTCTTTTTTCAGACGTCGGTTTCGGGCCTATCCCATCTTGAACCGACACCAAGACCTGATGATCAAAGAACTCGTTTGAAAAAAAAACGTCAACCTCCGAGAGGCCAAGAGCGCGAGCCTTGGCCGCTCCGTGAGGACCCAGCGCATCTCCCGCCAAAGTCATGTCGATCAGTGTGCACGTCAGAGGTGCCAGCAGTTACTTGATATTGTACTCCAAGCTCTATCGGCGCATTGGCCAGTTAATTCCCGCAAACATGGCTTGCTGCACACAAGACCCGCTGCGACCTTGGCGGGACTCACCAAACCAAACGTACCATGTCGTCCTCGCTACTCTTACCTCGTGAAGGGGAGACATGACTGACATCCCTCATGCGTTTCATTCATGATTGTGAGCGAAGAGGAAACGAAGGCAGGGCGCGTGAGCTTAGATCCGTACCTCAAGCACAGTCTATTCCTTGCCTACCCCGCTCAACGACGGTAGTCCTCATCCAAAGGGTATATTTTCCTGCTGGCATCCCGAGATTGACAGCGTTTGCTAAGCGCTGCCGTCACACCACCTCTGGCCAATCGACGTGGTGCGCAACATCGAACCTCTATTTTGCAGAGATAGCCTGCTCCAAATTGGAATAGCACAAGTTTAAGATGTACACCCTTCACGGCAGTTGTTAGTGTGCCACAGAGGGAAGTATGAGCATCACAAGTCTGCGTAAGAAATGGCTGACAAAAGATACCCGCATTCCCGCATGCGTGGGTGGTTTTGACATCTGCGCCTTTGAACCCTATAGGGTAATACTTACATCTACGCCTTTGAGCCCTACAAGGGAAAGCTTACACATTCTGTCTCCCTTCCGATGAGTACATAACTCATCGCATCGTCTGCCAACATGGAAGCATTAACGTTCAGCGAGTACTTCTTATTTTACTCACATCTCCGCATTTCGATCATACCTACAGGGTTGCGTCTTTATAACCTTTTTGCCCCCCAGCGCTATTTATTCATGCTACCAAACGATTGTACCTGCATATCGGCCCCGGATCGTCGCCTGTAGTCCAAAAACAGAAGAGCGCGCGACTACAGTGTCTAGGATCTATATTCGACTTTCGCAAAGCGCATAACCGTTTCGCAAGCAAATTAAAATAGAAGCGCTTGAATAAGATGTCCGGCGGTACCAGTAACACTGAGATGCCCGCGAACGGCTGGGCTGCGGTGCCTCGAAGCTTCACGGAGAGTCTCGCTGATGTGAACAAGGAGAAGGAAGCAGAATTGTCGGTTGAAGATGTGACGCTGCCAGACTCCGAGGTCGCGAAGAGAACATACGAATTCGCAAAGGAACAATTGTCTGAGAAGACATTCAATCACAGTATGCGCGTAGTGTACTACGGTAAGTGACATTCGGTTTTCAAACATGGTGCATGGTACATACAAGCGATCTCACGTACCTACTCTTTTAGCAAATCAGAGACAGTGCTGACAGCAACCAGGATATGCAATCGTGCAAACACACTTCCCTCATTTGTCACCTCTGCTCGAGACATACTACCTCACATGTCTCCTTCACGATCTTGGAACTACAGCCGAAAACCTGCACGGGACACACATGTCCTTCGAATTTTACGGCGCTTTCAAAGCCTTGAACTTCCTACGTGAGAACGGGGTATCCAAAGACCAGGCAGAAGCCGTCAGCGAGGCCATCATCCGTCATGCTGACCTCGGTGAGACAGGCGCGCTGACGAGTCTGGGAATGCTGATTCAATTGAGCACTGTGTTTGGTAAGTCAGCCCTCCATTTTATTTTCTGTGGTATCAATATTGCACCGCCTCCATTTGCGTAGCAGAGATGATGCCAACCCCAAGAACCGGAGCCCTCACCAACGCTCCTCGTGCGTCTTGAAGTCGTACAAGTCCTGAATGGCGTTAGTAAGGGTTTGCACAGCATGATCAGGAGACTCAGAATGTTCTTGCGCATACGATTACAAGTTCTTGGTCAAATGTTCTCGGGCTCATGCACTATCTGCCTTGCAATTCGCCACCGCGTACTATCGGACCTTCAAACTCTTGGATTACAGCATGGCGAATTGCGTGGCAAAGCTGCACGAAACTGGGTCACAAGCACCGACTTTCAACGTCACCGCACTTCGTACACAGCCATCAAAGAAAAAAGAAGTAAATACGGATACGACAATTAATCCCCTTGCATGCAACTAGATAATCATCTCGTCCGTGGAGACTTTCAGGCCTGTTCCTGGACCCCTTCGCACCAACGGGCGCGATTCCGAAAGCAGCCAGACCCCCACGCGCTACCGACTTTTGTCTGCATACACAGCCTCCTATCTGACCTTCGACCACCGCAAACCGATATTTGGCACCGTACCCGCTTCTAAACTATCGCAAGACTATTATCTTGGCCGCCGCCATCATCGCTCTAAACAGCAAATCTCAAACTTCCAAGAGGCGGCCGCTGTTAGCCGTATTCCCTACGGGCTTGGCTTCGAGGCTGTGTAAACAGGAGGTCCACCGGTGGAGAATGTCGTATCAATGATTGCGACGTTGGATGAATGCGCCGACCACGGCGAAATACCTAATGCAACACCGTGACCTGGCTGGAAGATTGAGTTACCAAGACTGAGGAGACCGGTCAAGATGCCTGTCTCTTCGATTCTTAGGCCGACTGTATACCCGAATTACCTTCATCAAAGATACCACGCCTCTACAGCTCTCACCGACTTCATGGAGACCCCAGCACAAGTCCCCACTACCTTCCTGTCGATCTGTGATACCACCGCCATTTCCCTTCTTTGATATTTACTACTACACATTTAGCGAAACTGAACCTTCACTAACAGCTCCCCAACAGACAACGTAGGTCTTAACCCGCACCTTATCGCCGCATCGACAATCGAGAATGTCGTCTCTGCTTTTCCGCGCAAGCAGTGGTCTTCCTGCTTCGCGGAAGCGATGACTCAGGAGATGGAGCTCAAGCCTTGGTGCCATACTACAGCGAATGAAGGGTTTGTCGAAGCTGTGCTGGGCAATACGTTAATGGAGCCTTATGATGACTGATCTAGTCCATTCGAGAGGTCGTGAGATGGCACATGTGTATTGAGGCACACATGCAGAAGTTGGTGTATAACGGCGGCAGGTGTAGGTTGCAGCAATACAATGGTTTCCTTACCGAATACCGATTTCCCCATACCTGTTACTAACGACGATGCTAGAGCGCTTCAGCAGTCTTTGTGTGATTAGATAAACCAACCTTGAGACATGAAATATCAAGCCATATCTATCCTACCCCTTTCTTGTATAATGCAGTTATCGATCCAATGCATTCAGTTCGAACTCTCATGCTCACTAGGGTACCGCTTCACGGTTTCTTATCCAGATAACGTCTCCTTTTGAGCACAGCCTCGCCACTCCGTTCCGTCCCACGCCCTCAAAAAATTACTCATCAATACCCTCTTCCTCAACGTTCTCTGTACTAGGCTGCTTCTTCTTTAGATGCCGTAATTTGATCGTGAAGACTAGCACGTTGACGATGACGAACATGGCAATTGCCAAGATGAAGACGAGTCGCAGACTGCGGCTGTACGCTTCAATGACTATGAAAGGTTAGGGTTGGGGCTGTGTGGGAGTGGAGTTGCGAGTATAAGGATGGGATATGAGAGACGTACCTTGGCTCTGGTGCTTGGGATCCAGGTCGATGATGCTCCGGACTGATTTACGGACGCGTTGGATGATCTAGAAGCCATGTCAGTAAAAGCTCTTACGTGGGATTGCTGCGGCACAGGGACAAAAGGTCCAATGTGTAAGACGAGGCGAAGGGAGAAGCGGTGAACAAGGCTATGTGCTTGGCCGGAAACGCTAAGTAATAGCGCGAGGCTAGGTGTGAAACGTACGTTGTGCTTATTATGACCGGTGACGAATCTCTCCAGATACACCGTCAAGGCATTCTGCAAGATAAGGCTGCTCACAGAGACGCCCATCACGACACCTAAACTGCGCCACAGGATCAGAGTACTCGTCATGACAGCCTGGTCTTCCTGAGTGCTCGTAGAAAGCACCGCGAGGCTCGTTGCCGGAAAGCTTAAGCCTTGTCCTATACTCGACGGCACGAGGAAGATGGTAGCGAGCCACTTCGGTATGCCGTCCCACATCAAGGAGAGGCAAGTGGCTCCCAAGAGCATAGAGAGCGACCCGGTAACAATGAGCCCCTTCATACGTCCCGTGGCCGTCATGATGAAGCCTGCCGATACGCCGCAGACTGTCAGCGCGACGGAGGGACCGGCGAGACGGAAGCCGGATACAGATGCGGTTTCGAGCTCGACAGCTTGGAAGTAAAGTGGCGCGTTGAAGAGGATGGTGTTCATACCAATCTGGGCGAAGAAGTTGTTGAAGACGAGGTTGCCGCGCGGTTTGCTGAACAGCATTGGGAGAGGCATAACTGCTCGGGGGGCTCTGGACTCTACTCTGATGAGAAAAGCACCTGTGATCACAGCGAGGATGAGCGAGGTGATGACGATCCAATGTTTCCAGGGGTAAATGTTGCCTCCAAGATTTAGTCCTAGGATGAGGAAAGCAACAGACACTGATAACAGTATCGAACCAGCGATGTCGAAGCCCTTCATCGCATCTCTGATTCCCAGGCCTGAGTGCTTGGCTAAATTAGGACCTAGTGACGATGGCGTCGTAAAGATGGCGTTGAGCAATAGAACGAGGATAATGGGGACCTGGACGGCGAAGGTCATCCGCCAGCCCAACTTGTCGCAAAGAAAACCACCAAAGGCGGCTCCACAGGCGGATCCGCCACCGTAGAAGAGATTTATGTAAGCTTGGTATGTACCTCGCACTTCGATACTGACAAGGTCATTGGTCATGATGTTGCCCATTGATAACACACCAGCGGCACCAATACCACAAAATGTTCGTGCTGCGATGAAAGACCCGATACTTTGTGCGAGAGCGCACCAAGCTGTAGTAGCTGCGAGGAAGACGAGTCCAGCGAGATACAATGGCCGACGACCAAATGTATCTGAGAGCCGACCCATCAATGGTTGAAGCGAGGTTGATGTGAGTAAGAACGCTGTCGATAACCAGGATGCAGCGTTCGATGCATGAAAGTATGAGGTGATGACTGGATGGCTTGATGCCATGAGGGTCGAATCAAACATGGCGATCTATCGTTTAAGTTAGTATATTTGCTTACCCTATTTCGTCATAATCATAACGACGTACAAAGTAACCAAGCAGAATGCCACCAAAGACGCATCTGAACTTCCATATCCCCACACCTTCTAATTTTCCATTCTCCTGAAACCTGACCAAATTCTCTGCCTCTGTTCCTTTTGCTGGACCATCATTAGGCACAACCAACTGCTTATGCGAATGATTCTTACCCTTTCCTAGCTCAGGGAACTGAGGCGCACCGCCTTCGCCCTGTTGCGCTACCTCTGTGGCGGTGACATCATCCTCAGTAATAGCAGAGCCGCGTCGCTTGCCTTGCGATCCGGAGCGAAGAAGCGGCGTTCGCTCGGACGCAGAATTGAGCATAACAATGGAATTCCAAACTTCACAGATTACACGGCAAGTGTGCTGTATGCTTCACAGAATGCGTCGGACTTCAAAGTCCGAAAGCGAAAGTATAAAGAAGGATAAGCTTCTAGAGGCTGAAGATTGCGAAGCTGATCCCGAACATTCTAGTCCCTTTGAGCTTAGCACTCGCGAACGCCATTTTCCACTCTCGTTGCTATCGCAAGCAATACTCAAACGTGACTCCTAATATCGTCCAAAGATGAAAACACCACTGCGAATAGCGATCCTCGAGTGCGACACTCCGCTACCCACCGTAGTCGAGAAATACGGCAGATACGACCGCATCTTCACGACGTTACTCGAAGCAGCTGCGGAGGGACTGGGCTTATCTCCGAAGCGTGACCTCGAGTTGAGCGGATACGATGTCGTTACTGCGCAAGAGTATCCGGATTTGGAGAGTATAGATGCTGTGTTGATTTCTGGTTCAAGTACGCCTCGTCGAATTCGGGGAGAAATTTTGTTTTTTGGTGGCTAACATAGCACAGAACACAACTCGTTCGACAACGATGCCTGGATCTTGAAGCTTGTCGACTTCACCGAGAAACTGCTGAAGCAAGACCGCGTTCGTATCATTGGTATTTGCTTCGGGCAGCAGATTCTTGGGAGGGTGATGGGGGTGAAAGTTGGGCGGAGTGATGATGGGTGGGAGATCTCGGTGTTGCCTGTGCAGCTTACGGCGAAGGGGAAGGAAATCTTCCAGCAGGACACTCTTGTAAGCTCACCCTTTGCTTTATTTTTCTCTCTTTCTTACACGGTGACAGGCAATCCACCAGATGCACAAAGACATCGTCTTCGAGTACCCCGAAGGCGTGGAGAAGCTCGGTGCATCACCACGCTGTCTCGTACAGGGCATGTATAGGAAGGGCAAATTCATCACAGTGCAAGGACATCCGGAGTTCAACAAGGATATCATGACACAGATGGTGAAGACGAGAGCGGAGCAAGGCGTTTTCGAGGAGGAGCAAGCGAGGGATGCGCTGACGAGAGTTGGGGAGTATCACGATGGGGTGAATATTGCAAAGGCCTTTCTGAGGTTTCTGCTCGAGGACTGACTAAGCGATGGGTAGAGAGTTACTTCAACCTCATTCACATGTCAGCCACGAGAGCAGTATATATACGCATTGAGTATGACGTCATCGCATAATTGAATCCCTACGCATGTTCATCAAACTGCGTAAACATTATACTATCGAATGCTGGACATCGACCATACATGAAACTATGTGGTAGAGAATGTTACTCTAGGGTGGTGTGTGCGATACGAAAGTGCCAGGTGTCAACTTGCTTGTGTGACAGATGTATCGCAAATGGCCCGATTGGGAACGTGGGGTCCACCAGCATATTGATTGTCGTATCTCCAAGGTGTGTAGAGCTTCATGCGATCAGACAGGAGGTGAACAGAAGGGCGAAATAATCGTCAGTCTAATGCATCCCAGAATAGCGACGGCAACCAGGCATTGTCGCAAGTGACCGGGGTTAGCTGTTCGCAGCTGTGAAACGGCCCATAAACGTTGGCGTGGGATGTCGATCCCTGATGGATAGGGTCCAGGGCATTTTGTGGCTCTCTCGAATCCCCTCCTGCAATCAATCACGAAGTTCACGCTTCCACGTCGCTCGTTACTCTTCAACCCTCCTCTCTAATACCGAACGCGCCGTCGCGATCGCCCTCCAATATACTCACCGTCCTATCATTTGGTGTTGCTGCATGCGCCTTTGTCGATAGCTGTTCTTGTTCTGGACCCTTGCCATCCTCATGGGAAAGTGTACGCCATCACTCCGCCGCAATACGCTGTAAATGCTAACGAGATTGATGCGCAGGGAAATATGGTGTTGTCCTGGATGCTGGGTCCTCTGTACGTCTTCCCAAACGGCGTATAGTATATATCGCAAGGTTGTAGCTGACCAGTCCAAAGGGGACGCGCGTCCACATCTACCGATGGCTGAACAGAGATGTTGCTCGCCAGAAGGCGACCGACGTACAGTTGCACAGTCTCCCCATCATAGAAACCGACAAGAAGTGGACCAAGAAGATACATCCGGGTATGTGGAGAGTTGTACGACTCGGAGGCGCAAGCTGGACTAACACGAGATTGCGCAGGTATCTCGACTTTCGGCGAACACCCCCACGATGTTGGCCCAGAGCACCTCGATAAGCTCCTCAGCCATGCGCTCAAGCAGATACCCCCCGAAGACGTCCCGAGTACGCCGCTGTTCTTGCTTGCGACAGCCGGCATGCGTATACTCCCAGAGCGACAGCGGAAAGAAGTGCTGAAAGAAGTTTGCGATTTTGCGCGGAGTACGACTAAGTTCCAACTACCGGATTGCGACGTACATGTGCAGGTCATACCAGGCGAGACGGAGGGCTTGTACGGCTGGATAGCGGCGAACTATCTAGTCGGCGGATTTGACCAACCGAAGGACCACGATCACGGAAAGGGGCACAATACGTATGGGTTTCTGGATATGGGCGGCGCCTCAGCCCAGATCGCTTTTGTGCCGAATGCGACCGAAGCCGAGAAGCACGCAAACGATTTGACACTCATGCGGTTACGGACAATTGACGGAACATCTCTCGAATACAAGGTCTTTGTAACAACATGGCTAGGGTTTGGTGTGAATCAGGCGAGGCAGCGGTATATCAAGGCACTGTTAGATTCGAGTTCATCGAAGGAACTACCCGACCCTTGTTTACCGGCGGGTCTAAAGGTGGAGGTTACACAAGATGGCGAATTCATCGACTCAGATACAGACGACGAGGACGGGCCGAAAGAGAAGGCAGCAGCAGAGCTGGTTGGAACGGGGAAGTTTTCTGAGTGTCTGCACCAGACATATCCACTACTGGAGAAAGAGAAGGAATGCACAGACTCACCGTGCCTCATCAACGGCCAACACGTACCCGCCATCGATTTCGACGTAAATCACTTCGTGGGCGTCTCTGAGTACTGGCACACCACACACGAGATCTTCGAGAAGGGACACAAGGACAAGGCTTACGACTTCAAGACCTACCAGGAGCGCGTAGACGAGTTTTGCAGCCAGGACTGGAAGAGCATAGAAAAAGGCATCAAGAAAGAGAAATGGGGCCACAAAGTCGACGAAGACAAGGCGCGGGAAGTCTGTTTTAAAGCCTCCTGGATAATCAGCATGCTGCACGACGGTATTGGCGTCCCACGCGTAGGCATCGAGGACCTAAGTGGCAGCAAAAACACCACCAAAGCCGTGCTCGACAACGCAAAAGCAAAGGGCTTCCTCGACCCCTTCCAAGCCGTCAACAAGATTAACGACGTAGAAGTAAGCTGGACCCTCGGCAAAATGGTCCTTTATGCCTCCAGCGAGATCCCCCCTCCCTCCGAATCCGCCCTAGCAGTGGGCTTTGGCTCGAATTTCCCGGGCATACCCAATGACTTCCAGTACCCCGGCGGCGTACCCAAAGCGTACGAATCAGACTCCGACTGGCATCGCCTATTCGTCGAGAACCCCCGCCGCATCCCGGGCTTCTTCATCATGGTCTTCATTCTCGTATTCATCTTCTGCATCATCCTCGGCAAAGAACGGAGAAGCGCTGCTAAACAATCCCTCGCCAATCTCTTCCTCGCAAAGAAACAGGGCAAAGACCCCCTGCATCGACGCCGCGGTCGCGAGGGGCTGGCGGCGAAATTGTTCGGTTCGGGGTCCTCTTCTTCTTCCAACGCGAACTATGAGAGAGTGGACTTGGAAGATGGAGATGCGGCGAATGAGTTTGAACTCGAGGAGACCTATCTCGATTCTAGCGACAACGAGCTTTCGGATGATTCAGAGGGATCGAGGCTGGGGAGGACGAGTGGCTGGGCGACGCCGCAGGTTAAAACTGACACTGCGGGCGCACCGAGTTATTTTGTCAGTCAGGGGAGTGATGTAATACACCAGGGCGCAGGACTGGGATTAGGGCCGCAGACCGTGTTTGGCAGGACCGGGTTGCTGTCTAGGACTGATAGTCGCGAGCGGATTAAGAGTCGGGCGAATAGTCCAAAGAGGGCGAAGGGGATGAGTAAACTAGATGAGTGAGTAGGAAGCGTGTATTGCATAGGGGGCTATATTTGGCGTTTTGGTGCGTTGTGAATAGGTTGGCATGCCGCGTTTGGTGAAGAAGAGCAAGGCGAGCACGGTGTTATATCTACCTGGGTGGAGTTTGCGTATATCCCTGCCTTCAGCTTGTTGTCATTCAGCAATCGTATGTATATAGATCAACTGCCATCTTGTCGCACACATACCATTATCTCATTTGCAAATAATTCATAACTCGTTCCGCTTTTTGCTAAGATGTTTCACCGCATTAAATCATTCCCGTACATGACAAATGCCCCAAAACCTAGCCACGCTAGACCATTGTAAAATGAGAAACCCACACGCCATGATGACACGCCGACATAGCCCCCTCTACCCAAGCAGAGTTGACGACAATGTACGGAACCTCTGCATCTGCTCCAATCTCTTCTCCTGCTTCTCCTGCTCCACTCGCTGTCTCTTCAGAGCCTGCTCGTCCGTCGACCTCTCCCCATCCCCATCCCCGTCCACTGCCTCTTCATTTTCCTCTCTCTTCCTCTTCTCGCTCTTTCCCTGCTCTTTCTCCTCGTCTTCTTCCTTCCTTAACCAGAAGCGGTGGGACGACATCTCCTTATCCTGGATATGCATGTCTGTAATCTCCGTCTCCTCGCGCTCCTGCGCCGTGAACTGCGGATTCGGTACCAGAAGATCAAGGGGCTCATCGTCCAAGCGGAAGAATACACGTTGCACGAATTTGGTGCGAGTACACTTACGAGCGAAGCTATAGCGGAGGGAGCTGGAGCTGAAAGGGAAGTAGCTGCCGAAGAAGCCGTAGTCGCCGCCTTTCTCCTCCACCTCGAGCATCTGCCATCGGTCGTCTCCCAGCAATTTCGCAAGCTCGCCCTTGCCCCAGTCTTCGTAGATATCGTTCGGCACATTTGCGGTGAGTTTCTTGAGGTTCTTGAACTGTGATGCATAGCGGGTCCAGAAGCGGCGCCACCCGATCATCTCACGCTGCATGAGGGATTTCTCTGCGGGTGTAGGGCGCTTTGCGGCGCGCAGCCAGCCCGAAACACCAGGAACATCTACGGGATACTGGATGGTGAGTTCGTCGACCATAGATGCGATAGGTGTGAGGCTGAATATGGCCTGTGTAGGGAGGAGCAATTCGCGCTTGTTCTCATCTTCACCGACAAAGGTCTTGTAGTCGCCGAAGTACAAGCTACCGTCTAGACCAGAAGAAGGACAATTGTTAGTACGGTCGCCGATCGAGATACGGATCGGTATATTCAGTGTACGAAGAGTGCTGACCATGGTCTGGATGCGAGAAAGAACATCGGGTTTTGGGAGGAATGTCCGGTTAGGCTCGAGGTTCGCTGGGAAGACATCGCACATCATGCTATCCCAGGCGAGGATCGGTTTCCAATCGCACGTCTTTGCCAGCCAGCGCAGCGCTTCTTGTACCTCGGGTTTGGAGCTGGGGTCGCTCAGTGCTTGGTCGTTGTTCTGTTGCGTGTTCTGGCCGAAGTGGTGTCGCCGTTGCATGACGTTGACAAGGTGGAATGGATGTAGGGTGATGTTCTGGAGGTTGCGAATGGGCTTGATGTTGATGTTCGGATACTTGTTGGAAATGGTTTGGAGGCTCTGGAGAAGGTCCTCAAACGAGGCTCCAACACCCTGCACAACGTGATTGCCTAGTACCATATGGTCGCGGTCGCAAGTATCAAAGGTTTTGTCGTCGAAGGCCTCTTCTTCGTCACGATGGTAGTTTCCTTGGGTTATCCTGTATGGAATTGGTCCAATAACATCCCTATCACGGCGATCCTCCATCCAGGCATATAGGCCGATCTCGACGTCCTTGATGCGGGACCATGCCGTAGCATCGGTAGAAAACAGAGACCGGTATGGCGCATAGTCGTATACTCTCAGCTTCGTCATGCTGTCTGGACAGTATTTCTGGACGCCATCTATAAGACAGCAAACACGCTGATGTACTTCCCACTCATTCCATGTGCTAAGCCCTGAGATTAGTACCTGCAGGCAGTTCTCGAAGGGTACAACTTACTGGAAGCCTGAGTAGCGCTCCCTTATCGCAAGCGTCTTCAGCTTCTTGCACATGGGAAAGATCATGTTAGCGACCGATCCACCGTCCCTTCTCCGCGATATCCTGAATTTCTGCTTAAAGCGATAGTCATTGTAAGAGTAGCTGTACTCGATGCGAGAGTGTGCAGTGTAGTCGGCCCAATTCGCTACCTCAATCTCTTCAAGACGTCCAAATAGCTTGGGGCAAGCTTCTGCCATCATTTTCCACGTCCACGTCTCTTCGGGTGTCCAGACAAAGTCCTTGATCGCTGATATGTCCAGGCTTATCAGAGAGGGCAGGTTCTCCTCAATCCACTGGAAGTCTTCGATGCTCGCCCAGTGCGACATTGCCAGCTTGTGTACGTATCGCCGGTTCGCATCGTTGGTACTATCCTTGAAGCTCATCCACCGTATCAAGCCTATGCTCCGGTACTTCCAGTCGCCCAGCCTTATATCGCGCACGTCGTCCAGCTGTATGGGGTACCTGTACAAGGTTTGGTTCACCGTCACGCTGTTTGCCATGCCCTTGCACAGTCTCTTTAGGCTCCATGCAGCATCCCGGTCCAAGTAGTCCATGATGCATTTGAAAATATCATCCGGCAGCTTCAGCAGCGGGCTGTTCTGGTTTGCTGCAGTTTTGGGCTTGGGCATGTTGAGCGGGTCGAAGGCCATGGGGCCGCATTCGCTGCCGGAGTCGGAGTCGTGCATGTCGGGCGAGGGCGGCACGATGTCGACGAGATCAAATAGGCTGTTCATCGAGTAGTGCTCGAGACTCATGAAGGAGGCTTAGGAGAGGTGCTGCGGGCTGCGGGCTGCGGGCTGCGGCGTACAGCGCAGTAATGGCCCCAAGTTGCTCGAATGGGAATGGGTATATACGGGGGAAGGAGCAATTGTGTACGCCGGTAGAAGCTGTAGGCACTACTGCACTTCGGGTGACCGAAGTGCTGTCCTTAGGGATAGAGTGAGCACTCGGAGTAGGCGAAAGCACGCCGCCGCGGAGCTCGGAGCGGAGGTTCGAGACACCTCAAGCTCCGCGTGCTAGCGTGACCTTTTCTGGATTCTTTCATTCCCACCATCTTTCTTTCTCGAGAGCTACGAAGTTGTCGCAACACTACCCGCCACCCCTACTCCGATCGCAGCCCTTCGCCCCGCTTAAATAAAATCATATACAGCACGCGCCTTCCTCACAGCGACCTACAACCCATCGTAAACCTTCCGCATCCCACGTGTATCTCTCACCATGGCGGACGCGCAGGTCTTCGAAGAGACCTTCACCATAACCTCCATCAACAATGAGAAATACGACCGCGTCTCCCGTATCTTCGGCACCTCTTCCGACAACCAGCTCACCATGACGCTCGACATCAACCACGAGCTCTTTCCCGTCCAGGCGGGCGAGACAATCAACATGGTGCTCGCCACGACCCTGTCTCTAGACGGCGCCGTGAAGGACGTGAACGAGACCATGTGGAGGAAGGTGGGCCAGCACGGCGTCACGACGCTGGCGGACATGTACGACTATGTGTGCTATGGGAAGAACTATCGCTTTGAGGAAAACGGCGGGGATGTCTAGTGAGTGTTGTGGGAGAGGATATGGACGAGTGGGAACTGACAGGAATACAGCAAATACTTTGCCAGCTTTGGTGGATTATTGCTGTACATGGAGGGGCCTTACAAGAAGCTCAACGGGCTCAAGATCGACGACATCTACATGCTTCTCAAGCACTCATAATCGGGGGCGGTGCGCATGCTGGGGCAGAAAAAGAGCAAGCATGGATGGCGTTACGGTAGCATGTGTGGTGATATTGGTGTCATCTGGTCTGGAATATCGGGCACGGCGTTTGAATACCCCAAGAGGAGTCACAAGACCATTCCCAGCGCTTATGCTAGGGTATCCGGGTCATGTTCTCTCTTTCCATCAGGCTATAGCGTAGGAAATTCCAACTTCCTGTGCAGTCGACTCACAATCTCAATGTAGTCCCTCTCGTTCTCACTCGTCAAGATGCCATGTCGGACGAGGAAGTCGAGAGCAACCAACGCGCAGTTCGGTTTGAACTCTCCCTTTCGCATCGCATCCTGCACCTCCTCCACAGACCAAAGATAGAACTCCTCGACCTCGTCATCGCCAGGCTTCGGCATGACATCCTCTGGAAGCTCGATATCGTAGACGTACTGTACCTCCGGCTGCATCAAGTTTGTTTCTCCACCGGCTCTCTCATCCCTGACATACCAATACGTGACTGTGCCACACGCCTTTGCTCTTGACCTGACAAGCTCCTCGTCTAGTGAGGCCTCCTCTCCGCACTCTCTTACTAGACTTTCGAACGGCGACTCGCCCGACGCGATACCCCCAGCAACAGCGTTATCAAGCATCCCCCCATACGTCTGCTTCGTCCTCGCGCGCCTTGGCGTCCAGATCTTCAACTCCCCATCCTTGCGCGTATACGCCGTCAAATGCACCCCGTACGTAACGACGCCAAACAGCGGACTAGCACTCCTCTCCACATTGAACAGTAGTTCCTTGCCCACCCCATAAACAGGATACAGCTCGTCCCTCCACTTGTTCAGCACCTTGAAGTGCCCCGTCTCCCGCATCGCCAACAACGTCGTCTCAACGGCCTTCGAGCGCTCCTCCGCGGTGCTGCCGCCCGTGAGTGTGAGGATGCGTTCGTCATCGTCGAGGGACCAGTTGGGTATGCCGCGGAAGACTTCGGCAACCGAGGGGAGCATGTAGCCGAGTGCATTGTTGTAGCCCGCGACGCGCAGTTGGTAGTATGTGTTTATGCTCACGAGGTAGCGGTCGCTGTGCCCGTCGGGGTAGGGGAAGCCATCGCATTGCGCTACGAGGTCGAGGTTTGTGAGGGCCATGGTGGGCGGGTGTAGTGTGTCGTTAAGAAGTGAGGTATGGTTTGGCGGATAAATAGTTTTGGAGAGCTTTTGTTCGCTAATTACCGTAGCTGCGTCTTATGCTGACTTGCTCGTGAACTGGTGGGGGCGGGGAATCGGATTGGTCAACAGCTACCCCAAAGAGCTCCTTCTCCAACCCGAAGCTGCAACGTCGATACAGTATGAGGGTCTATCAGATTCAAGTGCAGCACGTTTTGTATGTGGGTCAAGTCACCGGGACGAGTTTGAGCGTCGTAATCCCTCGTATATAGCTGCCTAGAGCTAGGACGTTGTTAATATTCTCCAATATGCTCCCTGCTTTTCTTCTCCACCCTATCTTCTCGAGATTATCTACTTCTTTCCACTCACACACATTATCATGGCCGAGCAAGGGATGTACGAGGAGCAAAGCCACGCGAGGGTCGTCCTCGTGGTACCCAAGCAGCATGTCAAGACTGTCAAATCCTCCCTAGAGCGATTCGGCCAATTGGATCGATACTGCAAGATCACCCCCGAACAGGAAGGAAGGAGCAGTGGAGATACCATCACTCCGTCTGACGCTTTGAGGCAAGCTGAAGATGCGCTGGACGCGGAGACTCAGGACAGCAATGCCTCATCGATACCAGAGGGGCCATCTGGAGACCCAGTCAAATTTCCTGTCTTGGAGTTCGATGTGGTCAGCGGTAAGTATGTCGTACCGAGAGAAAGAGAAAGAGCACAGCAGGGTGTTCTTTTGGACAAGCAACGAATGCGCGTCCCAACAACCATCCCATATCCTTGGGTACTTCACGAAGCAAGCGGACCCTTGGACGATCGAGAAGCCCACGAGTTCAAATCAAAAATGCTCAAGGATCTCGTCCTGAGCTATCTCTTCCAGGACATCTCAATCTCGTACCAAAACTCAGATGCCACCTCTGAAGCACCCTCAGTAATCAGAAGTCCGGTCCAATTAGCGTTGAAGCAAGCTCTTGATGCTTTACCAGAATCAGCTCTCTTGTCTCTCGGTCTCACGACTAGGGAGCTAGTATCCTCGTTTCCGGATGGCTACTCAGTCTACAAACCCATGCTCCTCCTCCCCCACAACGCATTCACCTCTCCCCCCTGGAGAACCCTCCTCTCAACACACCCCGCCGATTCCCAACTCCTCAAACCACTCTGGCAGCACATAGCCTCAGCAGTAGACACAACACACATCGCCATCAACTCGCCCATCCCCAGCACCACCACGTCCACCCAGCAAGAAAACATCCTCCGCAGCCCCCTCCACCTAACCCCCCTTCACGGCTCCTTCGGTCCTCCACCAACACCCGTCACACTCTCCTCACCCACAGCATCCGATTTCAGGGACGCGCTCTGGGTAACCACAACGCAAAACGGTATCCACCAGACCTGGGCCCCGCTCTACACAATGTTCAGCCGAGGAAACATGCGCGAGAAGACGCGGATCCTCCACCTACCTTCCGTGGCCGCTAGTTTCGACGTACCGTCTGCAGCTGTCGACCTCTACGCGGGGATCGGGTATTTCGCATTCTCGTACCGCAAGAGCGGGCAAGGCCGGCAAAACGGGGTGGCGAGGGTGCTGTGCTGGGAGATAAACCCCTGGAGTGTCGAAGGTCTACGCCGCGGCGCGAAGATGAATGGCTGGAGTTGTCGGATTATCACGCTGGAAGAAGTGGCATTTCACCACGACAGGCAGATGGCAGGCCGAGAACTTGGACAGTCGAATATTGCTTCCAACTCAGGAGTAGGAGAGGAGGACTTCTGGGTTTTCCAGATGAGCAATGAGGATGCTGAACGCTCGGATGCGTTGATGGGTACTGGAGCGCGACCCAAACTACCTGTTCGACATGTTAATCTAGGGTTGCTGCCGACGAGTAAACTGGCTTGGGGAACGGCGGTTGGTATGTTGGATGAGGGGAGGGGAGGTTGGATTCATGCGCATGAGAATGTTGGGGTGAAAGATATTGATGCGCGGACGAAGGAGGTGGAGGGCGAGTTCCAGAGACTCGTAGATGATCTTAAGGGGATGGGGAAAGGGTCAGTCAAGGTGGAACATGTGGAGAGGGTCAAGATGTACGCTCCCGGAGTCGTACACGTAGTTTTTGATGTGCATATTGGTGGACGTTGAAAGTATCATTATTCAATCAGGTTATCATTTCTCGGAGTCAGTGAACTTGTCAGGGCCAGTAGCCCACGACATTAGCTACTCAAGAGACAACTTCTCTTCAGATCGCAGCCCACTCAATAGAGAAAGCCCTCACTGATTCCTCATCGTGTGAATTGTCGTCGCCACGTCCACCGACATCAGGGTCTTCACCACCGATCATGTATGCCTTCTTCGTCCCCGTGCCCAGACGTCCTCCGCCGACAACATCCAACAGATCGAACTCATGATCCCAACCCAGGCCCGTCGCAGCAAAGTGACTGTGGTACCGAAGGGGATCGCCCGGGTAGACGTTGTAGTGGCAGCCGAAGCGCAGTCCGGGCATGTGGAAGTAACCCTTTGAGTGTAGATAGCGGAACAGAGGATAGCTGTTCGGCACAGCTGGGAGAGGGAGAGCCACGTCTTGGGAGGGTGTGGGGAGAGGAGGATACGATGTCGTAGGTGTGACGAAGTGTTTCTGGCCGGCAACGCCTTTGGACGTGCTGCTTCTGACGGTAGGTTCAGGTGACGAAGCGGGTGTAGGTTCGAGAAGAATACTCTCAATGGCAGAGGAATCGATCTTCGGCGCCTTTATTTGCACCCATGGGTCTGAGAAACTCGACCCCTTCATGATGAACCCGAGATCAGAACTCGCGACGCTAGAGTCATCCGCTTGAAGCGTCTCATCGGTCGCCGTGCCGTCAGCGACACTGTCCTCACTCTGCCGCTCCATCGTCTCCCGCCTCAGGCCCTTCTCCTTTAACGCCCTGTCCTTCCTCCTCTCTGCCTGAGAGTGCTGCTCTCTCGTCACTTCTTCTCCTCTCCTGTCCATGTCCTCCATAAACTTCAATCTCTCTTCTCTGCTCATCTCCATGAACCTGTTCTGATGGACCGCTGCATCATCGACGACATACGCGGCACCTCTCTCGACAAGAACCCGCGCCTCTTCAGGCATGAGCTCTAGCGGAATGCCAAGGAAGACATTCTGCTGCGAGAGATTGGGGATCGTGCCGACCAGCACGCCACAGATGTTGTGCGCGCGACGACAGTGCGCGATAATATCCACATCGAAAAGGAGGTAGCGGCCCGCGATGCAGGATATAGTGAACGGTTCGGTAACTGGGTTAGGTGCCGGGGCTGGCGCCATCTTGATCTCTATGAAGCAATCTGATTAGCTTCGCGCCTCTGCAAGTAATAAGGAAGTGAAAGGGCAGTTGAATAAAAAAGATCAGAGTGTGAATAAGAAGTGATCACCATATTCCCACTTTGTGGGAATCAGGGGATTGACAGATTTTCTTTTGTGTTCATCATGTAATACATGTGCTGGATACGCAAAGAAGGGGGATATTGGCTTACCTTCACTTGTGTGGTTTCATGATGGAAGGCATGAGTGGAAAGGAAGAGTCAAGCTCCAGCTCGAGTTTTCTCTAGAGTCGCTTAGCTAGCGCGACCGGCCAAGCTCCGAGGTCCCCCGCAGCAGGGGACGCGTCGATGGAAACAACCACCGCGGAGCGCAAAGTCAGCATGGCGACTAATCGTGGCTCAACGGCCAATGGCGCACATGCAGCGCCTGAGAAGACGTATTACGAGCAGCAGCGTGAGATGCTCGTCACGGAGATTGCTCAAGTACGTTCCAATCTACAGCACTCACCACGCCTGGCCTATGTGCAATCCACCCAATGCCTCTAAGCTATCTTCCTCTTGCACATCAGACCAGTTGCTGATGGTAGTTTTAGAGCCTCGAAGTCGTGCTCCAAAACATCAACAAGCTAAACCGCTCCCTTGAAGAAGTCACATCCGTCGGCAACGAATTCGCGCCCGTTGAGTCGCTCTGGAGCCACTTCGAGAACGTCATGGCGAAAGATCCGAACGAGCAGCAGGGCGATGCGCAAGAGGGCGCTACGGAGCATGAGGGGGAGACGGAGGTCACCGAGCAGCAGAAGTGAGGAAAATGAAAAGTCACTCGAGCATTGGTGGAGGGGACGACGAAATGGGCTGCGGAGTATTCAAGGTTCAGTCAATCAGCAAGAGCACGGTAGTCGAGAACACAAGCTTCAGAAATATGCTTCATTTACTTCCTATGCGCAGGCAACCCGGAGCCCAGCTAAATGCCGAATACAGATACAGGAGAAGAGAATGCTGGCGTGGAATTCTCGAGGGTAAAACCTCGCGCTGGAAAACATTTGTCGCTCAAAACAAGAAGCAAGAACGCCGACAATCATGTACGTGTAGAAGCTTCCCCAGGGTATCTGCTGAAGGAGGCGGAGATGTTCGGGCGAGTGATGAGAGGTCATTACACATCTTGATCGGGTCGTCCAGCGTCGTGAATCTCGATATACTCTCTTAAGAAACACAGTGACGGCAAAGCTTAGAGCACTTTGCAGCCACTGCGCTTCTTCTTCTTGCTGCCGCCTTGCGGGAATTGAGCGGTCGTCCCTCTTGACGAAGAGGACATACCCCCACCCCTCTCCGTTGGTGTCTTGTGCTCGTCGCCTACGGCCATGGTGACTGCCATGTCGAAGATGTCCTCTACGCCGTCCTGCTCTTTGCTACTGCACTCCATGTACTGGGCGTCCATCTTCTTCGCAACAGCGCGGCCTTGCTCGGGCGTGACGGGCGTCAGGCCTTGTGTCTTAAGCAGCTCGATGCAGTTTTTCTTGTTGCGCAGGTCCGACTTGAGACCAAGGAGCATGAGGGGTGTTGTGGGGCAGAAATGGAGGACTTCTGGGTACCACTAGGAGCTGTTAGTAAGGGTATCTTGGTAAGCAGGTAGACAAGCGTACCTTGTCCATGACGTTCTCTAGCGAATTTGGGCAATCGATAGCGAAGCAAACAAAGATGACGTCAGTCTCGGGGTATGACAGCGGGCGCAATCGGTCGTATTCCTCCTGTCCGGCCGTGTCCCAGAGCGCAAGCTCGACCATCTTGCCCGTTGGCGGATGCGGCGTGTGGGTGATGTAATTTTCGAAAACGGTCGGCACATATTTCTGCGCCATGTTAGCATCCCGATGTGCTCTTGCCAAGGGCTGTCTCGTACCTCTGGGAAGTTGCCTGAGCTATAGCTGATCAGCAGACAAGTCTTGCCGCAGCCGCCGTCGCCAACAACCACCAGCTTCTTCGAGTACGTCGGCGGCTCTGTGATAGTCGTGTCGCGTGTGTTGGTGGTGCCATAGGAGCTAACGGTGCCGTTACTGTTGCGCTCGCTGGGGGTCCGCACGGGCTTGCGCACCGGTGTGATTGACGATGCGGGCGCCTTGGTGCTCTGCTTGCGCCGCAGATAGTCGTAGTTCTGCGAGGGAGCGGTGGACATGGTGGGCGGTGGGTGGTGGGCGGTGGGTGGTGGACAGTGTATGATTTGTGGTGTCTTGCCTGAGTACTGGGGAAGGTATCAATATGAGCGGCGGGATGCAAACTTGGTCTGCGTGGGAGCGAGTAGCGGTCGCTTATGAGGTCGGTGTTGATTGTTACTTATCCGGTTTGCGTCGCATAGGGCAACAGCGCGGGTCGCTTCCTTAGCGCCGCGTCGAAAACCCCATGTCGGGTACCCCAGGCGTGATGGGCCCACGGCCACATTGCGCTGCCCATACTCATCTTACGACCAACGCACTCTCGATCATCGAGGACATGCACGGCCGTTTTCTCTGGCGCGATCTCTCCTGCGACCGCTGCCATGTCGCCCATTCACGACCCACCCAAGGACCCGAGACTGGACGCCGGCAACAAGGACCATGATCACTGTGCGTGCCCAACCTCTGATAGCGCACGAGACGCACGGCTAATGCGTGGCATGCGCTGAACAGACGCCCAGAGGCTGCCCAAGTGGCGCAATGCGCTGCGGAATTGCCTCATTCCCATCGTGCGCTGGGAAACACCATGGCTGGCGCTGCTGCAGGAGAAGGTCCGCTCGCCAGCCCTCGACTCCTACTTTGCATATACGGCCAACCTCGGGACGCACACCTTCTTCATGGTCTTCCTGCCCATCCAGTTCTGGTGTGGATATACTAGCATCGGTCGAGCGTACGTCATGGAGCTGTCATTCATACTGGTGCGACGTCTGACACGCGTAGGTCCGTCTTCATGCTCGCTGCTGGTGTCTACGGAACGGGCTTTCTGAAGGACATGGTCTGCCTACCCAGGCCTTTGTCGCCACCACTGGCCCGCATCTCCATGTCTGGGTCGGCTGCTCTAGAATACGGCTTCCCCTCGTCGCATTCTGCCAACGCCGTCTCGGTGGCTTTTTATGCCATCTACATGCTGCGACAGTCGGCCGAAGAAGACAGTTCAAACGTGAATTCCGCCCTCCAGGCCCTCTTCTACTTCTATGCTCTCTCCATCATCGCCGGACGGCTATACTGTGGCATGCACGGCTTCCTCGATGTTCTGGTAGGAAGCGCAATGGGCGCCCTCATTACAGCATTTCAACTGGTCTGCGGAGACTGGATGGATTCGTGGGTCTTCAGTGGCAGTTACTGGGATATACTTGTCGCGACCCTGGTCATCTGCGTCCTGGTCCGCGTCCACCCCGAACCGGCTGACGACTGTCCATGTTATGACGATAGTGTGTCGTTCTCTGGCGTCGTGATAGGAATCAATCTAGGAGCCTGGTACTATGCTCAGACAGGCTACGCATTACAAGATGCCTATCCTTCATCTGTGCCATTCGACCTTCATAAGATGGGACTTCTGAAAGCGACCGTCCGCATCCTGCTCGGCGTAGTCGTCATCTTCGTCTGGAGAGCCACCATGAAGCCTGCGCTATTCACCATACTGCCGCCTCTATTCCGTCTGCTGGAGCAGGCTCGCTGGAACATGCCCCGCGCCTTCTTCCTGAACGCTTCCAAGTATAAGTCTATCCAGCCTTTTGCTGACGACGATAATGTCATCCCACCGGTGTCAGATTTGCCGCATATGCTGAAGAACCTCGCACATCCACGTAAGCGATCTGTCTCCGTTGGCCCTCAGTCCGCAGCGGACGCGTACGAGACGCTCGCCTACCGCAATCGCCGGAGGCGAGAGAGCATCAACTCGATGGATGGAGTGCCCGAGGACGGCACCTGGTTACCGAGCCCGGCCCTGAAGCCGTCAACTCCCGCCATCGAGAAAGCCGAGCCGCTGCTGGGCGCAAGTCTTCTACCAACACCAATGGCATCCCGCGTGCACTCGTACGAGCAGATGATGGGTACAGGTCAGATTAACTTTGCAGAGAAGAACTTGACAACGCCACCGGGGAGTGACACGGACGTCGCAGGCGACGTCTACCGACTTCCGCAGACACCCACAGAAGAGGAGAAAGAGAAGCGGGAGATTTTTATGAAGCTTACGAAACCACGTGTACGCTACGATGTTGAGGTTGTTACAAAGTTGATTGTATATGCTGGTATGGTAGACCCCTTAACTAATCATTATCGGTTGGGCCTTCACTAACTTGAAGCAGGTATCGCATGGTTAGCCGTAGCCGGTAACCCCATATTATTCGAATGGGTAGGCCTGGGCATGGGCGTCCTGTCGTAGCTAGTCCATTTCCCAGCACATATCTCGTTGTACATGTACCAACATGTACCCAACGGCGTCCTAGACGGACTTGCAACCCAATGACATACTTGCATAGCACACCGCTTATTCCCCACCGAGTGTCGCTTACCTTAGGAAGGCCCACACCCGTCCGGAACCCCTCAAATACCCACTCCCAACCAAAAACTCCCACCCTTCTAACCTGAGTCCTGCGATCTACTTCCCTATCCTCCACGCGTATGATTATATGTCTTTGAATTCTCGAATCTTACATAATCAGTTAATTACCGGGTTTTGTGGTGTACGTATTTCCAATACCTCCCTCTTCACCAGCTGTAATTCTAACATCCAACCAGCTAGTGGTATGATTGTAAGCATCTTCTCCAACAAAAAATACCCCATAGCCGTCTTTCCTAACCTTTCAATTAGCTCGCTTAGGGTTACCTACCCAATTTGCGAGAGGCCCCGCGTTCGAGTCGCGGCAAGACCCCTCTACTTCTTTTTTTTGGGCCGTTCTAAGTGTAGTGGTGATAGTAAGGGTGCTTGCTATTTAAATTTTTGTAACTCTGGGATGGGGTGGCTAGGACAGCGGGTGGCATCCCATTGTCAATGTTTTTGGGGTGTTTTTGGAGGATATGTTATTGCTCATTGATATCTACTCAGAATTCTAGTGCAGCGCTATCCGCACGCTTAGACTCTGCCTGCTCCTTTTTGTCCTCGCCCTCAGTCTCCATCTTTGGGCCCTTGCCTTTTCTGTACACCCTCGCATCTCTGGGATCAAAGCCACCGTTGCCCCAGAGCGCCCACTCAGGTGTCTCGTCGCCGACGTAGTCTTCCGGCCTCCAGCCCACCACCTTGCCATTATCTTCTCTCGTCCCTTGTGCCTTCCCTTCATACAAGTCAAAGAAGCGTTCAAAATCAATCCTCGTAGCCCACTTCCCCTTCTTCATAAACCTCGTCCTATCAGCAAGCAACACGCAGCAACTATGTGCATGCTCCGCGCCAATCCCATACGTAAGACCACGGGAGTTGAGTTCCTTCTCTAACTCAGTAACGAACTCGGCGACTTCTTCGTAAAAGGGCACGTTTTGCATCGTCAGGCCTGCGGAACCGGCAGCAGATGTACCGCAGTACGTCACGCCCTTGACTTCCACAAAGCCCGGTAACGCGCGTTCGACGAGGTCAGCGTATCCCTTGACCTCCTCCGCCATATTGAAGCCCTTGACGAGTGTGAGCCGGAACACCGTACGCTGTTCGAACCGGCGATTCCGCAGAATATCCAAGCACGCACAGAATCTCTCCCAGAAATCTCTGTGCAGTGGGCGGTCGATCTTCCGTAGGCTTTCCTTGTTGGAAGCGTCGATGGAGACGTAGAGTTGCGTTACGGGAACTAAACTCGCCAGTTGCGCCGGATGCTGTGCGTTGCAAACGAGGAAGGTTGAGATGCGGTTACTGTGCATAATCTCCAAGAGTTCGTTGATATGCGGGTAGAAAATTGGCTCGCCCACAAGACTCAACGCACAATGTCGTATCCTCATCGCTTCTGCAAACCTCTCCGCTCGCACACCAGGCACGCCCTTCATCATCTTGATCTTCTTGTAGTGTGCCGCCGTAATGCCGTCAAAGATTAGATCCGGTGCATCGGTGATCCAACGCCAGGTCGTGCCAACTGGATTCGTTCCATGACGCCAGCAGAACACGCATTTATTGGAGCAAGAGAGTGAAGGCGTGGCTTCCATACAGAGATGGGACGCGATGCCGTAGAAGGAGTATTTATAGCAGGAACCCCGGCCCCGGAGCGCAGATTTTGTCCAGCGGCAGATCTTCACGCCCGAGTGGGAGCCAATTATTGAGTAGCCTTGTTTTGTGAGTGCTGCGTGAGTTGGGGAGGTGGTTGGGACCATCTCTTTGGGGGTCGAGATGAGTTTGGGTTTCGGCTTGGATTTGTAGGTCGTGAAATCGACGGGAATGGGCGTAGATGAGGAGGTGACCATGGAGCCTAGATCTTCGACGTCGTCGACTCGTGTGCCCTGCCCGTTGCTGTCTTCTGCATCTTCTATGTCTTCCTCGTCGCTTTCGGCTGGGTCTCCGCTGCCTGCTACGCCCTCGCCCAGCCCCCTTCCTTCAGCAATCTCAACGAGCGCTTCTTGTACCCCTATCCTCCACTCTTGTAGACGGTCTTCCACATCATTCTTGACATCTGCCATTCCCAGCGGATATGCTCTCTTTCTACCAGTAAGCCTCGCCATCCACTTATCCACCTCCCTAGCCTGACTGCAAAAGCCCTGCTCTTCCGTTGGCCATCCTTCCTTTTCTCCAAACCCAAATACCGAATATCCAAGCAGGCCGCTCAGTGGCGCAGTGTCAATTCTGAAGTCATTGTGTGTCTCCTGTAGACCCTCAATGAATATGTCGAGGACGGTGTCGATATTGTAGGTCGGTATGAGGATGATGTAGAAGTATTTAGTACCTGCGTCTGTCTTCGGTGGGCTTATAAAGTAGTCGTCGTGCTCGATATAGGAAATATCGAGCGTTTGGGGCTCCAGAAACGAAGAGGCCTGTTCGCATTCCGCTGTCCATTCGCCGAAGACTTTGGCGAACTGCACAGCGTAGCGCTCGGTGGTGCCAGAGAGTGACTGGAAGAAGACCAATGGCTGGATCTTGTCCGTCTTGTGGTCGAAGATGGGTGCCGGTACTGCGCTCTTCTTCGTTGTCTTTCTGCCCTTTACAGTCTTAGGTCCTTTCTTCGCCTTTGCTACCAAGGCCACAGCACTTATGTCATCCTCGGCGTGGTTGTCGGTGTTGGAGTTTGGTGGACTGAGAGTCGTGGTGTATGCAGGCAGCCATTCGGGCTTGAGTTCGACCGTCTTCTTTTCGACTGGCGACGAGGGAGTGGGCGACGCAAATATCTTGTGCCTTCGACTACGTGAGTACAGCACTAGGCGCACAATAGTAGCTGCAGCTAGTGCGCAGAGTAGGATAGGTAGCCGGTGATGGTGCCATATGAGAAGCAGTTCTGCGCCAATGTTAGCAATGCATGCTTACCTGAACTTAATCCACTAACCAGCTGGTAATTGTTCCGATATATGAAGAAACGCCATTGCTGCTACAACCCGTAAAGGTTGTGCAGAGCTCGAGCTTTCGGGAAACCGATCGCGTGGGGTCGATTAGCGGGGTTGCAGTACATCTGTCTCATTGGCCAGGCATGTTGACTTTCACTTTCCGACTTCAACTTCGACTCCGATGCCGCCTGCATTTTTACTTCAACAACGTTTGTCACTCACGGGAAAGGCTGCTGAAAAAAAGCAAATTGTGAATGCTCAAGTAGCCAAGGTACCTGCGACGCAGAACCTTACTCTATTCTGGCACATCCCATCCACAAACGTCAGCACAAGCAATGCGTTCGCCCTGCTGAAGCCTTCAATCTTCATATTACTCCCCTCAAATGAATTCATGATGCAGAGTATAGGACGTTATTCGGATAGCGCTGATCCATGCAACGTTGATGTGCTTCGCCGCCTAGCTGCATGTCTCAATAGTCGCCGGGTATAGAGCCTATGCCACGCCCCTCCCTCGCTTGGCTACATTTCCTGTTCCCCTCAATACCTTCTAAATACTACTCTTATCCTACAAGCCCAATGCAAGTCTTCGAGCTGTACAAACATGGCTTCCCTCTCTGAGCTTCCAGTCGAACTACTCGTCAGCATCGTCCGCTCATGCTCCTCTGCCGAGATCAAGAGCTTGATTGAGACATGTCGTCTCTTGCACAACAAAATGGTACCTGAAGATGACCTTGAACTTCACAAAAGCCTAACTCAGCCTTTTCACAGCTACCAGAGCTCTTCCGAAACCTAGACCTAAGCACTCACTCCCACTTCCTAGTTCGGGAATGAAATCATACCGATAGGCTTATCGCCAGGAGGCAGGCACGGCTTATCAGAACTATCAAAGAGAAACCGCACTACGGGAAGCATGTGCGTGAGCTGTACTGGACTGTTCTTGGCAGCTACAAAAGCATGGACTACCGGCCGCCTCGCTCATACATTAAACGGAAAATGCCGGGGATTATCCGTGACGAGCAATGTTGGGTAATACATCGGTATATGGTATACAGCCCAGCGACACAATGGGTCGTGTTTAACGATGGCGAGAACTCGGAACGCTGGAGTGACGTAGGTGAGGATGACGGTTACGACGAACGATCTGGGTTTGTACTGGACGACGGTATGTCACTCTGCTCACGTAGATGGAAGAATGCTCATGCATCTCAGAACCTCTTTGGCAAACTTTTCACAGCTTCGTACACGTCTCTAACGTCGACATCAGCTAGGTCAGGTAAGTAGGCTAATACTGTGTCATTTTATTCAATTGAAACTAACAGTTTCAGACTGGCGAGAAGTGACTCGTCCGAATATTTTACTCTTTCCCACCGCCCAATCGGTCCGCTTGGGTGGATGTATGACACGCGAGCTCGTCGCTTGTATCCTTGGGGATCCTTAACAACACGGTCTACAGCTCAAGCGCCTGGAACTGAACGACTTGAAGCAGTGGTCGGAGCTTCAGCCGGCGCCGCCAGCCTTCGAGAATCTCCAGGACCTAAGCGTATACCTCAACGCGAATCGCTCGAAGACACAGATACTGCCAAACAGACAGACAATGGTAGGGGCTCTCGACACACTCGTGGGCCGCTCCTCTACCATGACATCTCTGCACATCACCACAGCAGGGTCGGCAACAGTGTTTCTACCACACTCGCAAGATGACCGTCTGTATGCATCCTGGGCGCGTTTTCTGGCCTCGGTACGCAACTCTCTCTGTGATCTCTTCTTCGAACAGGGAGAAGGCCGCTACCCGAATCCCCCATTATACTCTAGTTTCGACTCCCACAATCAAACTAAACTAGAGGTTCGCCCAATGGACCGACATTTTATACAGTGGATTCTTCCTGTCCTGCTAGATGCGCCATGGCCGCGCATGAAACGGATGGAAATCAGAGGCGTGGGTCGATGCGAATGGCAGAATTTGGGAATGCCGATTGAAGAAAATTTAACCATCAGCACGGACCTCGTCTATGGTATGGCGAATGGTAGGCCGATCGTGACACGCATTGCCTTTTCCGCAAAGGCCAGAGAGCAGCTTCGTGAACACCTGGGGCACAAGGTAAAGCTGGTCATCCAAGAGAGTGTGTCTCGACATTACGAACTTCTTGGCTCAGCGGATGCGGGAATTCCACTTGTATTCGACGAGTGGGAAGCGTGGAAAGCTGAGATGGATCGCCGTAACGCCTCGAAACGCGCGGAGAAGCCCAGTGCTGTATTATCATAGAATATCAGCATCTACTGCTCTTTTCAAGCAATGGCGCTTTCTCCTCGTGACCGCCAGCAGCCTCTCTGTTGTCTTTCCTCCACTTCTTTAGCCCCGCATACGTGCCACCCTTGACAATCTCCTTCGTCTCACCTAATGTGCCAAAGCAGACATGTTCGACCCTGCCCAGTGGCCCCTCACGAGGTTCATCCTCTAACAGAACGCCAAACCTCAACTTAGTCTTGACCAGATCCCTAGGGAACGGATCGCCACCAAGACAAGCACCAACGCTCAAGTGATCGAGTGTCGGATTTCTCGTTGTAACCATGATACGGGAGAACAACACATCCGAAGCTACACCATTTTGGCAAAGAGACCACGCGCCAACGAGTATGAACGCAGAGGTGATTGCGATAACAGCCGCATACCCGATCCATAAAGATTGCGGGTAGTAGACAAAGACAACAACGTTCCGTGTCTTCTCGCAGGGAAGATCTTGCTTCTCAGCAAGCACCAATGTCGGCTCGCTGAGCAGGGTGATGAGCATGTCTTCGAAGAGATGCTGAATCTCTTCTGTCAAGTTGGATAACGGATACGAGTTTCTGCCGTTGATCAAACGAGTCTCGGAGATGTCTGATCTCGTGATAGTGAATGTATCCGTCGTCTTCTCGATGTTGCCGCGGAGGAAAGTGCGTAAGAGGGCGCCCATAGAATGGTACGCAGACGTCAGCTTGTAGTTATCAGGATCGTCCTTGGGACTTATGAAGTTCGAGCTTGGCGACGCTATCCAGCCGCTACCGTTGTCGGGGTTCGGCTGAAGAGTGGTGTCGATTAGAGGACGCAGGAAATCTCGTTCGTTGAGAATTGCAGCTTGACTGGGTGTGTATTGCATCTCATACGTGTAGTTGGTATGATACATGACGCACTTGAACATCTTCGGCACGTGTATATATTTCCATTTCTTTGCCTTTGGGTCGTCATCCCCGTAGAGTTCGGTTGTTTTATGAGCATAACCAATCCAAAGTATAGGTTCGCTCTCCAGGACGCCAAGGGAGTCTGGGTAAGGTGGCTCAAGCGGCGCGTTCTGTACCCCATATGTGCCTTGATCAACCTCTGCGAGATAGGTGAAGTTTCCGTTAGGCGCAATCTGGTCCAGCTTGAACGGCGCCTCGGGTATGTCAGAGTCACTAATGTCGTCGCATTTGTATCCAGGTCCCTGGAAATTGATGGTGTACGTGCAATTCCATACATCTCCACAAAACGTAACAGCAGCTCCCTTGCGCGGCTGGGGACTTTTCAGATAGGCGGCGCTGAACGCTAAGCGGCGGGCATTCTTGGAGGGTTGGTCGTAGTAGTCGAAGTAGCCTTCGCTCTTCCCAGCTAGATCCGTTGTGTTGTAATAGCTCACAGAGATACCATGGTTCTCGCTTGTATCGCGAAAATTATAGGAGGATTCATGCGCAAAGTTGAGATTTGCAACGTCGAAACATGTTGTGGCGTTAACCCATGTCCTGACCTCGGACGTGAGCGAGGCTGGAGACAAGACGGAGGCGATTGGAATCAGCCTTCGAGCAGCGTAAGTAGGACTTCCGCCTTCGAGGTCTCTTAGACTCACCAGGTACAGGCCGCCATAAGCGTAGCCAACTTGCCATTCCTGATCATCTCCCAGTTCAGAAAGAATTGTGTTGGGTCTTCTGTCGCAGAGAACAGACCATCGATGCCGTTTATAGTCATTGCTTTGCGCCGAAAAGTATACCATATCCGCTGACGGTTGCATACGATAACTGTCCCGACAAGCGTGCTCTTGACGAAGAAGGCCAATGCGGTCCCGTATCTGACCATCTTCAATTGCTCTACAGCCGGCCGGCCGTTGAGGTGCGTATAAAAGAAGTGGTGACCCATTGCTGCCACGACTCCGGCAATAAACAGCGAAACTATGATTGCGGGTGTGGTCCAATGTACGCGCCATTGCGCCACTTCTCCCGCTCTCCGATCCACCAAAGCCTGTGTATCCGCATCCATCGCCTTGGTCTGGTAGAGCGAGTTCAATGTGTATGTCGACTCGGTCCCGGATTGTGTGGCAGGCTTGGGGCTGTCGTTTCGTTCTGATACAGGCGCATATTCTCCGCTGGTGCGCGACAGTCCAAAGTGTAGCCTCGGATGCAATCTCCCACGCGATATCTCATCTGGAGAGCGACCGCGCGCATCGTGGGAATCTCTAGCATCCAAGGAGGGCTGCGATAGGTGCGCAAGCTCGATAGGGTCTGATGCCGAGTAGAACGGATCGTATGGCTCCGGTCGCGACTCTGGCGATACATCTCGCGAGGAAGATGCAGCTCGAGGCCCTCGAGAGGACATGGCGACTGCGTGCTGGAAGTCTGGGGTGTTGAGGTGCTTTCATCGGGAACTACGCCATGATGCTAGTACCTACGAGGGGGTGCGGATACGGTATGGTGCGCTCACACCGCATATCGGCCTGCGAGCTGCGAGTTCCCAACCGGAAATGAGAAAATGAAAAGACGGCGACCGAAGAAGCTTTGCGAGGGTTGGGTAAAGAATATGTAATCGCTTTAGACATGTCTTCGATTGCACAAATGCCATGTTGTGGCGGTGCAGCGAGACTTCGGCCATTTGTAGGCTAGTGACCCACTAAGCAGCCTTGCCTTACCGGGGCTAAATTTCGATGTGAGTATGCTACTCGTAGCTCTTGTATTTCAGAATAGCTGCATGCAGTGAAAGGTCCGGTACTCTAAACGTGTTAGGTGCCATGCCAACATTGGCAGGAATCACGCGACAGCCTCGTTTTCTCTGCCAGACCCACTCGGTTACATCGGGATTACAAATGCACTGGTCTTTGCCGAGTCTGAAGGTGAAAGCCATCTTCACTTGCCCTGGTGAACCACCCGACAGACTGTGTTTCGCCGGACCTGCGCGCCGTCCGTGGCATGCAATCCTGACGTCTTCGCTTTCAAGTACGTCAGTCCATAAGTCAGCCCATCCCGAACAAGCCGTCATTGGCTCTGCCGGTTATGTCTAGCCTACTTGTCACTTACATACGGCAAAGCTCGTCAAAGTTACAAGGACCTGCAGATGAGATGTGCTAGCTTTGTTGTTGCGTCGTCACAATCGTCATTATCGGACCTTCCAAGACCCCACATCCAGATGTCATAAAGAGGAAGCAGATGCCGCCATGGCGGGGAAGTGTAAAACATTCAAACTTCTTCTGGGCTTTACTTGACTACCACCAAAATCACTGAAAGCTTCCAATACCCAATTGCATCTACACATTCACAACATGGCGCCATCAACCACTAAGCAATGGACGGTCGAGGGCCAGAACGGCTTCGATTCCCTCAAGTTCAACGAGAAGGCCCCCATTCCCGAGATGGGGGATAAGGACGTCCTCGTCAAGGGTACGATTGAACAAATGGTCTTATTCGTGCAACAATGCTAACCCAAGTATAGTCCACGCTGTTTCCCTAAACTACCGCGACCTCATCATCCCCAAGGGCAAATACCCCTTCCCCATGAAGGACAACATTGTCCCTGGATCAGATGGCGCCGGTACCGTCGAAGCAGTTGGCAAGCACGTCACCCGCTTCAAGGCTGGAGGTATGTATCTCCAATCTATAACTCTCGACACGGTATTCTAACACCCCTCCAGACAAGGTCGTCACCCTCTTCAACCAAGGCCACATCGCCGGCTCCCTCGACTCCCAAAGCCTCAGCACAGGTCTTGGTGGCGCCATCGACGGCACCCTCCGCGAATACGCTGTCCTGGACGAAGCCGGCCTCGTCTCCTCCCCGCAAAACTTGAGCATGATCGAAGCCAGCACGCTCTCCTGCGCCGCCCTCACAGCCTGGAACGCGCTCTACGGCCTCGAGTCCCGCGCCCTGAAGCCAGGCCAATGGGTCCTCACCCAGGGAACAGGCGGTGTCAGTATCTTCGCGCTGCAGTTTGCCAAAGCCGCGGGCGCAAAGGTCATCGCGACGACGAGTTCGCCGGAGAAGGCTAAGCTGCTGAAGAAGTACGGCGCGGACCATGTTATCAACTACAAGGACACGTCGAACTGGGGTGAGGAGGCCGCGAAGCTGACGCCTGGACAAAAGGGTGTGCACCACGTTGTGGAGGTCGGTGGACCAGTCACCATGGCACAGTCGCTGAAGGCCGTTGCCATTGATGGCGTCATCACCATCATCGGGTTTATTGGTGGTGCGGGCAAGGATCAGCCTACGTTCCTCGACTGCTTAAACAACATCTGCACTGTGCGCGGTGTGTTGGTCGGCTCGAGGCTGCAGATGGAGGACATGTGTGCGGCGATTGAGGCCAACGACTTGCACCCCGTTGTCGATGAGAAGGTGTTTGAGCTGAAGAATCTCAAGGAGGCGTATCAGTACATGTGGGATCAGAAGCACTTCGGCAAGCTCACCGTCAAGGTAGCTTCATGAGGTAGCTTGGAGCATCGTGGACCTATGAAGAGGCTGAATGAATGCATCATCTCAAAATCCATGTCACCAACCAGTCGTTTGTGGGTGTGAAACAGAAGCTGGCTACATTCGCACTGCAGTGCGAACGTCACTGGCAAAGCCACCAAACACACAGGTATTGATCTGATGACTCATTCATCATCATCGCTACTGTACAAAAAACTGCTACAAAAATAATCGAGCCATCCGTGGGAATTCATCGTCCACAGCTGAACAAAATGCGGCCTCTCGTTGTAAGAACAGTCGAGCGTTCTATGTGCCAAATAATCAAGCCCGTAAGCAAAAGTAAACGCGCCTCCATGTGCAATATCAATCGTGCCTCTGTAGGCGGGTATCGGGGGTATCAAGGTCGTGAGCCGTAAGTGACTGAACTCCATCGCTGTGCGTAGCGCCGTTTTAAAGACCATCCCAGAACCAGAACCAGAACCAAGGAAAACGCGCCGAACCAAACCGAACAAGAAAATCAAGAAAAGCAATCAAACACCCTCGCATCATGAATTCGCATCCAGTCGAAGCGATACAATGTTAGTGAAACGTAGAAACGATAAAGGAAATTCGAAAAGATTCGATGCGGAACGCCGCTCACTCCATCTCAGTCGTAGGACGCCTGGCCATCAAGGTCGTAGCGATGCGCTCCCGAGCGTCTGCCATGCCGTTGCAAGCAACGACTCGATTGGCATCCTCGCCACGCAAGAGGGCCAACGCATTCAAGAGGGTGAAGACACCACAGTCGCTTCCGTTCAGCTGCTGGGTGCTACGCTGGATCGAGACGGTTGACCACTCCTCCTCAATATACGCGGCGCCGAGCTCTTTTTTCAGATAGGTCTGCATCTTCTCGATGTACTTCGCCCCATTACGGTCGAGTGAATCCAAGTATTCGATAGACCGCTCCTGCGGTTTAACCGCCATCAGACGCCAGTGGCCCCCGTCGCAGATCGGGTAGAGGACAAGTTTCGCATCGAGGAACTGCTTGCCATTGAGATGGACTCTAGATGCCCATCGTGATGTGTCGCCTGCGTTGTACCAGAAAGACGAGAATGCGTGAACAGGAGGCGCTGGACCACCGCGCTGGTGCGCGAAGCCTGCCTCCTTCTTCTTGTGGGCAACAAGTATAGATAGGTAATCATTGACGATTTCGTCGTTCAGCCAGGCCTTGGGGTCGCCATTGAAGAGTCGGGGTAACAGCGTTGCGAAATCCTTGGCCTTGAGCTTCCCTCCAACAACATGGTTTTCAGCCTTAAGACCGTTGCTTGTCTGTGCTGCAGCGGACTCCAAGGCATCCAGTTCCTCGGAAGACAGCGGTGTGATCAAAGGCTTAGGTGGCGGGAGTGGGGGAGGTTCAAGGGACAGCTTATGCAGCATGTCCTCTCCAATTTTTCCGATAAGTTCTTGGGAAAACTCACACTCTTCAAGGGTGTCATCTGAGGCGTCGAATGTGTCAGCAGGAATCCCATGGAACCCGCCGTCGTCGGATGACTCGTAGGCTGCCTCATTTGAGTCTGCGGCAACTGTTAGTCGGGGAGGCGATAGACTCTGAGCAGCCTCGTCGCCATTCTCGGACTGTAGCCAGGATAACTCCGCATTGGAATGAATGCTCTCTATGGTTGAATCGAGCATCTCGCTAACTTTTGCGTCAAAAAAGAACCGCTTAGCGCCGGCATGTCGAGCCCATCGGACGCCTTTGTTAATCGGGAGGGAAAGTGCATCGGACAGGAAAGACATATCGTTCTCATACACGAACTGCGGGAGGTCCTCAATGTTATGGACGGGCTCGAATGGTGATGACGGAGCGTCTGACAGGTTGGACAAGTCTTGATCAACTACCTCGGTCGGGCTAGGCGGAGCTAATGCGGGGTCGGCGGAGTCAGATCCCATAGCTGTTCTCCGAAGCTCGATACCTTCGAGCGCTATATGGCGCGCAGTTTCTGCCCGAAACTGCAGCTTAAGCAGTTGATGGCGCACAGGTGTGACGGAGGGCAGATTGAGTGCCTTGCGATAATGGCGCTGCAGACCGGGTGGTAAAGCCACGGATTCTTTCGGGCATGGTGATGCGGAATCAGGCAAGGTCTGATTACACGGCGACGGTAGTTGCGGGCTGCTCCATGAGGGTGATGCAGCAGGAACAGGCTGCGGTGCACGAAGAGGGCTTTGTGCAACAGGCGATAGGTTCTGTGGGCTGTTCCATGCCAATGGTGTAGGGGAGCCGGCTCCTGGGTTGCGAGGCGGGGTTGATGAGAGACAATTCTCGAAGGAGATCTCGAATGAGTAGTCCAAGCTGTCGTCAGAGTAGTCCAAGCTGGCGTCCTCGTCTTGCTCATTGTACGAGTCATCGAAAGAGTCGGAAGTGATGCTATGCTGTTCGAACGACTGAGGTGACGTGAACTGAAAGGGCGCGGGGGTCGTATCGCGGCTTGGAGGGCTGGGACTAGCGTCTGGCGAGAGGGAAGCTGTGCGCGTCAATAGCTGGTGACCCGACCTGTCTGCGCGCGCGCGCACAGAAGGCGACGGTGTGGCTGGCTCATCTGCAACACCCGCGGCGATGAAGCGCTTCTTGTTGGAGCCGTCACTGCGGATGATGGGCACCGCCTTGATAGTCTGGCGGCGCAGAAAGCTCTGCGCCACGCGAGCGGACAAAGCGAACAGGTTGGTGACGTTCGCGACCGTCGCTGCCCACTTTCCCATCGCAGTGAAGAAGGTGCTGCGAGGCGGCGCGGATTCCTCATCGACGATGAGAGTGGCGTCGGAAGGCCATTGGCCGGGGATGCGGAGGGCGTGTGATGTGTAGAGGGATGTGTGTTGCTGCACCTGCTATTGTGTGAGCTCGAGTGCGCGCAGATAGCTACTGCGACAACTTACCAGCGGATGGGGAGCATCAAAGCCGTTGGCAGTATCTAGCATACCGACAGGCGTGCCGTAGAGGAAGGCGCTCTGGTATGGGCGCTTGTTCGACATTGTCGCAGCTGCTTTTCGCGTTTGTTGGTGCGAAGTGCAGTTGGGACAATGAAGAGTGTAGTGAAGAAAGGAAGTCGCTGCGAGCGACAGTCAGCTGCGATCGGCAAACGCTTGGCCCAAGCTTCTATCACATGACATCGGAGCGCGGCGAAGCAGTTTTTCCGTCACCGCCAAGCGCTGTGTATTGCGTTGTCGTGCGTATGCCTCCGCTCTATGTTCCTGTGCTGAACCCTGCTACCGCGCTTGATATCCATTCGTACGCCCCATATACCCTCTGCACTCTCTGCTTCTCCCATTGCAAGCCTCGCCCGCCTACATACAACGTGCGCGCGCGTCTGCTGCACGTCATTGGCCAAGTTTGACGGGCAAGAACAACCCCTCGACAGCTCGCTCGACACCACAACAAGTGAACCCCCCCCCCACCTCCACCGAATCCGCCGCCCCGCAACCATGGATACCAACATGGAGGACGTGAAGATGCCCGAGCCCATGCAGTTATCGTCGGCCCCCGCTACCGAGCCGACGACAATCCCTACGCTGGACGGCTGGATCGAGAGCCTCATGAGCTGCAAGCAGCTGGTCGAGAGCGATGTGCAGAGGCTGTGTGAAAAGGTATGCGCGAGTCGCTTGCACAGACGAGTCTGCACAGGGATTGTTCTGACACCAATTGTGCGATAGGCCCGCGAGGTACTCCAGGAAGAGTCGAACGTGCAGCCCGTGGTACGTACCCGTCTTTCGCAATAGCAAGAGACAGCCACTCACCGTTGTGCAGAAATGCCCCGTCACAGTATGCGGCGACATACACGGCCAGTTCCACGACCTGATGGAGCTGTTCAAGATTGGCGGCCCGAACCCGGACACAAACTATCTCTTCATGGGTGCGTTGACCACCACCACTGCCGTCCTGCGTACTGACTCTGTGCAGGTGACTACGTCGATCGAGGCTACTTCTCGGTCGAAACGGTGACTCTCCTGGTCGCGCTCAAGATCCGGTACCCCCAGCGCATTACCATCCTCCGCGGCAACCACGAGTCCCGCCAGATCACCCAGGTATACGGCTTCTACGACGAGTGCCTCCGCAAGTACGGCAACGCTAACGTCTGGAAATACTTCACCGATCTGTTCGACTATCTCCCGCTCACCGCCTTGATCGACAACCAGATCTTCTGTCTGCACGGTGGTCTCTCTCCTAGCATCGACACGCTCGACAACATCAGGGCACTTGACCGCATACAAGAAGTGCCCCACGAAGGACCCATGTGCGATCTTCTATGGTCCGACCCGGATGACAGGTGCGGTTGGGGAATATCACCCCGTGGTGCCGGGTACACGTTCGGTCAGGACATTTCAGAGGCGTTCAACCACAACAACGGCTTGACCCTTGTAGCGCGTGCTCATCAGCTGGTCATGGAGGGATATAACTGGTCGCAAGACAGGAACGTGGTGACCATATTCTCGGGTAAGACTCTCTCCCAGCGGTCGCTAATGCCGTGGCTCACACATTATAGCACCAAACTACTGCTACAGATGCGGCAACCAGGCTGCGATCATGGAGATTGACGAGCATCTGAAGTATACCTTGTAAGTACTTTGCCGCAATTACCACCTGTATCTAACATTTACCTCAGCCTGCAATTCGACCCTTGCCCGCGAGCTGGCGAGCCTATGGTTTCACGAAGGACTCCGGATTACTTCCTCTAAGCGCGCCCTCATTCTCGGCCATTGGCTCCATCTTAGAGCGGGATTGCGTTGGAAGATCACTACGAATTACATTGTGTACGATTGGTTGCCTATTACTCAAGCTGCCTGCAAGCACAAAGTGTAGTACATGGCATGCACCGTGCACAGTGTGGGCTGGGGCTCTCGACGCCACGAAGCTATGACATGCACACTTCTTTCGTTCCACGATTCTATGCCGTAAGCAAGTGCTTAAGCTCACAGTGCATGACATGCTGTAATCGGATCAAATTAACGATCAAATTACTTGCCCTGTCCTAGCCTCTTCTAACCCCTCTGTACTCATTCAATAACGTACATAACGAATCATCACTTGCGGCTCTCTGTTTA
>ML976012.1:33872-236563 GCA_010015635.1 Clathrospora elynae
AAGGCGGAAAAAGCAGCTGAAAAAGCAACTAAAAACAGACACCAAAAACAGGCACAGAACGCTGCAAAAGCTCTACAATTGTCCCAAAAGGGCAAGAGAACATCTTCATCAAAGCCACCTGCTCAAAAGCGCAGAAAGGTGGCTGAAAAAGCAGTGCATAGTGAGGAGGCTGCATTAGTGCCTCCACCTAGAACAACACGACATGGCCGCAACATCAACCTTCCTGCCAAATATGAATAGTGCAAATCAATTACATATGTCTACTTCATACCCCACCACAAAATCTCATGATAATAGCTAATGTGGGTGGCTCTACAGCCTCATCTTTGTTGTGCAGCTTTTGGTGTTCTGCGGTCGTTGCGCCGAGGCGGTCGTTGCGCCGACGTGCACGGTACCCGGACCCACTCCACTGCTTCTTTCTCCAATCTCCGCCCTTTATCCATCACCGTCCAACGACGAGAAGCAAATCGACAAACTCCACGTTTCGAACCTGCTAATTTCGAAGCCTCGGGAACTCTTTTTGGCGTTCTGATGTCTAAGGCCACCCGTTCCCCTGCATCCAATCAATCTGTAGGCAAGCATCACGACTAACTGCCTCAGTGGACGGAAACTCATTTCTCCGCATATACACTCAATCCTACATTGCGGCTCCCCGGATCAATTTAGTTTAGCACATCTCCCTAGTCTATGTCGGGTCAAATTGCGCACCGGGCGGAACGTCGCCGCAATCCTTGAGGTCCTTACTAGTTGTTCTCCGAAATAACTGTGGTTCTCCAACCACCTCTTAGTGGAGCGCGGAGTACATCTTGTTGAGTCTCGACTACTCTTGGCATTAGTGCCTGGAAAGCTTAGGTTTTGGCAAGGCTATGGGGTCTTCTCCAGTACCTGAGCGCAAGAAATTGTCGCCACATGCTGCGACCTAGCGGGAAAATGAGCGTTCAGCAAGCCGTCTGAAGCGCGGGGTACTAACGTACTTATAGATGGCCCAGTCTCTGTTGGGTCCCTTCATCCTATCCTTGACGCCTACGTCTGATCAGGCTCTTCGATATGCGATCGAACGGTACAAAAAGTAATTTCTTTTGAAGATAAGTTGCTAATCTTTTGACAGGAATATACACGCTGCTGGCCTGTGCCATTGCAGTGCAAGCTGCTGTTGTCTCAACCAGAATTGTAGCCAAGTCCTCTTCCACTTTCGCAACAGTGTCTGCCGATGCGTGCTATGTGACAGCATATTCGGCAATCCCAGCTGCCACTGCAGCTTGCACGTCCATCACCCTCGACGGCATCACAGTTCCCGGAAACTCAACCATCGATCTTTCGAAGTTGAAGACCGGAACCAAAGTTACTTTCAAAGGAAAGACATTTTGGGAATACTTTGATGCCAACTACCCTTTAATCAAGGTCGGCGGCACTAATCTCGAGATTACAGCTGCAGAGGGCGCTATCCTCGACGGCAACGGCCAATCATGGTGGGACGGTCTCGGTAGTAACGGCGGTGTTGCAAAGCCGAATCACTTCATCGAGCTCAGCAAAGTCCTTGGGTCCAGCTCGGTCCACGATATATACATCCAGAACTACCCTGTCCATTGCTTCAGCATCAGCAACAGCGCTGGGCTAGATGTTTACCATATCACGCTGAACAACAGCGCTGGTTATGCACCAAATGTGCGTTCCAACGGCTTGCCTGCTTCGCACAACAGTGATGGATTTGACCTGGCAACAACCAACGATACCAGAGTACGGGACAGTGTTGTTATCAACCAAGACGACTGCGTAGCTGTGACTAGCGGCAACAACATTTTGGTAAACAATATGTACTGCAACGGTAGCCACGGTTTATCCATTGGCTCTATTGGCGGAAAGTCAAGTACGTCGCGATTACCCCTTCCATCTCCTTACCCATTTCTCGACCAGAAAGCCAAGCTAACACTACCCTCATCAGACAACAACGTAACAAACATCACCTTCTCCAATTCCGTCATCCTCAACGCCGACAATGGCGCCCGCATCAAATCCAACTCTAACACCACCGGCCTCATCTCCAACATACTTTTCGAAAATATTCGTGTGGAGAACATCTCCACGTATGGTATCGATATCCAGCAAGACTACTTGAACGGTGGTCCGACTGGTGATCCTACGAATGGTGTCATTATCCAGAACATCGAGATCAGGAACGTCACTGGTACCGCAACGGAAGAGGGCAAGGACTACTACATCCTCTGTGGCGAGGGAAGCTGCAATAACATTACAATCAATGATGTTAATATTAGCGGTGGGGGAAAGCTAAGTTCGTGCAATTTCAAGACAGGTGGGGATTTTGACTGCGATGGGAGGTTTGTGTGAAGGCGAACTGGGTAGGTATGCGTCGTTCAGGGGAGGTGGGGGGGGGGGTGAAAAGGCTGTGTGGTAACGTTTGCAACTGGTATTCCCACGTATATGACTACGCGTGAGGAAGGCATTTACGTTGTTGCTCGCCTTACAACCAATTATTTAACACTACGTTATCTCCGCCTCGAGAATGTTTCCGATGATCGTGTGTTATGATGGCGGCTTAGCTTCGCTTGGAATCTTTGGCCCGCGAAGTCTGCAAACCTCATGTCAGCGCATTCGACGTTGTTAGGTATTGTGGACAGTGCGCATGCAGGAAGAAATGAAGGATTGAACTGAAGTTCTATTGTCTATGGGGGTGAGAGCTCTATTATACGCAGATAGTAAACATATTTAACTCACAAACACCTATGCCAGAATGATGTGGAGCATCATGGAACATCGTAGAGCACCGCAGCTGACAAGTTGCTAATGCGTCAGCGCAAGAGAGATCCCAAACCGTGACAGACGTCGACTACAACATGCTTCACTACCCGGCAATCCCCACTGAATGCTCGCTTGTGGAGAAGGGGTTTGCCGGGTGAGAAAGAACTTTGCTGTGAACTTGGTAGATGTGGAGCATTGGAAAGAGAAGGAGAACGCGAGGGAGAGAAGAGAGGTGGTGCAGTGAAGCCGCACGATGTGTAACGTATTCAAGTAGGTGTGTGCGCGACGAGCGTATGCTGCCCATCGCGACTTCGACAAAAATTGCGCACGCACCTACGTCCACGTGACGTCAGATTTTTGGATGCCTTCCACCGGCATGGACAATCTGTGACGGTTCATGGGGTAAGGACATCCCATGTGCCGCGTGGTGGTGAGATGGTTCCTCCTGTTCGTGACAAGCACCTTCAGCACATATCTGCATCAGAGATACGTCATGTAAATAGACCCTGCCTAGGACCATACAAAAGGTGGTCACAACAGCAGAACAACAATACATGAGCTTATGCACAGCATCTTTCTCTCACTGCTTGCACCGTAACAAAATCCTCTGCACTCGCTTACTTATTCCTACGCAATACTTCCATCTTGCCGACGATCTTTCGACACCCGAGATTCGTCTCGACAACGTGCATGGACTCTCGGAGCCTTGATCGCGCTCTTTCCATGCCATCTCGCGTCTTCTGCGGCAAGGCTATACCGTTCCTGGTTGATCCGCGACACCATCATCACCTCTTTAATTACGGCATCCTCTCTTACCTTATTTGAAGCAGTGGAACGCTTTGGCTGAGGCCCTTATCGCGGACTAATGCATTTACCCGGCCTCTCCTGCCCATTTCAGGAACCTTCCGCCTCCTTGTATTTCCCCTGTACTAGTCCTTCTCTTCATTAAGGTTGCGCGAGTCTGCAACACGGTTCCCGAGTTTCGTCGGCAGCTCCAGCGATGAGGAATTGCAACAGCCTTGGTCTTCGCTGTTGTGGCAACTGGCAGTTGTTCGTTGAACTGCCAGATATGCCCTCCGCATGAGGAACGTGCTTCGGCTGTCAGCAACCCGTTGTCAGCCACAGTCTCAAGTTCCTCGCAACGGGTATGATTCTGTATACTTTGACCGGGTTGCCAGAGCGTCCTCGACTATTTACAACAGCCGTAGCGCGGTCAGCGCTCTCGAACTGTTGGTCCCTGGAGCTAAGCGACTGTATGCCGATGTTCGGCGTGTTTGGGATGAGATGGATTATCTTTCACTCATCACGGCACCAACACACTTTAGGAAGAGATCCATCGGCGCGTCATCCAGGTACGCTGCATACCCCTTACATGGCCTAGTGTGCCGAACTGGTGCGCGAATGGGTGGTTGCGCGTCTGCGATAGGTGCGCATCCTGCTCACACACGGTCTGTGCGAATCATGGCTTCACGCAGACACACCTTGCCGGCCCCCTCAGTCGAGTCGAGGTCTTCAGAACGCGCTGGCAATATCGTGGCTGCGCGCAGCATTTCCTCATTCCCGTCGCTCGACCCGGAATCCTTCAAGCCCCTACGATAGTTCTCTTCGGCCACCTCAAACACGCTACAGATTGGCACGCTGTACAGCCGCAGCCTTGCCCCAGCTTTGAGGCCGAACCGGGGTGGTGGTCATGTCGACACTGCGCACGAGCGCCCCTGCGAGCAGCCCTTATTTAGCTTCTTCTAATTCCTTCCATAGGCCTTCCAGAAGAGTTCCGTTTTCGCGCGCTCCCCGCTGCGCATGCAAGTGATCCCACTTGTATATCAACCTGTCGCACCAACAGCAGCTGATGCCTGATGCCTGCTCGGACACACGTTCATCCACTCCTTCGCCCCTAAGTCCATAGTGACGCCTGGATACTCCCTTCACTCTCCTTGCATAGCATTCTTTGGTTGAACGCTCTTTTGTCGCTTGAGTTTGCGCGAATGTGTTCAGTCGGCATGTTACAGTTGTTCTCATAGACGCGATTCCAGAAGCACACGGCCACCTCGCCAACATGGAAGACAACCTAGACATCCCGGAAGAGTCCATGCGACACATAGAGGCCCTGCTAGCACGGCACCCTCCACACTTGATACAAAGGATGTTCTCACAAGCAATTGACTCGCGTAGGTTTACTGTAATTACTGTGAATAACAACGCGCTTACAAAGTTTAGGCCGCAACTCTACAGCCTTGTCTTTCATGTCTACAAGTACTACGAGTTCAACCACATCGTCTTCCTCAGGATCATCATGGCGGTCTCGACTTTCGCTCGCATCAACATTCTCATCATCAACAGGCAGCAGCAATAGTGCACCGTCTGTTGCTTCTTCGACTTCATCACGGTCAAGAATGGGACGGGCTGAGCCGCGTTCGTATCCAGGTGGTCTTGACCCAACGCGGCCGGTACCCTCTGTCTTGACTCCCTCAGAGGTTGGCAGCCCGCCTGATCTGAAAATCGAACCGAGCTTCACACCAACCGACGATGTCAGCGTTGCATCGCCTGTTTTGTTTCCGGACGACAAGTCACAGAGTCAGTCTGGGGAACCGTACATGTTCTGCACGTATTGCGCGGAGCAAAAGATTCAAAAGACGTTCAAAGCGAAGTCCGATTGGAAGAAACACGAGATGAGGATGCATGAGACAGGAGAGGATTGGCCTTGCATAGTGCACGGTTGCAGCCGCATCTTCGATCGACAGAAAGATTTCATCAAACATCATCAGCGCTACCATTCCGGGCGGCCTTTGCCATCGTTAACGGACATTGGTATTACCTTACTTCCGAGAAGGGTTTTTGGTTGTGGGTTTGACAAGTGTAAAGAGGTCAGCATTGGATGGGACGATCGATGTGATCACGTAGCGAAGCACATGAAGCACGGCGCGATACTGGAGCAGTGGAAGTACTCTAATGTGATTCGCAACTTAATCCGTCAGGAAGCCCTACACGATACCTGGAAAGAGCTGATAGCTTGCCTGGATGAACGGCTACGAGAAAGCCGGTCGCAAATTAGTTGGTGTCCTGACAACTCCAGGATCCTAAGGCAGAAGCTTCAATGCTGCGATCTTCGGCCAAGTCGAGAAGAGGTATTGATCACCGCCATGAGTTTGCGCGCTGATATACCCCTGGATCCTATACATCAGCAGCTGCCGCCTGGCTTTGTCATTCCAGCGAGAGATTCTGTACCACACGTCGAAAAACTATCGCGCGAACAGCGAATGCAGATTCTTATCGGCAACTCCAATCCTCTCCTCTCCCGAACACGGCTTGCCACGATCAATTCCGCTCTGCTGCAAGTCAGGAATTCATTATCTCACGTACCTGACTACGATTGCGGATCTTCACCGTTCGACGGGCCGCACACGCCTGCAGTTGACACGGCGAGCCGTCGCATCAGTTACATGGACGTGGACCCTGGAGATTACCTTGATGCGGCGCAACCTATTATACCCGATCTACCACAGGTTATGAACACGTCCGTCATGCACGCGCCTCACCCCCATACACCTGTTATGGGCAACGAACAGCAGCCTCAATTGCATGACAACGACTATGTTGACGAGGCCAAGCCTCTTCCTAATCCACTGGGGTCGTGGTATCCAAATTACTTCGACGCCGCGCCGCAATTCGAAGAATCGCAATACTACGACCGTCCTTCTTTCGGTCAGATCATCTCAAAACCAATACACAAGATCAGCAATCGGCTGGTCAACTCAAAGAGCAACTCTACTCAGTCGACATCTTCGTCGCACATGAGTCAAGAGCAGCACGATGTCAGCCCTGACTACGCTTTGCAGAACATGGGCATCCGCCATTCGCATCAAAATCAGCATCAGCAGCCCCATCAGCACATTCAACAGAGCCACCAGCAACACATGATGACTCAACAACAACCACAAACGTACCGCAACTCTGCACAGATGCATGATCAAATGCACATGTACGTGCCACAAAGCTAGGAGATGAAGGTGCAACGAAACCTTATACGATTGATATCTCCATCCTTCTTTGATGGTTTTCAATGTCATTCAGCGAGCATTTAGATTTCGTGTCGTTTCTTTGATACCCCCGTGCTTCAAGCACAACGATTGGCTTGTACGAGAAGCGTAGTTTACATTATAGAACATGTCCGCAAGGACGTGCTTACCTGCAGTAGGCCTTCAACTTGCGCTCTGAAGCGTTTCTTTCTTTTTTCTTTTGTCGTGACATTATCTTCCCATCACCTTACCAACGCCTGCAAAAGGAAATGTGGTAATGTGGTAGGACGTTTCGCTGTTTATCAATAAGGCGACGAATGGCCTGATGCACTTCGCGTTGTCAGAAGCCAGCCGCATCATCTATGTACCCGAGGACTTTTGGTACAAGAAGGCCGCTGACCCGCTGGGCTGTACAGAACTCGCACGCTGTCTTCTTCAATCTAGGCTCATCGATTTCAACTCGGCTTCCTCCAAAACATTGGATTTGGACGACACATTGTTGGAACTTGCCATGGTTCACGGAAATCGCAGCCTGGTCAGGCTGTTCTTCGAAACCGGTGCCAAGCCTGCGCAACAAGGTTCGACATTCTTCATGGCTCGGCACTTGCTCACTCCTGGGGTCATTTTCGACGCAACCATGTCACCGCACTGTGATCATCTCGCTACTCTCAGCTTCCACGATCAGGACAGGGAAGCCGGTCGAAAGCAGGGATCGTACCACGACTGGTTCTCCTGATTGCTCTCGAGCTCAAGAAACGCGACTGTTTGGATATCGAGGTGGGCCTGCAGGATATCACGAAATTGAGAGAGAAGACTATTCTTGAAGATCGCGAAGGACCTGCGAGCTGTTCCATGAATTATAAATTATGCTATTGGCAAAAGCGTGTCTGTCGTCACCTTTTCTTATCATATATCGCATGTAAGTTATCGTACTTAAACCGCCTCACCCCAACCACGGCGTCTTTCGATCAAACAGTAACACTACGAAGTTCACTCTCTTCGCCAACCTCCACAAATCTTTTCGGCTTACCCTTCTGTCCCACTCTCCACCGATGTACAGCCACACAGCTACACATTATCATGCCCACATAACACAGCCCCAACACTATCTGAAACCCAAGCTCCACGTACCCAATGTTCAACCAGACCTCCCTGTCAGGAAGGTAGTATTCGTCCCCTAAAGTGAGCAGCGCGTTGAGTAAAGCGGCGCCAAAATAGAGACACATCATCACAATCGAAAACGTCAGCGCGACAGCGGGATGGAACGCCCACGTCCTGCCTTTGAGTGAAAGCGCCGGTATCTGGAAGATGAGCGCGAGGGTAGCGAGGGTGTAGAGGATATCGGGGAAGAGGGCTATGCTTATGCGGAGCCAGAAGAAGCTCGGGGAATAGCTGGGTTGACGTTAGTGGGGTTGTATTTGGAGGAAGAGTAGGTTGATACTCACGGCCCGGTGTCCTCATCCTTATATTCATAATAACTATCGGCTGCCCAGATCTTGAGTAAGATGTTTTCTATGATGACCACGATGATGAAGAGTAAGATGGCATTTTTGGCGAGGAAAATCGTGTGGTGGTGGTGTTGAGCACCTTGCCAGCGCGGGTCGCGGGGCGAGGTGAAGGGTGTGAAGATGCCCATTTCTATGGTTGAAGTTGAGTAGAATGATGTGGTGTAATGTCGAGGGTCAGTTCTGGAAGGACTGTTGCTGCAAAATCAATGGTACAAAGGCAAGTAGGTAGTTATCTGAGAATACAAGGCTTTACTACGAGAGGAGAATACTACGCAATGTTGGGCCACCTATTGACACAGATCCGCTATATTAGCCATTTCGCTCTAAGGTCTGCCTTCCTTCAAGAACATATTCTTGGCGCTATTGGGTTGCTAAGTTCTTTGTACGAGGCATAGCCTCCTTCGCCAAGTCGGGTAGCGACTGGGCCTAGTTAAGCGAGGCGCTAGTGGCATCTCCAGGTGAAAGATCCGCACACTCTGAACTGAACTCAGGCATAGCAGATTCTCAGTATGTTGAGTGGAGCGCTCAATGTCAACAGATTGATTTTATTGTTCTACTAGATGCTTGTCATGAGTAGCAACGTTGCAATTTGCGACCTAATGTCTCCCAAAGGAACATTAAGTGCATTCCATGGTTCTGTCGTAGGACGAGCGTAAGTGGCAATGCGGGCTTGTAGGTGGAGTCAGTGGCTTAGCCACTGGACATCATGTAAGCACCTATTCGCGGGTCAGTCTATTCGAGTAATGCAGCGGGGGAGCATAAACGTACTGTCGACCAAGGTGTTGTAGACAAGGTTGGTGTTTGGTCCCTTCAAGTAGCACATCCCATTCATCCAAGTCACAACCACGCATCCCGCATAGGTCGCGCAAATATCCGTACATGCCGTGAGATTATCGGTTCCCCTGATAGCGAGGTCACCACCGTAGTAGTCGTAGTTGCAGTGAGCGTAGAATTTCTTGTCGTTCGTAGCGTACAGGCAGCCGTCGTTGTCGGGGCAGTCGAAGCCGGCCGAGCAAGTCGTAGATCCGTGGATGGGGTCTGAATGGGTAGCCGCCTTGATCTGGACGCCGGCGTTGACAACAGTGCTGCAGAGTAGGTCAGTACTAACTAGTAGTCCATGGGCCGTTGTGGTGCTCACGCTGTCCGAGCGCTCCCGGTGTTACTGCCTATGAGGTAGCAGAAGCCGTCCTTCATGTTGAAGGCAAGGCAGCCTGGGTAGTGAGAACAAGCATCGGCACAGTCAACGAAGTGTGTTGCCTGGACATGGTGAGCACTCCTTGAAATAATGACATTATCTCCCAATTCGAATCGAATCGGATCGGAATCTGGCTTACTTGCGCAGACTCTATGACTTGCCCGTTGAAGTCTGTCAGACACTTCATCTGGAATCGTGCACCGTTCGTGGCCGTCGCCACACAAGCATCCCACCGAGGGCATACTGGGATGGCGGGACACATTTTGCCAGACAGTTCTTGCCGTGGTACTAGCGAGGGCGCAAGTGCGGCGGCAGTAAGAAATACTGCGTGCTATGAGTGGTATCAGCAAATTTCGAGACCACATATGTACCATGTTATTCTGACACTGAGACAGTGGGCATAATGGACCGCAACCAAGAACAAAAAACTCAGCATGCAGCCGCAGTAGGCCCACAACAAGTTTGGGATGTGAGCAGTTGTGACTCACCATGGTGGACGGTTACGAAGGGGAGAAAGGAGCTACTCAGGAAGAGAGAGAAAGCGACCGAATACTGAGATATAAAAGGAGATTGTAGGGAGGGGAAGCTCTTCTTGTGATGATCTATGAGCGCCTGGGCATAGGGGTGTGGCGAAAAAATAATGAAACCCTGGTCCGAAGACATTTAGAACGAATGACGGTTCGTCCAACTCATACAACTTGAATGAAAGACCCTTCGCCACTTCCCAGCACTTGTAATGACTGCCAGCTAGCGATAACTGCACTGGGTTATCTGTAAGCGACCCCGGTCTCTGAACAAATGTTGACGCCAACCTGTATACAAAATACTAGTAGAATCTACAACGAGCTCCCGAAACTCCATGTACCATTACTGAACAACGTGCCAATCTTCGAATAATCCAACGTTCGCCCGCCCATTACATATGCCCAACGGAAGTACTCGTTTGGGCCCGTCGTATCGACAGGCCGTGTCCATTCGAAGTTACTCCAGGCACCATCCAATCCATCGTCGTAGAAAGCACGGTCACGCTCCACATCGTTGACCAACACGCTGATGCCGTCTACGCCAGTCGGGTGCGCTCCATACTTAAAAGCCACGACTAGACCTCCATCATTAATATTAATAGTTGGGACCAGTAGCTTGGGAATGACAGAATCGAGCCTTGCATCGGCACGAATTGCGTCAGAGGTCTGCAAGATAGAATCAAAGTCCCAGCGCGCTATACCATTGACAAACAAGCCGAGTAAAATACCCTGATACAGTAACGAGGGTCGTGTTTGGAGGCTTGTCCCGGGAAGCAGAAGGAGCGCTAGGATGTAATGATGGATGCGGAGGTTGACACCCGGTATCACCAAGCAGACGATGATCCCGAAGATAAACAGTCCGTATAAGCCAAGATAGCGAAGCAGACGGCCTTCAAGCCGAAAGTGGTAGACTTGACCCGCTATTATCACGACCAGAATCAGGATGATGATGGCTAGGGCCAGTTCTGCCCCAGGTTGTTGCTTGAGGTCATGCGCTGTAAGTCGCGAAAGTGGTATCCAGTCAAACGTATAGTTGGATAAGGCTCCGATCCAGAAGCCACCAAGCCAGAACAGGGCCTTGTCGAATTGGGCAGTTAAACCAGATAACGTACGTTTGACTGTTGTGGAGTATACCACCAAAGCGACGAATAGTGCCGGCAATAGCCGCTTTGCAAACATGGAAAGGTGATCCGGTAATACAGTAATGTTGCGGTACGATGCGGATGGTGGGTCGGATGCAAAGCTGACATGTGCGAAGATGAGCACGAATATTGGAAAGAAGATTTTTGGTGAAGTCGTAAAGATAGCAAGCGCAGCAGTAAAGAGGAGCGAAACAGGAAGCAACGCTGAACGAGGGTCTGAACTGCACCGAAAGCTATCATCAAATGCGATAGCAAAGGACAGCGGAAAGTACGAGTCGAACGCAATTGACTCGATGCCATGATGTTTGGTGCTGGCGAAGTTGTCGTGGTCCCCAAGCAAACTGACGCGGCCACAACCACCTTTTCGATCGTTGAGGATACCAGCGTGGATTGCTGACCCACAGATGAAGCTATCACCACGATACTGTCCAGTACCAATAACGAGCGGTCGGTAGTTCACTTCGAGCGGTCCTACAAAGTGGGGATTGAGGAGCTTTACATCGGAGCACTTCGCTGGGCATCGGAAAGCAAATGACTGATTACTGAATGGACGGCAGTCAATCCCGTTGACTCCACATTCGTTTTTTCGCCTCCAGAGCGTATCGACGCAGTCCAGGTTGAGTACGCTGTCGTTGTCATCGTTGCGAATCGGTAACTGCGCAGCCAGGAACCAGGTGAAGATCAAGAACCACAGGAGCAGTACGATGATGAGCGAGATAGGCTTGTTGAGTCTGCGGGCTTCGAGCAACTTGATAGGACTTCTTTGGAGTGCCGGGAAGTATGGTCGGATGGCTTGAACGCGAGGCGGTTCCGGTCCGCACAAGAAACCCCACAGGCCTCGCGGCCGGGGGCGAGTCTGCAACCCACGTGCGAGCAATTCGTTGTCTTCGAATTCCAGCTCCTCTGTCCTCAGTAACTGCGCCTCTTCATCCGCGTGACCCTGCGCATTAACTACATGTATGGTGTCGTTGGCATCATCATCAATGGGATCGTCAGTCCGCTTGTACTGTAGGGATCTTCGCATGCTCAGCTCCGATATTCTCAGGTCGATAAAAATAATAGAAACGAACAATGGACATTGTGATCGCGACGGACGCGAGCTGAAAACTTTGAACCACCCTGCAGGATCAGCGACTAGGCGTTCCACTTTGTTTTTTACGGGGCTTATCGATATGAGTGAGCTTCGAAATACCTCTACTAGCTAACGTAGCCAAGAGCCTCTATGTAGCTTTTATATTGCCTAGCATACAGCTTGTACCACTGATCTTTTTCACTCACATTAACAAAAACCCACTTTTTGTACTTACACGCTGCAGCATGTCCTTAAATCTCTTACCCTTAGGGAGAGAAAACTCTATATGTAAAAACGCACCTATCCTCTTGCTTTACCCGCCCGCATGGTGTATTATCTTCAGCTTCATCTCGCCTAGCCTGCACCATTCCCTGTGTTGAGTCTCGTACCATATTCCATATGCAGCTGCCTGGACGCAACATCATTAAACAATGCACCCATTCCGCACCGTCGGAGCAGCAGCTCAAATGTATTACGTGTTTACTATTTCAACGAGGAAGAGTAAGAGCGCACAAGTGAACATTCACAGAAAAGCCCAGCGCGGGTAGGCTGTTTTATCAACTACCCCCAACTAACACTTTCGAGGGAACCCGATGAGACCAATACGAGGAAATTATCCGGGATTCGTCATTCCAGATATCATATTCTGGGCCTCTGGACCAAGCTCCTCCCCCCAGCGCTCGAATCTTAGTCCAGGCTGTTCCCTGACAGCCTCCTCGGCTGTTCTCGATGCTGCCTTTAGCGCATTACACCAATTATCACTGTTGACTTGCTCGAGGAGCCCTTTGGGGACTGACCCAAAATATGAAAAGTGTCGAGTCAGAATCTCTTGCTCCGGCATTATATCGTTCCTTACAAGCTCCTGGTAGTTGTTCAGGAGCAGGAGGTCACCACCCCCAAACGCATATATCCACTGTAACGGAACTGAGTATGGATTCTCCTTACCTTGGAAATGGATAGAGAACCTACTACGAGTCCAAATGAGAACATGTCTGACGCTTTTGTCACGCCCCTTCCAGGCTGTCCTTCTGGGCTTCGCCACATGGCATTCCCTATTACATAAGGGATCTGACATGGTTCTCCACCTTGTGACTTGAAAGCGATGTCAAAATTGCCTAAAGCAATATCGGTGACTGTTTGATGACCCTCCTTGTCGCAATTCCAAGCTTCCAGAATGTTATCAGACTTCACATCTGGCGAGATAGTTTGGTTAGTTAGAGGTCTTAAATATTAATACTCTCTGGATTGCGGGGATTATACAGATGTAGATCTAGTCCTTGCCATGAAGTTCTTGTATTGCCTCTCCTACACTTTGCAAGATTTTCTTCTGTTCCGCCGGGGGGGATTCTGGATCATCCTGAATCAAGGCAAGTAGGGTGCCCTTGAAATAGGGATAGATCAGGATGCTTTCCCCTTGGTTCTGATCGATGTGCATTCGGAGTCGACGGGAGCCTGCAGATTTGGCTACGAGACGTAGGGACAAATCGTAGAACTAGCTAGATACCCACTCAAGGACAAAAGACTCATTCCCGGACCTGAGTGAGACAATTCGGAGATGTGGCCAAGCTGTGAGAAGCGCATGAGTTTACTCGGCTTTGAAGACGCTGAGCTTAAGGTCCTCGCGATGACGCTGGAGCATATCGCAATGAACGTACACGCGACCGGATTTACCCACTATGGTGGATGCCATTCTGATGCTTGTACGATAGGTAAGCCGACTAGAGGGTGTATGACAGGCAAGCAGATTAAGAGGCATTGAATAAGAAACGGGTCGACTAGGAAAGCACGATGCAGAAAACGGTCAATTGGTCTTCATTGTTTTGCGTATCAGTATCAGGTGCACAGACCACAGCCTTCAACCTTGGAAAGTCAGCAAGGCTGAACTTTTACCAACACCACCCCCGGCGCGCACACGAGTCTCTCACCACCTCAAGATAGGCTCTGGCGACTCAATCGCACAAAAAATGGCCTCCCTACTATCATACCTCCCCCAAGCAGAAGGTCTCCTACCAAAATGGCTCCTCTTCGTACGTCCCTCTTCACACATACAAACATCCTCCCAATCCTCATCCTCACCCAACCCGTCCACATCCCCACACACCAGCCCGCTAACCTCCCCAGGTCTCCCTAATCTCGGTAGCGAACAGCGTCCAATCCTATACAACCCTCCACTTCACATCGCGCGTCTACAACCCCACGTCCACCGACCCACCCCTAAAAACACCGGCACACGTCACGGCGCTGTCGTCGCGGACATTCGGGACCTGGACACTACTCACCTCGATCGTGCGCTTTTATGCCGCTTACAACATCAACAACCCCGCGTTTTACCAATTGGCCTTGTGCACGTATGCCGTGGCTTGGGCGCACTTTATGAGCGAGTGGTGGGTGTTTGGGACGACGCGGTGGGGGAAGCCGTTGGCAGGACCGCTAGTTGTGGCGAATATGAGTCTAGTCTGGATGTTCTTGCAGTGGGGGTGGTATGTAAAAGCATAGGGACACAGGGTTAGAGAGATGCACTCACTGTACATGGACGCGATCATGAGGTATCGGGAATGCTATTTCTGAGAGTTAGGACATCTATCACTTGAACGGACTCATCACTCATCATCTGTAACCGCATTGGACTTTTGACCCGCCTCAGTGGCTTGTTTGACCATCCGAGGGCTTGCATTGATCATAGCTGGAGAAACATACATGGCCCATTGGACTCCGGTTCCTCAACCCATATGCAGGATTCTGAAGAGCATGTCGAAAACCATCACGCTCCGCCTCCGCCTCCACCACATTTCTTTCCTTTGCTGATCATGAACCGTTACTCCGTCCCTTTTCCAAACATCTAGAACTTGGAGAACTGCTTGGCAGCCTTTCCACTTCGGGGGAGGACACGGAGGACGTTGAAACGGACGGTCTTGGAGAGGGGCCTGCACTGGCCGACGACGACCTGGTCACCGGGCTCGACACGGAAGGCGGGCGAGACGTGTGCGGCGAGGTTCTTGTGGCGCTTCTCGTAACGGGAGTACTTGGGGATGAAGTGGAGGTATTCACGGCGGATGATCAAGGTGCCTGCAATGCGTTAGTCCATGCTGCCAAGACCACTCCCAACATTCCACTCTCGAGCCAATGCGCGCACATCCGGGGGTTGGGGAAGACGTACGGTGCATCTTGGTGGACATGACGGTTCCGGTGAGGATACGGCCACGGATGGAAACCATGCCGGTGAACGGGCACTTCTTGTCGATGTATGTACCCTCAATGGCGTTCTTGGGCGTGCGGAAGCCCAGACCGACCTCCTTGTACCATCTCTTGTTCCGCGTGTTCTTGCGCGGGCCGCCGACCTTGTGGTTGAGGAAGATGTGAGGCTATCGCGTCGCATTAGTATCTGCGCGGAGTTGAGCTCGCCTTGTGTGGGTGTGTAGTACCTGCTTCTGGTAGGCGCGCTCCGACTGGACACTATCTCGCAATCAGCAGTTGTTGCAGGTGCTCGGTATACAGCATAACGTACGTAAGTTCGGTCGCCATGGTTGCTGTCGGGTTAGTTTGTCGTGGTTGCGTTGCTGCTAATTGAATTTCCACTTGGGTCAAGATTCGCTTAGCAAGTGGTCCGAGAAGTTTTTCCGGCGCCGACGCTTAGCTCGACGCTAGCGGTCAGGGCCTCGGCAGGGCTGCGAAGATGGAGAATGTCAGAACAGCGTGTTGTGTTGTACTGTACTGTCTAGTTTCACCATGGCCAGCATCGTCGAGTCCCTCGGTATCCGCATTGATGCGAACAACTCCTTCGTCCAAGCAGCTGTCTACGGCTTCCTGTTCGTGGGCATTGCTTCATTCGCAGCGCCAATCATCAGCACAATCCGTGTCCTTCTCAGCTTGTTCGTTCTGCCAGGCAAATCCCTCACCACCTTTGGTCCCCGCGGCACCTGGGCCCTTATAACTGGCGCCTCCGACGGCATCGGCAAGGAATTCGCCCTCGCCCTCGCGGCAAAGGGCTACAACCTCGTCCTCGTCTCGCGCACCCAATCGAAGCTCAACTCTCTGTCTAGCGACATCACCGACAAATATGGGCCGAAAGTCGCTGTGAAGACGCTCGCTATGGATTTTGCGCTGAACAAGGACGCCGACTACAACAATCTCAAGAAACTAGTCGACGGTTTGGATGTCAGCATCTTGGTTAACAATGTCGGACTGAGCCATAGTATCCCAGTTCCCTTCGTCGAGACGCCAAAGCAGGAGGTGAACGACATCATTATGATCAACTGCATGGCCACTCTCCGTGTCACACAACTCGTCACACCGGGCATGATCTCCCGCAAGCGCGGCCTCATCCTCACCATGGCCTCGTTCGGCGGCTTCTTCCCCACGCCCCTCCTAGCCACCTACTCCGGCAGCAAAGCCTTCCTGCAGCAATGGTCCACCGCGCTCGCTTCCGAACTCGAACCCCACGGCGTATACGTCCAGTGTGTACAGTCCCACTTGGTCACCACAGCCATGTCGAAGATCCGCAAGACGTCTGCGCTGGTCCCGAATCCGAAACAATTCGTGAGCGCCACGTTGAGCAAGATTGGCAGGTCTGGAGGCGCACAAGGCGTAGCTTTCACTAGCACACCGTACTGGAGCCACGGGCTCATGCACTGGTTCCTCTCGCGCTTCTTGGGCGAGAGATCGGATACCGTTGTCAAGGTGAACAGGAGTATGCACGAGAACATCCGGCGGCGCGCACTGAGGAAGGCGGAAAGGGACGCGAAGAAGCAGTAGCGCATCAAGTATTCGACCACCTGAAATTCGCCCTACCCACATACTACATCGAGGCATGCACCGACGACGACGGACTCATGGCAGTGTAGATATAATTATGACACATTTCTCATTTTGGCACTTCAGTCCACGTCCACTGCAATCTCAGATTCGGATGCTCACTCCCCTCTTCCTCTTCTTCTTCTTCATCTCCACCACTGCTACTACTACTACTACTACTACTACTACTACTACTACTACTACTACTACTACTACTACTATCCTGTTCTCCTTCTCCTTCCACTACCTCTGCCCCACGACGCCACTCCATTCCTGTTCCCCGGCCTGACTTCTGTCGTAGTGGCGTCTTGCTATTGCTGACCGGCACACACGTCCCCTCCTCCAACAACCTCGCATGCACATATCCCGTTAACGGGCTCTGTGCGTCGACGACGGGCACTGCGCAGCTACGTGTCGGTCAGTTACGCCCGGCCCCAAATCGTTGATCCCATGTAGGAAGAGAGAGACTTACGCGAACCAATAACGCCCGGCAAGAAAAGTCCCGCTACTGCTAGTACTTGAAGTTACGGCTCGCCGCAGTGTCTGTAGCAATGTTGGCCGAGTTGTGCGGACCTAGATTCCCGCTAAGTTTGATGGACTCGGCTTGCGTGCGTGCGTGGCTTATACTTACAGTGTCACCGTCTACCATGGCCCCTAGGGGGTGGCTGTGCACCTTGGATATCTTGCCAGTCTTCCTATCCACATCATCGCACAGGTTCTTCCGAGGTTTTGCAGCAACAACGTTTGAGAAGCGTAGCGGACTTGTTGGTGGTGATGGTGGTGGTGGTGCGTCTTGTGCCCAGGTCGCTGTCCCCAGCATCACTTGTTCGTAGGCCGATTTCGTGCTTCGTTGCGTGGTCTCAAGCTGCGTCAGGGCCGATTCCTCGTTTGTTGGCACCGTCCGTCTACCGGAAAAAATGGACGAGGTCAATAGCGACGGGAGGACCAGGCCTAGCATGTGGTTTGGGTTCGGGCTGGGGTTGGGGTTGTTATTTAGCGTGCGAAGATACGGATGATGAGGTACGTGAGCTAAGGTGATGTAATGGAGTTTAAACGTAGGCGATGGAGGAGATGGGGAGGTGGGAAAGGCGCTGAAGCCATGTATATAGCACATGACCTATAAATGGCGGCGCAGGCTGATCTCACCCTCACACCCATCTCGCACTGGTGGCGTTTTTAACAAAGGGCCACCCTTTTTTAGAAAAACACGCCCCAGCCGCCCCTTGGACCCTGCCCTATCAGCCCCATTGGGCCAATTGGATATTTTACACGCTAATATGTGTATTTAAGAACGATCCGATCCGATCACAATGGCCAGATCTGACATGCGGAAAAGTACAAGGAAAAGCAATAGAAATTCCAGCCGCAATGGTCATGCAGGGGCCATCTGAGTGTCGCATAATGGAAAAGAAGGTGATCAAGCAAGCCAGTCAATCTGAATCAGGCTGAAGCTGTTGGAAAAAGAAAAGTACCTGTACTACCGTGGCATCAAGTATCCGGGAAAAAAGCAAGCGATGATGTATGACAAGTGCTAACCACGATTTGAGTGTCGAATACCCTACCACGAGCACCTTTATCAATGCGTGCCATGCTTCAAACGCTTAAGCACCCTCCAGCCAGCCTCCAGTCTCACAAAGTAACGACCACCCCAAGATATGCTCGCTTGCAAACGCTCCAACGACGCCCCCTTCTCATGCATACCCAGTCTCGCAATACCCGCTCCATGTTCACCCCTCCCATGCAATCTACCGTGCAATTATTCGTCGTGAAGAATATACGCTGAGGAATCGCGAACAAGTTCGCCCCGCGCTATTAACTAACACGTCTTGGTCGCCGCGTAACAACTGTTTCCAGAATGCGAAACGTATCCAAAGTCGCCGCGTTTCCGCATCGATGGACTAGTCCAGCGAGTCGACGGAGAGATCCTCAAGGCTGAGAGAAGAAGTGTCCTACAACTCCGTCTCTTGCACCCTGGTGACTTCTTCCCAAAGCTTGACTGCGTTCTCGGCTTTCAACTGTATTATGTCAGCTTTGGATTATACTACTATATGGAGTGAGTGTTCCTACCTTGAGCAAATGCATCTCTAATTCTCCATCCGAAGTGGGCGAGTTGAACAGCAACCGTGTGTCCTTTGGCTTCTCGCCGTGTGCATCACCACCAAAGACCATTGTCTTAGTAACGGCAGCGTTAAGCAGCAGTCTGTGGGTGCCGTCCGCGCGGAGGACGAAACGGGCCTTCTTGGGTTGATCGTCGACGGTGATGTTGAACTTGAAAGTACCATTACCGCGTTCTTTCCATCCTCGGTTCTCGTCTTCGCCAGCCATGATGTACAACTTCGCACGGCCAGTCCAGACAGTGATCTCGCCTTCTTCGCCAGTCTCGTGTGCTATTGGAGGGTCAGCAACATGATCTACAACAGCAGTGATAGGCTTACGTTGCTGAGAAAGGAGCGGTTGGCTCGTTTGCCTCTCCTCTGCATTGGTGTCCTTTTCTGTGTCCGACTCGTCCCCATCTTCCTCGTCAGATACTTCGCCCACTGCTGCTGCACCGAAAGGCATCTCTGTTTTCTTCAGGCCCTTGATCTCCAGGTTCCCGGATGCGGATCCAAACGCCGATCCAGTTTTGGCACCACCGAGACCTCCAAACCCTCCACCTAATGATGCGCCAAACGAGCTTCCACCGAAAGCTGATTTGCTAGAGCTTCCTAGTGCGCCGAAACCGCCGCCGGTTGAAGTTGATGGAGCTGTGCTTCCAGCGAAAGACGATAGTTTGCTGCCACTCGCCGCACCGAAAGGTGAACTCGAGCTTGCTTTGGAACTGGCGATGCTACCGAATGGAGACGCAGCTGAGCTGGAGAAACCACCAAAGCCAGAAGATTTGAACTTGTCGTCGGACGTCTGTGGTAACGATTCAGCTTTGTCGGCGGGCTTAGATGCTTGGGGCTTCGGCGACATGGCGGCGAAAGGGGAGGCTGCGGAGGTATTGGCGAAGCCGCTTCCAGGTGGTATCTAGTACTCATGTCAGTTTGGTAGCTCTTCACAAATAACGGGTGTCCCATACCTTGGTCTTGGAATTCGCATTGGTGAAAGGCTGAACTTCGTCCTTGTCTCGTAACCGCTTCGTGTCTCGCTCATCGCCCGCCTTTTTCACGGGCTTGCCGTTCGCAAACACTGCTTCCGCAGCGCCTGCAGCCTCTGCATCCTTTTCGATCTGGTCGCGTGTCCGCTTGTTCTTCGGGCTCGTATCCGCTTCGGGTGCCTTATCAGTGGTAGCTGTCGTAGATGCATTCTTGTTCGGTGAGGCCATGTGCTCGTCTCCATCATTCTCCTCAATGCTTGAGATGGCACTTGGGACGGGCTTCAAGGGAAATGCAGCGGCAATGTCCCTGGTGATGTCTCTTGACCTCTTGCGCGCATGTCGGAGCTTTTCCGGCTGCTTGTCAGCTCCAGCCTCGTCCTCAACGTCTTCCCAGCTGCGCTTTCGCCGTAAGCGTCCCCGCTCGCTATCTGATCCCGAGGCGCTCTGCTCCCCTACCTGGGCGCTTCCATTCGGAGCATCGTGCATGGGCTGATCTGAGCGCTGGACGGGATCCGATGTGGCCTGCGCATCGATTTGCGTGTCCTTCATCTTCTTCCTCACCGTCTTGCCCTCGCTGTCGCTGCTCCTGTCACTCCGTGCTGGGGAGGCTTCCGCTGCTTGTGTGGTGTGTTCCGACTCGGCAGCAGAGGTTGTGGCTTGAGCAGCCGCCTGCTGCTGTTCTGGCGCGCCCGTCATGTTGGGTGATGTGCGGTATTCCCGGCTTTGGTGGGTTGGTGCGTGCGTGGGGGGTGTTGAGGTTGAGGGAGGTCCCGAAGGCTGGTTGCAGAGGGCCTTGTCTGGCTGGTGTGCGTTCGCGAGGGGCCTTCGGAGGCTGAGGCTGGTCCTTCAATAATAACAACAGCAAATGCAAGAGGAGGTGCAGGTAGTGAGTGGAGTGGGCGGACGAAGTTCGTGAGTAGCGGAGTCGGTCAAAGCGCTGATTAGTCCCAATTTCTTTTGCAATGCGCCGACGTCTAATTAGTCTTGAGACACAGTCGATGTGGAACGCGCTGGTGGCGAGACAGTTGCAGGGAAAGCGCGTTGGGCGTGGTGAGCAGGGAGGCAGCTGCAGCGTGCTGGCGCTTCGGCGGTCGTAGTCGAGTGCCGGTGTGTTGTCGCTGCAAAGACCAATGACGAAGTGGGGAAGACATACGGCTAAACATGGCGCGGGTCGACAGGTCGTACATGTGGCTGCCTGCACGTCAAAGTCCTAGGTCCATAAGCATTCAACGTTTGCATGTAGAAAATCAAATAAGAGGTTAGAGGTAAAAACACGTTGTTGATGTACGCGAAATGTAATTGTGTAGCCATGTCCTTTAGATCTATAGCTTGCAATGAACAATATTCCTACAGATATAGCAGATTCCAAGTCTAGCTAATGAAGCAAAGACAGCCTAGTGCAACATAGAAGACAAACAAAGGGTATACTGCAATCCCGACACGGTTCCTGACGACGCCTGAGCCGCCCATGATGCTCACGCCTGCTGCCAACGACCAAGCTATCAAGACGAGGTACACAGGCACTCGGACTATGACAGGTATGCCGACGGCGCTGAGGACGGACGCGATGACGAGCGGGAAGAGCGTATAGCCGATGATGGAGACGGACTGGAAGAAGGCACTGGCAGGGGTTAGCATTTATATAGTAATAGTAGAGAAGTGCGCAGAGCGAACGTACATGTTGCCTCCCAGAAGCTTGATCTGCAGCGTCACGACGGCCTCGCCGATCCACACCATGGCGAAGACGCCCGAGAAGACGAGGTCCTTCTGATCGCCCTTTGCTCCCCACGAGAGGAACAGGCTCAGCAGCAGGCAGAAGATGAGCGGGCCCCACAGATCCCAGTCCCGCAGTCCCTCGCTCATGCCGCCCTGTAGAATGACATCCGCGTCGGGCCATCTGCCTGCGATGTTCCTGATACCTGCGCTCAGGCCGTCTGCCTCACCGCGCTCTGCTGCCCCAATCCCGCCGCCGCGCTGCATGATGCCGCCCAGTAGGTACTTGGGGTACAACACCTGCTTCATCTTCTCCCATATGCCGAAGATATCGCGTGATAGCGTCTCCCACACCGTCTCGTCGATGGTGTTGGTGGGCGCGCGGCGATCCTCGCCGGGGATGCTCGACGTCAGGTACGACTGCGTGTTTGCGCTCCCACGCTGGATGCTCCCCGTCAGCGGCGCCCGGTCCGAGGTCGCCTGGAGAGGATCGTCCAGGTCGTCGAGGGTGGCTATCGATCGTTAGCGCGTCGCTGGTTCCCCCTTCATATATCAGCTGCATGCAACGTACCATCGTCCGGGTCAATGAGGTCACGCTCCACTGCATCGCTATGGTACGGGCTGCTCGAGGTTGCCGCGCTTGGCATCATTGCCGCCATGTCGCTGTAAACCCTGCAGTCACGGGGCGCGGGCTAATTTTCCTATCGGCTGGTATCGAGCGTTGGTGGTGAGGCTCTGGACGTGTCCTCCTGCACCCACGGAAGCTGCGACCTAAGGGTGCAGTACTGCTTGCGGCTAGCATCCCGCCGGCAGCGAAAGCTTGAGCCTAGCGCGCAGGGGTCCAACGGTGTCACCCTCACTGTATTTGGTTTGCAACCATGCTTTCTGCCCTGGTCACAGTCGCTCTGTGCTCTACCGTGCATATATATATAACCAACTACCGCCCACCCTGAAGCCAACTCCAGGAAGAAATCGCCAAGCATGACGGACCCAGTCTTGAACGATATCTCCCACAGGCGCTTCAACCTGCTGCGAGGAAGTTGGATCCTAGTTTCTCCGCACCGCACAAATCGACCATGGCAGTAAGCAGACATGGCGATGCTCCAAGATAAATGAAACACTAATTCCTTCTAGAGGTATGCAAGAGTCGCCGTCCAAGACAACACTCCCCGAGTACGACCCAAAGGTAGCTCTTTCCTCGCCATGTCCTAAATTTGATAGTGATATTGATACCCGTAGTGCTACCTATGTCCGTCAAACACTCGAGCAAATGGAGAGCTCAACCCCAAGTTCGAAAAAACCTTCGTGTTCGTCAACGACTACAGTGCAGTCATGGAAGAGCAGCAAGAGTACCACCCAGATAGCAAGAACGGATCGCTCGCCTCTCGGTTACTCCGCGCTGAAGCCGTCACTGGAAAGTGCTATGTCATCTGCTTCTCGCCGTCTCACAACCTTACCCTTGCCGATATGTCCCCAGCTCGAATCCTTCCGATAATAGAAACCTGGACGAACATCTACACAGCACATCTGGACCCGAAGTCACCACTTGCCAAGCTTGCTGCTGCTACGACCATCCCGCCACTGTCACAAGGCGCCCTCTCACCACCAAATGCCCAGTACCGCTACATGCAAATCTTCGAGAACAAGGGCAGCGCAATGGGCTGCTCAAACCCGCATCCTCACGGCCAAATCTGGACTACCACATCACTTCCTGAAGAGCCCGGCATGGAACTAGTGCAACTGAGCAAATACCGTCAAGAGCAAGGCGGTTGCCACATGCTCGTGGACTACGCCGGGTTGGAGTCGAAGGAGAAGATTCGCACCGTCTACGAGAACGAGAGCTTCTGGGCCGGTGTACCCTATTGGGCAATCTGGCCTTTCGAGGTCATGATTGTCCCAAGGCAACACAAGCGATCTCTGGTCGACTTCACCAAGGACGAGCGAGCACAGTTGGCAGACTGCATAGCTGAGATTACGAGGCGGTACGACAACCTCTTCGAGACACAGTTTCCATACAGTAAGTGACCCATATACTTTGCTTTACAATTTAGATGGCTAACGATATGTCAAGGCATGGGTATCCATCAAGCCCCTCTCCAAGGCACAGCCGATGAGATCGAGTCCAGCCACTTCCACATCCACTTCTATCCACCATTGCTGCGAAGCGCCACGGTCCGCAAGTTCCAGGTCGGCTACGAGATGCTCGCCGAGCCTCAGCGCGATATCACCCCTGAGCAGGCGGCAGAGCGCTTACGGAACTGCGGTGGTGAGCTCTACCGCAAGAAGCTGGAGACTGCACCCTTGACCAACGGCGTAAATGGTCACCATTAATTCATCGCTCTTGAGGTGACAGGGCGTGTTCTTGGTCTCATGAGACACCAGCGGGGGATGATCGGTTTGTGGTGGTGCATGGGAGCGTCAAGTGTATGGGTAGTCGAGACGCTGTGAGCCTAGTAGTTCACATACCTCGCGGCATCAACGAGAAATGATACCAACAAAACGAACGAAGACGAGTACATCATGTCAATGCATATAGCGGGGTGATGCATATAGCGGAGTGATGCATATAGTGAAGAGCTTCTACGGCACAAGGAATCTTCCAAGCTATATAGCCTTGCCGTTTACTGTTTCAAGCAAGTTCGGCATGTACTACTTACCTCCACCGTTGCACTGTCCCGTGATAATTAATGTGCCACGCTAACAACGTCATTACTCGTAGACCCATGTGCTGCCCCACCTTCCGGTCTGCCAGCTTCCGACCCCGCCCCCTCCAAACCGCTCACCAGACCAAGCTCTCCCAAACTAGCCAACTCTCCTACTACCAACCCTCCCGAAACCACATCTCCCACAAACCCTGACATACCACCTGTACGTGCGCTACGAAAGCAAGAAGCAGAGTTAGCGAGTGGACGAGGCTGTATGCTGACAGTGAATCCAGTTTTCAACATGGCAGGCGCAAAATACACAGAGACGTACAAGAACGTCAGCACCATGGGCGAGAAGCTCAAGGCTGCTGGCAAGCAAGGGCCGAGCAATGATGAGCAGTTGGGTGTACGTCGTCCCTACTTCCATTCCTTATTTCTCTTCCTCTTTCCCATCTCCAGCATATCCTCTCCACTACACACAAGGCGGAGAAGGGGTAGCCGAAGGGTATAGAAGAGAAGAGGAGGGGGGTTGGAAACTTGAGTTGTTGTTTTTTGCTAATGTATCTGTGATGGGAAACAGTTGTACGCCTACGCCAAAGTAGCAGAGGGCAAGGATTTCGGCGCTGCGAAGAAACCCGGCATGTTCGATTTGACTGTACGTCTTCTCTCACGTCTTCTCTCTCGTCCTCCAACTTCCTCCTACCGTTGCCTCCCACATCGCCCTGCAGCCTCACATGCACCACCTGTGCGCCCCATCATCCGCGCAAGCCCCATACACACGACCCGGCTTACCGAATGTGGACTCTTTGGATGCAGATGAGATACTGACAAGTTTCCACCGCACAGGGCAAGGCCAAGTACAACAAGTGGAAGGAAGTTGTCGATGCCGGCACAACCCAGGAGCAGGCCGAGGACAAGTACGTCGAATTGGGCGAGCAGGTCGTGGCCAAGTACGACAAATAGGCGGTTTGGCAGAAATAATATGAGGGGAGGATGAGGATGATCCCAATTTACCGTGGACATGGGTGGCACTGAATGGAATGAATGAAGATATCCTCATATTCAGTCCTTGAGGGCAGCCTCTGCCCATCCACACAATAATTTTATGCTGAAATGGCACATCTCAGACCAAACCGACCCATGGACGGGATGCTTGAGGTATTGAAGATGCGCGGAATGCCGTCAACTATATGCATGCTACCCACCTCGCACACACAATGTTAAACACCCCATGGATGAGAACAAGCTGGAAGAGAGGGTTGTGCTGAAGTATTTCGCTGTTTGTATGTGACAGAGCGCAGTACCCTCGTTAACATTCAGTTTCCATACCCACCCCACGAATGTCCATACCGATCCGGCTCTTGGTACTTCATCGTTGCACACCACGGCTTCTCATCAGCTGCGTAAGGGCTGAGCGGTAGATCGTACGGCATGCGGAAGCCGATGACTGTCTTCGGTCCCGTCGCCTCTGCTGCTCCCATGCATATGTCCTCTGGCCCCTGAACATCTCCAGGTCCTGGCATATCTCTCCCAAACACTGGCACCATGACGACGTCCTCCACGGCCTGCGTTGGTCTAGCGAAGAGCGCAGGCCAGATCACAACTCCCGTCTCCCAGGACTGGATCCATATCTCGTCTTTTTTGTTCACAACATCGCCCCAGGCTTGCTTGCTGAAATTTGCGCTGGTCATCATCACCCAGTCCATCGTATTATGCTCTTCGGTACTGAAACGTACGTAGGTCTTGATGTGCGGTGCTGCGTTTTCGCGCCCAGCTTTCCTTCGTGGCTCGTTGCTAGTCTCTATGGATGTGGACGGGTGCTTCCAGTGGCAGAGCAAAGGGCGCATGTATTCGAGTTGCTTTTGCTGCTGGGGGGATTGGAGCTTCCAGTGGACCGAATGACCAGAAGCGTAGCCATCGAGAGATGTGCGAATTTCTTCTGGGGTGGGGAAGATGATGCTATGTTTCGGAGGTGGAGCTTTCTTAGTCGTGTTGTTTTCGCGCTTTGCGAAGAAATTGGGAGCTTCGGTGAGCGCTACTGTGGGTTTCGTGGAATAGCAGGCGAGAATGGACTGGAAGTGAGAGAGCCACGTCGGTGTCGCCCCCAGTGTCGCTATCGAAGAGATCTGTGTGACAATATGAGAAGGTGCATCGTCCTTTGGTTTCGAGATGGGAACACTAGACAGTATTTCTCGCAGCCCTAGCCAGCCGAAAGAGGTGACTCGGGAAGGGCTGGCAGCAGCAGGCTTCCGCCGCGAGGGCGCACTTCCGATGAACGCTGCTCTGATGCTCGAGAAATCGTAGTCGTTGAGTTGTTTCGTCAGGCCAGGTGTACGCCTCTCGTACGCATTGAGATATTGCAGAAGGTCCACCTTAAAGCGCTCCCCACTACCGATTGGGTGAGCTGCTGAGTCTGGTCGACTCAACGACGGCGTCTGATGCAACAGTGGGAGCTGAGGCGACGCCCATATAGCTTGGGTCGTATTACTCCAGTCCCGGTAGATCATGTTTGCCGTGTGGATGACTACCTGAACAGTATCGTCATGTCGGAAGAGGATGAGCATCTTTGAGTGATGAGTACCGAACGGATCTGGAATGTATGCACTCAGAAGCTCGATGTTTGGGTAGCGCTCTGCTGTCTCCTAGGTGTGCGTTAGTGACCGGATTTACCGAACTGGAGTTGTAAAGGGGTATCGCAAGTCGAAACACTCACCAACAGAGCTATCCTATTCTCATCGTCCCTTTTCCAGAAGCCATGCACGATCTTGACTTTCACCATATCTCTCACATCGCTGTCGAAGTGCTGCCTAGGCTTTCGTTAGTACTCGTCTCATACCTTACACAGCCTGCGACTTCCAAGCCTAGAGCCTGAGGTATTTACATAACAAAGTCCAGATCAAACAAAAAGTTGAAGTTCCAGCACTCCTTGATCAACGGATCACCCAGCAAGTCCCTCAACCCAACCGCATCAATATTCTGACATGACGCCAGCTTCTTAATCCTCGTAAGCTGCATAGGCGACGGAATAAACCGCGTCTCCCAATCTCCATCTGCATATCTTTCTGGTTCCGACTCTTCCCTTGCATCTATACTTGATAGCGGCGCCGATGTTTGATGTGGTACGTCGTCGAAACCCCAAGTCGGCTTAACCGGCGTAATCGCAACATCATGACCTCGACGTGAAAACGGTGGACTAATTGGTCTGTCCCGACCCTTGTGGAGGTTTGGAGCATGCTCGATAGTCGCTGCCTCGTTTGACGAAGCATCGATCTTACGGCGCTTTGCAGGCGGATCTACTTCCATGTCTTTGGTCTTCATCACCAGCCGAGGGTACTTTTTTAAAAAAAAATTGGTAAGCTCGCACGCAATTTCGGGGAACGTTGAAAAGGTGTTGGGGGAAGGAGTGCAGAAGAGGCAGTTGTTGATGGTGAGGCACGGACCATCGGCCATGTAAGTCGCGTACATCAAACATCGTGCGCAGGGAAAAGAGGGCGGAAGCATCTTCCTCGTGAACATGACGAGCTTGTTTCACTGATCACGTATTTTTACAGTAAATCAGGCCACAGTGGTTTAGAGTCGTAAATGGATATCATTTCTCGGTCAAGGCCGTAGAGTTTAGTTTTGGGAGCTTCAAGGGCTCCAAACATATTCCGTCTAATCGTGCGAGCATCTTATCCTCGATGCTCTCTGACGAACACTGAGAATGTACAAATAACTATTATGCGTCCAAAAGATGGAACGACATCCCAAACGCCAGACATCGCTAAATTGATTGAAAGACATTTATGCTGCGCTGGCGCTGAGCATAGGTTGCGCAACCTTGGTGACCTGGTTGCCCGCCCTGATGATTGGGTTGCCAGCGTCATCCTTGACGATGTTAACCTCCTTGTTCTCCTTTTGCGCTCGCTTCCAGATCTCCACTTCACATCCACCACGGATCACACCAACCCTCATGGTGGAGAGGAGGTTGTGAGCTCCGTTGGAGTGGAAGTAAACACCGCCGTTGAACATGGCAGTGGCATCCTTGCCAATACCACTCTTGATCAGAGTCTTACCTCCGGGGTGTTCATTGATGAAGTCGGTGACATCGTGGACAACACCTGCAACAGCGATTAGGCCACGGCCGTTCTTGGCCTGCTCAACATAGTCATCCCACTCGATGACAGGAAGCTGCTCGAGAGGAATACCCCAGTCGAGCTTGGCGCGCTTCTGATCGATCTTCTTCTGGAGCTGCTGAACACGGCCCTTCTCGATTTCATTGGACCGGAACTGCTTGAGGTTGGAGGCGAGGCCGAGCTTGCTCCATAGCCAGATAGACCACTTGGTAGGGTCATACTGGTGCCACTCAATGGCGTTGCGGTAGTCGGAGGGGAACTCGTGGTGGAAGTTGTGGTAGCCTTCGCCGAGGGTGACGAGCGCAGTGATGACATGGTCTCTGGGGCTGTTGCGGTCGTCGAAGGGCTGGTCACCGAGCCAGTGGGCAAGCGAGTTGACACAGAAGGTGGCCTGCTGGACAAAGAAGATGCGCAGGATGCCGGCATAGATGAAGCCGCCCTTCCAGTCGTTCCAAAGGAGCCCGGCCACGGCCGAGGGGAAGACTAGGCCCATGAAGATGACGACCTTGATGTAGTTCTTGTGCTGCCAGACAACGACGGGGTCCTCGTTCAGGTCGGTGATGTCGGTGCGGCCAATGCGCTTGGGGTTCTGCTTCATGACCATCCAGCCAAGATGGCTGTAGAGAAGGCCCTTGCGGACGCTGTACGGGTCCTTGCTTGTGTCGGTGTAGCGGTGGTGGGCACGATGGTCGCGGCTCCACCAGCGGATGGAACCCTCTACGGCACCGGCACCGACGAGAGCGAGGAAGACGCTCAGCGGCAGCGACGCATTGTACGACTTGTGTGCCCAGAGTCGATGGTAGCCGGCGGTGATGCCTAGGCCAGTCCAGAAGTAGTATACGACCGCCCAGAGCGCTGTCTTCCACTGTAGAGGCGTCCAGAAGGCGGCGACGCAGCCGGCGAGGGGGACGCCGATTATGAAGGTGACCTGGATGCGAGTGTTAGCCGATGATGCAGTGGAGAGAAGGCGGCGGGGCCTACGTTGAGCCAATTGACGTGCTTGTACCAGTTCGACTTGGTGATGGGCGTGTCAGTGATATGCGGCTTCTTCGGATCGTACTTGGAGTTGCGGTTCGGCTCCGAGGTGCTCGCCATTGCGGACGGCTGCTGCACGTACTCGGGGTCGATGGCCATCATGCCGGCGGTAGGTTGGTGGGAGGGCATGGTGAGGCGGGAGGTGGGAGGCGAAAGGTAAGGCGGTAGAGAAAGCAAAGTGTATCTAAGAAATTTGACGGAAGCAACTAGCGGCTCACAAAACGAGGTCCGGCTGGCTCCGACAGCGATGGGAAGCTTCACCAGGATCGAGTGAACGACGAGGTAGAAGGTGGTGGGAAGGAGCAACAACAGCAAAGGATGAGGGGCAGCAGGAGACCGACGGGCGGCGAGATACTTATAAGTTATAACAGCGTTGGAATGGTTGAGTCCCCAACATTCTGCAGGCCGGTAAGCGAGAGACTGGACCTTGCATTGTCGCTCGAGACACAATCGACGTAACCTTTGTCATAGCCAGCCTAGCGCACCCTGCTAGACGCTGCCCCAGGGTCCCGCACGGGCAAACGTACGGCGCTGGCTGTCGCAGCGCGAGAAAGTTTCGGGGCTTGCATGTCAACGTCGTGTTGATCTCGGCATCGAGAACGACTTTGGGTGGCGGTGCGCTATGCGCCGTGCAGATGTCCTATCAATCCGGTGCCACGACCTTCCCCGGGTTTCGAGCAATCTTATCGCACTCTCATCACACTCTCGTCATCGTGGCAGCATGATTCACTGCACGTCTCAAACTGATTCTTTTGGCCGCATTCTCAGGAGCTTTGTCAAAGAGCGGTCTGCTGCCGAGCACCGGCAAGGCGATCCGGCGAGCGAATTGCCTCGCTGGGCATAGAACCTCACGCCGTGGTGATGCCACAAGGTCCCGTTGTCGCTAACCCGTTGTGTACCTTCTCGATCTCCAGGCCCCGCTCCACCACGCTGCAGTTGAAGAGAACACGTTTGCCAGGGGTGCGTCCAAGAGTTGTTGATATCGCCCTGCATCATCGCTACCGCCGTCCTCTGCAGCCTTGTGGTGCCGGCTCACCAAGCCTCAGTATTTGGGGAATGATACGGTGCACGGACAAACCCCAAGAATTGGCAAAGTGCTCGTTAGCTCACTGCACAAGCATAGCAGAACTCATGACATCCGAGGTTACGCTCGAAGAATTTTGTCGAACTTTCGACGTTGAAGGATCTTCGCTGTGGTTCCGCTGACGCCCACTCCCCGGCACCGCCACTCGGGTGGCCTCGCAAGCTCTGCTCGATTGGGAACAGCTGCGTCTCAACACCTGCTTGTCTTCCCTTGAGCCATGCAGACGAACCTTTATATCAACGTTGAGTTTATCAGCTCGCAGTCGACGCAACTAGGACATGTTTCTGTAAGAACCAACGACCTTGATGAGGTGTCGCTGTTCCAAGAGGCACCACAAAGGTGCAGATCACCGAAGCGTGCCTTGAGTTGCACCATGGGGAGTTACTTCAAGATGTTCTAACTTGTATTTCAAAGTTCCTGCGGTAAGTGCGTGAAAGATGAGAATGATGAACTGATTCCATCGACAGCAGGAAGCTTGAACAGCTTGTTACCTCACCTTCGAGACCATGTCGCAACAAAAGTCAGATATCCGGCAGTTGACAGAGGCTCTTCGAGCGAACCGAGTTCTTCTAGAAGACATCGTCGTTCGCACAGAGTTCCGCATCATCGGCATCCGGCGCAAAAGGTATCCTGAGGACGTTCGGCGTTGGATTTAGATGTATCTTACACAGTGGGATGTATCTCACGGGCGCATCCTCTTTATCGGAGGTCACCGCCCGCCTAATAGATTCTGCCCAATCACACATCACCTGGCTATCAGTACAGGCCATCTTTTTAGCAACCATGCCCCCAGACCATGCGAAATGCGAATAGCCTGCCGTGGAAAAGGGCAGATATTTGCGGCGAGCATCGACTATCTTCGGCCATCTCCTGAGTGGTCTTGGACCCGGGATTAGAAGGAGGTCGGCGATGAGCAATTGTGTATCGTGAGTATCGCCGCGAAGATGATACGCATTGTCCACGGTTCTATATAGAAGGGCTGGTAACTCGTTTGGTTTGGATGCACGCATTCTACAGCATATCCGCAGCTTGAGGATCAGCTCGCCACGGGTTTCCGCCTGGACGTTGAGGTTCTGCTATCCTCGCGTCACACCCCCGCAAATCAACCACACAGCGCACGTTCGAAGCCACGATCAAAAGCATTCCCACTAGCAGCACAGGCGACGTATTTCGTAGCGAACCGGATTCTGTTCGCAGCCCTACGACTGGCTCTACACTTGGATCAATATCTCCAGCCTTCAACCACACCTCGCCAATCTTACCAAGATCTTCGAGATCGAGGGTATCCTTGTCGGATTTGACGATCAGAAGCTGCACGCTGAGGCAGCCCATCATCAGCGGCTGAAAGAGCGTGGATTTAAAGAGTTGTGATCCTGTTATATTTTGAGTAACACTCTGATTACCATCTGGGATCTTTGAGAATCAAAATGGCGGATCGTATTGGCCCCGATCACGCGCCGAAGCGGAGCTTTGGAGAGAAAGTACGACGCCTCGGAAAGGTGTTTACCACCAAGTATGTAAATGCCTCCAAACCTGAAAGACTTTGGATGGATACTAATCGACCTGAAGAGATGGACTGATCGGAACATACGACTATGCCTTCCTCTTCCGACCAAACCTTCCCTTTATGAAGAAAGAGCGCAGAGCAGCACCCTTTTTCGGCCTCAACAATCGCATGCCCGTTCTTCTTGCTCTCCTCCTCGGATTACAGCACGCCCTCGCCATGTTAGCAGGTGTTATCACGCCGCCCATAATTCTCGCCAATGCCGCGCACTTGACCTCTGATCAACAGCGCTATCTTGTATCCACTTCCCTTGTTGTCTGCGGTATTTTGTCTTCTGTCCAGATCACTCGCTTCCACATCTGGCGCACCCCGTACTACATCGGCACTGGACTGATCTCTGTTGTCGGAACGTCTTTTGCTATCATCCCCGTGGCGACTGGAGCGCTTAGTCAAATGTACGATACCGGATTCTGCCCGACTGCTGCAGATGGCACAAAACTGGCTTGTCCAGACGGATACGGTGCAATCCTAGGAACATGCGCTGTATGCGCCTTGCTCGAAATCGCCATGTCCTTCACCAGCCCACGCATCCTAAAGAAGATTTTCCCTCCCCTCGTCACCGGACCGACTGTAATGCTCATCGGCGTCAATCTCGTGACATCCGGCTTCCAGAACTGGGCTGGTGGGTCTGGAGACTGCAAAGCGCTACCTACAACAGGTCTCTTCCAACTCTGCCCCAACATCAACGCTCCGCATGCTTTACCCTGGGGAAGCGCAGAGTTTATCGGTCTGGGTTTCAGCGTCTTCATCACAATCATCATCTGTGAGCGTTTCGGCGCGCCAATCATGAAGAGCACAGCCGTCGTCATCGGCCTCCTAGTTGGCTGCATCATCGCCGGTGCAACAGGCTACTTTGACAAGTCCACAATCGATGCAGCACCAGCCGTATCCTTCATATGGGTACGCACATTCAAGCTCTCCGTCTACGGCCCCATCGTCCTACCCCTGCTCGCCGTATACATGGTCTGCGCCATGGAAGCCATCGGCGACATCACCGCCACCTGCGACGTCTCGCGCCTCGACGTTGACGGCGAAATGTTTGATTCCCGCATCCAGGGCGGTGTGCTCGCCGATGGGCTAAACGGTATGATCGCCGCGCTGTGCACGATTACGCCCATGTCGACGTTTGCGCAGAACAACGGCGTTATCGCGCTAACTCGCTGTGCGAATCGCAAGGCGGGCTACGCCTGCTGTTTCTGGCTCATCGTCATGGGCATCTTTGCGAAGTTCGCCGCGGCGCTCGTCGCTATCCCTTCGGCGGTGTTGGGCGGTATGACAACCTTCCTCTTTGCTGCTGTCACCGTGTCTGGTATCAGGATTATCAGCACCATGCCCTTTACCCGCCGCAACCGGTTCATTCTCACAGCGGGCTTTACGCTGGGGTTCGGCGCGACCATGGTGCCCGACTGGTTTTCGCACGTCTTTACGTACAAGGGGCCGAATATGGCGCTGTTGGGGTTTTACAATGCCATTATTCTGATTCTGGAGACGGGCTTTGCGGTTGTGGCGTTTGTTAACCTCGTTCTCAATTTGATTCTGCCTGAGGAGATAGAGGACGAGGATGTTCCTGAGCTTACGGCGGATGAGGTGGATGGGCCGGCGGATGAGGAGGAGTGGGCGAGGATTCGGGCGGGACGTACAAAGGGCAGTGTGGAGGAGGAGGCGAGTGCGAGTTCGGATATTGCGAGGAGTAAGGCCGCGTGAGATTTTTTCACTTCAAGGGGTATATTTAACTGATGGTGCCGACAAAGTCCAGGAATTGGGATGCGCCCGTGCGACTATTGGACTAGCCCGAGATATTATTCGCGGGTGTTTGCAGCGATGGCAACGGGTTATAAATCTTTCTGTATATATCCTCGCTAGTTTGGCTTTGCTTTTTTTTCATTTCATCGTGCAAAGCAACTTGTCCAGTGCTTACTGGAATTGCAAATCGTCTTTACTTCTTTTGTCATGTATTCCAGTCGTCACCGCACAACCCCAACATGAACAACAAAGCCACTCCCCTCTCTCAACCCCCCATCCAACAGTTTATCCGGAACCTGCCAAACTTGAAACTTTGCATGAAAGCTCTTCATCCATGCCTCAAAAACGTCCGGACTCCTCAATTGCTGTGCGACGAGACAAAGCGTAGGTTCCTCGCCCTCCCCCCTCAATCTGCAAATTGCCGCGCACGTCGAGTTGAGCGGTTCGATAAGTGCTTCGTTATAGATGCAATCACACGCTATCACCAGATCCACACCTTCCACCCTGCTCACATGATCAGTTTCCCAGTCCAGTGCTTGGACGGCTATCCTGCTTTCTCTCTTATCGGCAACCCCCTTTTTATTTGTCTTGCTCCCCTTGTCTTTTTTCGTCGCTACCTTAGGTAGCACGGTATCCAGGTTTTCAGCGACATTCAGCCGTAGTAGCTTCAATACATAGTCCTGATCCGTCGCCGTGTACTTGGCGACTCGAGGACCAAGAGTTAGAGCGACGATACCGGATACGCCGGTGCCGAGTTCTACGATGGTAGATGTAGAGTCGAGGAGGTGGTTTTGAAAGAGGAAGGATGTGGGCGAGGCAATCCATTGGGCGAAAAGGGGAGTTACTTTCCAGACTACTGTTGGGGGGTGTTAGTATGGACCTGGATAAATGTAGAAGAAGTAGGGAAGTGATGGGATGGACAAAGGGAAATAGTCAGAAGGTGGAAGATATAACACGCTTTTGTATTGCAAATCGATAGAGAAGATGACGACTGCCTGGCTACACATAGTACGGCGTCGTTGTCGATCTTTCAATAGCTGTGATGAGGGGCACATAATAAACTTGCACATGACTCAGGGTCTCTGCTCATCATCTTGCTTTCCCCTCTCTCAGGATCGAAAGTTCAGTCAAACTACAAATGGTACAAGTGCGGATTGGTGTGTTCCACAGAAAGCCAAGAGATGTGAATGTCTGGGATACTAGGAAACAAACAAGACGGGATGAAATATGCATACCAGCACCCGTCGTACCCTCCTTCCGATTCGACGTCAGAAGACCCCTCGACTGATGGATAACCAGATCATAGCCCGCAACGCTGATCTCGAGCGTCGAGGCCTGCGAGTCGATGAAGCCTAGCGACTGAGAAGGAATATCTTGCGAGAAGATGACAAAAGCCTCTGCGTGATTTGATGAGCGTGATGCCACACAGTCGGTTGATTACCCTTCCATCTCTTTCAAGTTGTGGAGGGTAAAGGGCGAATCGGAGGGACAGAGCGATGGGTTGAGCCGAGGACCAAGGAATGGTTGTGATTCGGTGGAGAGGGCTTCGAGGTGTTACACACCTTCTTCAGCGTCGGCTATGGGCTCTGAGCCTAGGATCGATGTGAGACTCATTGCCATGGCGAAATTCAAAAGGGTTCAGATGATGCTGGCTGGCGCCCAGTTCGCTCAGTGTTTTGTGTGCGCTTGGAGTGTGTTGAGGCGGCGTGATGCACCCGAGCGACATATAGCCCAAGGCTGTTGAAACGTCTTGTGATTTCTTGGCCGGCGACAGACTATCTGGAAGCTGGAGACTCGGCCAGAGATGCAGTGCTGGTGATATTCAAACACGTGTATGAATGAGGTTTTAGTGGCTAATGATGCTTGGATGGGCTTGCGAGGGCTGTCGATCGTGGAGGCTAAGTTAACCCCAAGCTCGTTGCAGGTAGCCCGGCTGCGTCATTGCGCAAGAAGCTCGGCCCTACGCCCAACATTTAGCGACATGTACGCTCAGCATAATGTGCGCAAGTCCTCCCAAACTCTATCCGCACCACCGTATCCACTGCACTCCGCTGGCGACTGGACCTTTCTTTCTATTGCTGATACTCCTGTTCTCTGCAATACCCCTCTCCCTGTATCTATCCCCCCACACAGTCAGACTGGACAGCTCCCGCCCCCAAGCCGCCAAGATGCCGCAAGACCTCAAGAAGATCATGCCTCAGGCGAAGATGTACAGGACGGGCCCCTTCACCACAGAGGCGGCCGGTGCGCAGAAGGTTGAGGGCGAGACGATACCGCGCCGCAACCTGGCCAGCAAGGATGGCCTTATTATGAAGCCGGCCGAGGGCGTCGAGACGCTATACGATGTCCTGCGACACTCGTCCGCCAAGTTCGGCAACGCAAAGGCGGTGGGTGCGCGCCGCATCGTCAACGTGCACGAGGAGACGAAGAAGATCAAGAAGATGGTCGACGGCAAGGAGCAGGAGGTGGACAAGAAGTGGCAGTACTTCGAGCTCAGCCCGTACAAGTACAAGAGCTTCGTCGAGTTCGAGAAGATGGCGCTGGCAGTGGGCTCGGCCGTCAAGGCGCTGGGCTTTGGCCCGCAGGACCGGATGCATTTGTTCGCGGCCACGAGCATGCAATGGCTAGCTTCCGCGCATGGTGAGTAGCTTACATAGGATCGTCTGGAGGGCGATAAGCTGATACATGATTCCCAGGCGCCATCTCACAGTCGCTCGCTATCGTCACCGCCTACGATACGCTCGGAGAAGAGGGTCTCAGGCATTCTATGATGCAGACGCACGCCAAGATCATGTTCACCGACCCAGAGCTGCTGCCCAAGCTCGTCAACCCCATGAAGGAGGCTACGGACGTCCAGGTGGTCGTCTACTGCACCAAGAACGACCCCAAGCAAAAGGACATCGACACCCTCACCAAGGCGCATCCGCATCTCAAGGTCATGAGCTTCGACGAGTTGATCAAGCTTGGCGAGGCGAACCCGGGGGAGCCCATCCCTCCCAAGGCCGACGACCTGGCCTGCATCATGTACACGTCCGGCTCGACTGGCACACCAAAGGGTGTCATGATCAAGCATCGCAACGTGGTCGCTGCTAGTACGTATACCCCAAACGTGTAAATATGTGTACCCCGACTAACGACCCGCTAGTCGCTGGTGTGGATGTCATCGTAGGCAAATACCTGGGTCCAGGCGACGTACTCATTGCCTACCTGCCCGCTGCGCATATTCTCGAGTTCGTCTTCGAGAACGCCGTACTCTACTGGGGCGGAACCATGGGCTACGGCACTATCCGAACACTCTCCGACCAGTCTGTGCGAAACTGCGCGGGCGATATCCGCGAGCTGAAGCCCACAGTCATGGTCGGTGTCCCGCAAGTCTGGGAGACCATCAAGAAGGGCATCATCAGCAAGGTCGAGGCTGGAGGCGCAGTCAAGAGCAACATGTTCTGGGGCGCATACGCCGCAAAGGGTTTCCTCCTGGGTTCCGGCCTGCCAGGCAGCGGTATTCTCGATGCCATCGTCTTCAACAAGGTCAAGGAGGCTACGGGTGGCAGACTGCGTATCTGCCTGAACGGTGGTGGGCCCATCGCAAAGGAGACACAGCGCTTCCTCTCCATCGCCATCACACCCATGATTAGCGGCTACGGTCTCACTGAAACCTGCGCCATGGGCGCGGTCCAGGACCCATTGGCCTGGAACGAGCACGCCCTCGGCGAGATGCCCGCCTGCATCGAGATGAAGCTCGTCGACTTTGCCGACGCCGGCTACTTCTCCACCAATACCCCACCCCAGGGCGAGATCTGGATCCGCGGCGGCGGTGTCGTAGATGGCTACCTCGATATGCCCGAGGAGACCAAGGAATCCTTCACAGATGACGGCTGGTTCAAGACGGGCGACGTGGGAGAGTTCAACTCCAACGGCGAAATCCGCATCATCGACCGCAAGAAGAACCTCGTCAAGACGCTCGCTGGCGAGTACATTGCTTTGGAGAAACTCGAATCTGTATACCGCTCGACACCCATTGTTGCAAACATTTGTGTCTACGCTGCCGAGGACCGCCAGAAGCCCGTAGCTATTATCGTTCCTGCGGAACCGGCGCTCAAGAAGCTTGCGGCACAGGAAGGTGTCCAGGGTGATCATCTCGAAGAGCTGGTACACAACAAGAAGATCAACAGCGCTGTGTTGAAGCAGTTGCAGCAGGTAGGGCAGAAGGCTGGGCTTGCGGGCTTTGAGGTGATTGAGGGTGTTGTGTTGGCGGATGAGGAGTGGACGCCGCAGAATGTGAGTCTAACTGCCCCTATCATAACGAGGAGACGGAAATGCTAACGACAACACAGGGTCTTACCACCGCAGCCCAGAAGCTGAACCGCAAGGCCATCTTGAAGCAGTACCAGACAAACGTTGACGAGGCCTATGGCCGCTCGTAGTCTGCATCTTCTTCACTCCACTTACGATGTATGACAGATGTGGGGCTACTTCTGCGGGAGGGGAATATGTGTATGTATATCTTCTATATAGCTCGGCGTCTGTTTTGTTTTCTTTTGGACAAACCTCCTTTTCAAATGTAAGCTTTGATCTAATCCTTTCGGGCATAATTGCGTATCTGATTTTCCATCTCTTCGTTTCGATGCATACTGAGTATCATCATATCCCTTCCCACCGGGCGGAGTATGTTGATTTGACGTCTTTTCTCGCCCATGCTGGCTTCGCACCAGCGATTTACGTTCAAGGAAGGTCAGACTGTACAGTTGTACAGTTGTTGGATATGGAGCTTGAAGCTGTGTCACCGAGCACCTCCTCAGGTATTCTTAAGTGGCCAATAGATATGGAGGATGGGCAGGAAAAGTAGGCAAGGTCAATGTGGTCTCGCTGACTGTGCCTACTATTAAACCTGTGTCGTGTATCCATACCATGATAGCCTCACTTTGTGCCTAGTATCCTGGTATCCTAGCGTTCCGAGGGTACAATGCCCATAAGTTAAGCACAAGGCAATCCTCGTTGCACGCTTGATCCCCTCAGCCGTACAGCGTGCTTGTATACAGATCGGAGCTTGCCTGAGCAAGTGATCTTGGAGTTGGCCATTGAACGACGGTGTGTTGAAGCGAGCCGGTCGATGTATGTTTGATACCGAGGAGACGTAAGGACGAATATAATTGTTCGCAGCGCCCGATGATTGTGGTGTTGTTAGCTCTCGCCGTTGTTTGCTGAATTTAATCCATGTCTCAGACCGTCAGGTGAATCATTGCCCAGTAATGCAGCGGGTAGTTGTCTTTGACCCCCGACATATGCCAACATCTACAGCGCCCTTTCTTATTCTAGTATTTGAGGTACTCGGAGTCTACTAGAGCGAGCAGTTGTCCGGGTCGTAAGTTGTCATTGCTAGAGCGTCCCACAGGTGTTGCAAGGAGGAAACTCCTTGATAGACGGGAGTAATCTGAACGCTGCTCTAGACACGTCGTGATGCAGCGCTAGCAACTGCTGCAGTGTCGCTGCCGGGGGGCGATTGTTCACTTGTGCGTCATCTGAAGAAGACGCGACAAGCTGTTGAGGTTTGTTGGATGTCGCAGTTACGCGCGATCGATGTTTGAGCCGGAACACTTGATTCCAGAGCAAAGGGTGGATTCGCGCTGCGACTGCTTGCTAGTGCGCTACCGTAGAATTATGCGAGGCGACCTCGCAGTTGATGGAGTCCCGACGCTGGTGGATGGAGGAAGTGCGGAGAAGAGATGATGGTGAAATCGACGTCGATATCTAACGAAGACTCCTATCGGGATTGCAAACATGGGTCGGTATCCGAGGTAACCCATGGTCCCATGGTAGCCATATGATGACGTTCGGGTGTTTCAGCGTCTCGGCACGGGCAAGTGCAGCTCTTATCGTTGTTTACTCAGCCCACCATCGCTCCTGCACCGGCTTCGCAGCCGCTCCTTCTTCTTCAACCAGCTCCACGTGCCAAGCCCCAGCAAGCCCGCGCGTGAAACTGGAAACTCGGACAAGGAATGCCACAACGGCATTCCAAACGCTTCATCACAACGCTTTGGCGGCGAACTTGATCTGCGCGAAACCGTGATCTCACCTGCGCTAGCGCAACATCCGGCCTAGCCGTGCTGCGACCTACGTGCCGAAAAGCGGACCGCCAGTTCTATTGGCTGTCAGTCTTAGTGTCGCTAAGGATTCCGCTGTTGCCGTTTCCTCTCGTCACATCTCACCCATGCCCCAAGGCGTCGCTCGCGTTCGTCCTCTTTTTGACGCCGGCTCTCACTCCCAGCGCGAGACCTGCCCAACGTAAATCCACATGGCTATGGACTCGGGGGTCGCCGCGCCGGCGACACGCGTCGCGCATCTTGATCTCAACTCATTGCAACCCCTCGTCTACCTAGGTGCTAATTCCAGCAGCTAGCGTTCACCTGTCCTTTTGGCCTTGTGGGGCCCGTGCCCCAGGCTAAGCCGTTCTCGCGAGTTGGGGCTTCCATCCCTCTCTCACGCCTTCGCATTCTCAATTCTCCACTGCCATTCTGACTCCCGCACGACACGGCGTCTGCCTCTCCCTGCTGAACACGGTCCGGTGTATTACTACTACAGCGCCTCGTGCCCGCCGCCGCCGCCTTTGATCGCGCGCGCTGCTTCCTTTGTTGCAGCAGGGGCTCAGCCAACTCCACCCTCCACAGCCGCCTCTCGCCCTCATCGCCCACCACGCTGCCCATCTTGCCAGCGCACTGCATGGAATCGCACACCCATGCGCTCAATACCCTCTCTTCATGATAGGCTTTCGATATCACCCGCACAGTGACGTCGTCGAGCCCTTGCCGACGCCCTTCGCCAAACCCGCACGCGCTGCAACCGGACACGGCAGCCTCTCCACCCTGGCCGCACCGCCTCCATAGCCACCCGGATCGTCACAAAACGCAGGCAGCTCGTTGACGGCGGTCGTTGGATCAGTCTCGAGTCGCCGTCGGTCGCTTTGCTCTCTTTGTCCGCGCCTGGGTCGTCATGCGATCCAAAACCTACAGAGCTTGAGCCACCACTACACACCTACACACACATCCCAGCGCGCTTGCCGGACTATGACAGACGTGTCGTCGGTCCAGGCGCATGCTGAACCTCAGCCGGCCCCTTTCGCCTTCTACGGTGGCCCGTCACCACCAGCCTTCGCAAACGGCTCTCCTCCACCGCACGGGACCATCGAAGACGACGAGTCGTCTACCATCAAGTGCATCTGTGGCTACTCGGACGACGATGGAAACACGGTTCTGTGCGAGAAGTGCGACACGTGGCAGCACATCGTGTGCTACTACGAGTCTGCCCAGCACGTCCCCGACGTGCACGAGTGTGCAGACTGCCTCCCAAGACCCATCGATGCGAAAACCGCTTCCGAAAAACAGCGTCTGCGCAGAGAAATCAACATTGGCGAGCGCAAGGGGAAACCGAAAGCTCCCGCGAAGAACCCTAAGAAGCGATCAAAAGACCCGCTTGGCTCCGTGCAGCCCAATGGTTGGCCGGTGCAGACAAACGGTGACTTGCATTACACTCCGGATCGCAAGAGTGGAAGCCCGCGCGACCAGCCGCCGCCCAACAAGCGCCCCAAAACCAGTCATCGCACCTCGGGCTCGGTGAGCGTGGTCAGCCAAGCACCTGCTCTCGTTCCCGGATCGCGCAAACGGGGCGGATCAGTCATGCTCAACGGCCACAGCCCCATCAAGTCTCCCACGAACCCCGACACTCCCACCGAAGACTACTCTTCTGAGTTCATGAACCTCTACCGGCAACCCGAGCCACCGTCCGCCGAGTCCAACTCGTACACTCGCATCGACGTAGCAAACGACATTGCCATGTGGCTCAAGGACCCAGAAGCGCTTGCCGAAGCGAGTGGGGGCAAGAAGCCACAAGATCTATTCTCGCGGATAGCCATAACCATCCAGGAGCTCGAAACGTCCACGGCGCCAGAGATCGTTAAACAGACAGACGTCGACTCGGGAATACTTGCGCATGGTTTACACCCACAATGGCACTTCATCACTGCCGAAACACCGGTGCCCGACGGCGGCTATGTCGGAGAACTGAAAGGTCTCATCGGACGAAAAGCCGATTACTTCTCCGATCATTGCAACAGATGGGATCTGCTGCGACACCCGGAACCTTTCGTCTTCTTCCCTCCATACCTACCAATATACATCGACACCCGGCGAGAAGGAAACATCCTGCGTTATGCCAGGAGAAGCTGCGGCCCCAACATGTCCATGAAGATTCTCATCGACTCCAGCAACGACTACCACTTTTGCTTTCTAGCGACACGAGAGATCAGCCCGGGCGAAGAGCTCACCGTCGGCTGGGACATCGACTCGGAAGTACAGAAGCAGCTGGCTAGAGTCGTCACCAACGGTGCGAAGGAAGGCTTTAGGAAGATACAGCCTTGGGTGTCTTGTGTTCTCGCTAACTTTGGAGGCTGCGCTTGCGATACATCGAACGGTAGCGAGTGCCTCTTGGAACGTGCTCGCCGCAACACTATCATGGAGCCGACTACTATGAAGACTAAGGGCAGGAAGATCAAGAAGTCACAGGTATCTCCTACGAGCACGGGTCACGCTACGAACAGTCGAGCGGGCAGCGAGACTATCAACCGTGACGCTATCGACGAAGATCAAATGGACATCCGCTCTACGTCTGGATCACACAAGTCAAGCAGTCGCGACATTACTCCGGCTACTCATTTCTCACTCGACGGTGATCTGAAAATGTCGGAGCGTGAAAAGCGGAAGATACAGCATCAGGAACTCTTGTTCCAAAAACTTGATCACGATGAGCAACATAAAGGCAAAAGGAAGAGGAACAGTGCGGGGTCGACTCTCAATACGCCCAGCATATCATCTTCCGTAAGGCGATTTTCTCGTGTCTCACTCTCTGAGGCTGACCACGATCTACAGAGACGATTCGGACACTCGGAACCTTCGCCGTCAGCTCGTCATCGGGAACATAGCCATGGCGTGGCACGCAAAACCTCGGGCAGCTCCACGAAGACGAACGGGCGAGGCGAACTCAAGCCAAAGCCTGTGTACAAGGATGCTTCAACGCAGACAGACGAAGACAACGGATCACACATACAAGCCCCCATCAAGCCGCGCGAGATGAAACCTCCGCTGTCGTTCAAGCGCAAGCTTCTGCAACAGGCTCAAGAGGACAAACTGCAGCGCGAGCGGATGAGATCTACATCGATCAAGATGGAGAGCAGATCGCCAGCTTTGAAGGATGTATCGTCAAACAAGCCTTCTCCGTTACCACCGTCTCCACCACTCGAGGAGCCTACCGCTATGGATATCTCGACGGAGCCGACACCCGATACCAGACACAAAGAGCTTACTCCGGCAAAGGAGCCCACGTCACCCACACCCACAATTGATGTTGAGATGGGTGATGCTGACGAGGCTGCACCGAAGCCTCCTGAGCCGAAGATGGAAGAATTGCCTGATGCACCGGCACCAGCCAATTCTTTGGAACCTTCGCATCCACCGATACAGCCACCTGCACCACCATGGTCATCATCGCTAGCGACTGAGCCGTCACCTAAATCCATGCCGAAGTCCGTCAATTTTCACGTCGGAATGCCTGCGAAGTTAGATTTGGCAAATTTAAACAACGGCGCTGTTACGCCTGGATCAACTTCGGCAATTCAGACAGAAAATGCCATCGCGCAGTCGCCGAGCACATTTACGATGGCGTCGCCGTTTTCGCCTGCCGTCAACAACGCACTCAAGCCCACGCCTGCGCGCAAGAAGCTCAGCTTGAGTGACTACACCAACAGGCGAAATAAGCTTGCTCAGACACACTCGACCGGCTCAAACGCCTCGCCACCCCTTGCTCAATCACAATCAACGAGCTCGCCAACATTGTCGATAGCAAGCTTGCCCAATACAAACTCACCGCCACCAAGGGGCCCTGAGTCTGTATTGCCACCGGTAGCTGAGGAGGCACAACCAGATGATCAAACAGTTACGCCAATCATTGCGACTACTTCTACTTCGACATGAGCGTTATGATACCCCCGCTCCTTTTTCGGATACCTTCGCGGGCCGGCCCGCAGTGCGACCCAGCTTATTTTCCCTTCCACCTTTCTGGCGTGTAACAACATGTAATGACTACTGGCGACGATCCCTTCAGCTTTCTTACGTTTCTCCTCTTTATCTTCTTCTCTACGACTTGAAGTGTTCGGTCGCTGTTTACGATTTTGGTTTTGATGGGGAAATCCTTTTTCCAAAAGCAGGATACTATTTCTACTTTTTTTTTCTTACTGTCACGGATGGTTGACTGGGCTGGCGTGGCGTTGGGGAGGGAAGCCATTTTGCTGAGCCTTTTTTTCCAGTATTGTATGGGAAGAATGACCACAGGTCGAGTGGATATGCACGGGCAGCCCCGTACTATCTGCTTGAGGATGTCTTCGGGATAAGGAGGGATCTTCACCACTCTATTGCTGAGCGGTGTGTTAAGCTGAGATGAAAACATACAAAGACTTTTCGACAAACAACCTCAACTGTGTTTTGCCAACTGTTACTATCCATCTTCAACTAGGATCAGCACCTCTTAGTTCTGATTTTCGCACTTAGTGACCTCACACCTATATCTCACAATGATCTGTGCCACGCCAAGCTAGTTCACTCTAGTCTATGGTTGTTTTGGAAACTTGAATTTGAATAATAGGTGCTGGAATACAGAAAATGAAACGAGTATTGGACGGAAAAAATATCAAATTTAAATCATCTCATCCCACAATATAAGAAAAGAGCCTCCCTCGCCATCAAACTATCCGCCCATCACCATCAACCTCCTCCCACTTCGCCCTCTCCCTACTCTCCTCCCCCCGCTCACCCTCCCTATCTCCCTTCTCCGTGCTAAACACAAAACTCGAGCTCGACGTTAAACTAGCATCAGGCACACCAGAAGCCACCGCAGGCGTACCGTCAATCTCCACAGGCCCAACCTGCTCATTCACATGCCGCAGTCCCGGCCTGTACACTTTCTCAAAGTAGCTCGGCGCCGGCTTCGCGTCTTGCGCAACAGACTGTGGCGACGCGGGGAGCGTGTATGTGCGCGCGTAGCCATCAGGACTGAGTTCGAACGTGCCGCCCAGAGGGTTATCTTGGCATACCCGTCGTATTGATCTGTAGCAATAGTGGCGGTGGGGAGGAAGACGTGTCAGTAGATTGCGGCGAGTACGCAGGATGCTGCCCCAGGGGACTCGCAGTAGCGAATTTTTGTTGTTGAGATTGTTGCGGGCAGTGATGTGCATGGATGGCACTCCACCTGCTCCATCCACCTCCATCCTTTGCCTCCGACTCCATGGAGGCCGTGGAGTCGGAGGTGTAGGCCAAGCTTTATGATTCAGCGATACTAACTTTGGTGGGTAAGGCATTCCCGCTGCCCCACTAAGTTTAATGTGAGGTGCAGTATCAGACGATGTAGAAACCTTGATATTGCAACCGGGCCTTCTAGTACTCCCGAAAGGTTACCACCCCTCAATTATACTACAACAAGCCTAGCACCATTTGAATAGGCTTAACGCTGTATTACTCTCGCAACTCCATGGACTCCGTAGAGGTTGAGGAGTCTTGGCGGAGGGCGTTCACGCCCTCCGTGCACACCACTGGTTGCGGGGAGGAGAAGTAGGTCGGCACTGGGTTATTGCCGTATTCGGGCGATGACCTGAGTAGTTGATGTTGCTGCTGTTGCTGTTGCTGCTGCTGCTGAGGTGGCGGTGTTTATGTGTAGTGCTGGGAAATGCCTAACCGAGGTCCCGGACCCATGACAGCGCCGCTCGTCGGCGGCGGCGGCGAGCGTGAAGACTCGAATATCGCATTGTTGGGGCTAGTGCGGCGCACGGTGCTTGCTTTGCGGTCGACTTCGTCTTTTTGGGATTTTGTGCGGACCCAGAAGAAGAGGAGGGCTGCAAGGATGACGATACCCGCTATGGCGCCGCCTGAGAGGCCTTGTTTCCCGTTCATGTCGCCGATGTCCCCAGCTGATGCCGGAGTAATGGACTGTAATGAGAATCCGGCGGGGAATGGCTCGCCGGGGTTAAGCATCTATGTGCTGCTCATGGCGAGCTTGTGCTGCTGATCGATACTCGAACTCATATTTGGGTTGATGGCGCCGACCATGCCGTATGTCAAGCACGAACCGGGGGCAGAGCAGTAGAAGAACATGGGATCAGTATCGTTGATGACGATGAAGTATGTCGGTGGGTAGTCGAGGACCTTGTTGACCGTGTGGAAGCCGCTGAAGAAGCCCATCTTGCCTTGACCAGTCATCTCAATGGGGATGCAAAGGTATCCGTACTCAGCGCTGAATACGCTGTGGTTTGCGGAGTAGAAGGCGAATTCGAGTGTCTGGGTAGTATTGTTAGTGATTAATTGGGGATAAAGTGTCTAAACACGAGAAGAAACGAGAAAAGGTATTACGATGTTGCGAAGGAGAAGGTAAACTTACACCGCCAATCTAGGCGTTTGTGACATCAGGTTTAAACTTGTAGTGGGCAAGACCAACGTGAGCCGTGTGCGTTTGCCTAGGTGCTGAGCTTGTGGGGCTTGATGGGATCGTTATAGTTATTGATGAATCTGGGCTCCCAGACACAGTGTCATCTTGTGCGAGACATGATGTTGGTAGTTGGGCAACAAAGGTAAAAGCGAGGAAAAGTAGAGTGGGCCAGGATAGTATACTGTCTGTCGTTGAGATTATGGCTGCTGTAGGTTGGTGTCGAGATAGTCGCAGTTATAGCGTTGGAACTAAGGTAAGGGTGACGGAGGAAAAAAGCAAGTCCAAAACGAACAAGGAGCAAGGAAGAATGTCAATATCACGAATTATCAGTCTGGCTCAGCCGTGGTGATACAATAAGGACCGGCACCAGAGTGGCGTCAAAAGCTTCAAAGAAAGCACGGGGTAAAACTGGTACCTGGAAATCCCGCCCGACAACGGCGTACATACCTATCTCCTATTTGCTGTTAGTTACAGCGACAAATGCTCCTAAAGAACCGAGGCAAAGAGCCTACAGGGTTGCAACCTCCATCATCTCTTGTACTTCCAGAGACTCCTCCTTCTTGAAAACCAACTCCTTTCATACCAGAGGGGCTACTGCCCCTCTTGCCCTCCTATAGTCTCAGACTCATATAAGACGTCAAATAGATTCATACGTACATACAAACCGAGACAAAGATAAAGTGTTAGCCTGAATAAACGAATTGACCTCCCGTGGTCGTTGGAAGGCCGACAAAGACAATAAACACAAAGCGCGTTGGTTGTGGCTTATCTATGCTGGGTCTATAGCAGCGATCTGGTCATTGCATTAAGCTGAGATGGATTGAGCTAGAATACTGCAATTCGCGGTGAGGGTCTTGGTTCGCCGTTGAGCTCAGGAAGTTTGAATTTATATGACTCAGCTTTGCCCCACCGAGGTTCCGAATAGGAATGCGCGAAGTCTTAGCGACGGTAAGAAAGTCAACCAAAATCGAACAAGTTTATGGAAGCACTCGACTTTCATCTGTCTTATGTTCCGCGAGCATTTTTCTAAGATACCCTTTGGGTGATTTTCTGACATTCTCAGTCAGCGACATAGAGTACTGAGGCGAGCACAAGGTGAGCAGTTTGCATGGCGGAGCGCGATGGGAAGGTATTTGAATGTTTTTATATATTCTGCTATGCAGAGCTGTATAATGGAAGGAGAGGCTGGTTCAAGCGTACCAACATGGTGATAAGTATAGCCATTTGGCCTGGTATATTTCGCAGTCGTTCGCGTAAGTTCGTAAGGTTCGCATCGCATGTTTGCTCGATGTTCAAAGTGGCCCGAACATGCGCACATGGATGCTCGTAGACTTTTCAGCTGAGGCCCGGATCGCCGAATCCAAATGGATCGTTACTGGACGAACTGTTAGATCCAGAGACGTAACCGGATGACGCCGCAGACTGTTGCTTGCCGAAAGCAGCTGGGTCTGGAAGAGGGTTCCATACTGGAAATCCCTCCGGCGGCTGACTCTCTCCAATTGGATTACCGCGGGCATAATCCACGAGGCTTCCGTTGATGCCAGTGAGAGCCCAGGCGAAGACGGCGACATCGCGAATGGTCTGCATGAATGCGTTTTGGAACTGCAAAGATGGTCCAGCGGGCATCATAGCTGGATGTCGGGCACCCAGTGGGTATTGAGGCATCTGCTGGGGCGCTGGGTGGAAGATTGGCTGCGCTGCCCAAGGCGCTGCGAATATACCATTGTATTGATGCGCTGGTTCGGCAACAGGCATCGTGCCCGGAAGCATAGGACGAGCACGACGTAGACACACGACCAGTCCATCTGAAGTGCAGGAAATGACGGCCTCGAGTTCGATGGGCTCGTTGCGCACTTCGGAGCGAGGAGAGCCTATGGTAGAGGATATTGACGATCGGCCCGCAGAGGACTCACCGAACATGGCAAGGTGGGTGTCTGCTGTATTGTTGCTGTGCCGGGAGTTTGTGTGCGCAGCAGGTGGCTCTTCACTGGTGTCCATACTGTTGGAAGAATCCAAGGACAGATGCCTAGAGCCTGTGCTCTCAGATGTGGCAGGTCCACCAGAATCTACTCCACCCTCGGACTCGTCGTCAGAACCTGTCACGTCTGTCATGATGTCGTCCTCGCTCTCGGATGCTGTAACGTCGGGATCATCGTCTTGACGCGGATCGCGGAAGAAGAAGCGCATGTAGGCAATGGAGTCATTGCCTTTGGCAGACTCGAGACAACGGACTGCATCTTCGAGGCAGTTGGGGGCAATGCAATAATAGAAGCTGCGTCCTTTCATCGCCTCTCCGGAAATGCCAATGATCTGCTCAATGCCACTCGTTGCGTACATGACAGTCAGCGTCCTCGTGAATCGGTTGAGAAAAAGGGCGGCTCGTGGCTCATGGGTCTGCTCCTCGTGACCGAGGTCAAACTTGCTTGACAAATGCGACAGCATGTGGTAGCGAGGGTCTTTTGGCGATGAAGCAAACAGCTTGCGCACGACGGGAGCCTCAACTGCGCGTTCTGATAGGTCAAAATCAGCGCTCCGCACGAAGCAAAGGCGTGGAAAACTTACTCTGGCTCTGCATGCCATGTCTGTAGATGCTGGTGCAGCAGACCAAGACGTCATAAACAACAGAGAAGCAGCATTCGCATCCCACCCAGTCACCCTGGCGGTTTCTCAGGCGGCAGTATGATAGAACGGCAGCCTTGTCGAGCCTCACACCCCGGTTGTGCTGCGCTCTCGCTAGAGGAAGCTCGTCGGGATGGAAGAATTGCCACACCGAGCGATTGACAACCTCGTCAGGCGTATGGCCAAGGATGTCAACAATCGAGTCGGACGAATACAGGATGTGGGCATCATCATGAAGATCTGTCCAGAGTAAGTACTTGTCCTCTGCTAGTGCTTGCCTGACGTACCGTGGATGGTAATGAAGGTGGTATCCATTGCGGCAGGTGCGACGGAGCTGAAGAGTGAACAGTGTTAATCCTTCCTCTGCCGCAGTCGCCCGGAGTATGTCGAGTCTAGTAACCCGTTTCAGGGACCCGTGAAAAAGCGAAGAAAGAAGACGGTTCGTGCGGATAGCGGATAGCGGATAGCGTAGTAAAGTAGGCACGTACGCAGGGTCCAGTGATGCAGGACCTCGGGAGCTGGGAGCTGGGAGCGCTGGGCGAACCGTCGCGCAGTAACACTCGCAGGGCCCTGAAACGACCCCTCAACACCACGACGGCAAAGTTATGAGAGGCTTCGCGCAGATAGTGTTTGCCAATACCAGCTAGTAAGCTCGAGTACATGCACCTGGCAGAGAGTTGGAGACGGTGCCGGGGCGACCTGGAGGAGGCGGGGTTTCATTTGCTTCGAAGGCGCACACGGGGTTCATTTGCGCCGACATCATCGACGATGCCTGACAGCCGTGGTTAGTCACGGCAACGCGTCTTAGTGTACAAACCAACGTCGGACAGTGTCTGAGCCCACTGCAACTTTCCCTGCGTGAGCCCCGGCCCGACGCAGCCAAGCACCTCGCCGTGTCGCCCTGTGGCTGCGAGCTACGCTCGAGTGAGTTAGCCTATACGTTACATCCCGCATCCCCATCATGCCTAACAATCCATAGCATGTGCCTTGACGTACATGACACTTACCCTCCAGCACACCCTTGTATTCTCTGCAGCTGCAGATAGTGTAGAGAAGGATGGACTATGAGCTGCCATCCTTGAGGGCCACTGTCCGGCTCGGGGTACGGGCCCCTTGCTGTGCTAAGCCAGCCGCTACGACTAACATTCCCTGCAGGGCCAAACTAAGTCCAAGCTCAGTTCTAGTGAGTGATTCGCATCAAGCATGGCTCTGGGCAATACTGACCATATCCAGCTCAATTTTACGATGTAGAGTTCTACCCATATACCCCGCCAGGGGTCGACCCGGTTTTTGCAGTGTGCGGAGGTCACTTGGTGTGTGTCACCTTGTGTCTGGATTTCGTAGTTACTGATTGGCCTAGGTCCTCATCTGCCGATGCATACGGAAAAAGAATGACACAATCGAGATCCTGCGAATATTCGAAGACGAAGAAAATGTCCCCGCGGATAGTACGTCAGACGACAAAGTATGCAGCACGTATAATCATTGCCCAAGCTACAGCTAATTGTGTTCATTCATGTGTGCAGCTGCCGAGTTTGAAATACAATAGCGTTGTATGGTCCCAAACTGAGGACGGCGACCCGTTAGTCTGCGTGACTGGCACCTCCCGAATCCAGGTCTTGAATGTGCGAACGGGCTCGCTTGTGGTGGTGTGTATCATCGCTGATTGTGCTGCATCGACTAACCACCTCAGACCCTGATAGGACATGGAGAAGTAAGCGCTCTTCTGTAATCCAACAATACTGGCCTTCATCTCACATTCTGCAGAATATCAACGATTTGGCAGTATCGCCTACTGACCCCACTATTCTGGCTTCGGGTAGCGAAGACAACACCGTCCGAATATGGTGCCTCCATCCCTCACGTAAGAAACAACCGCTTGCGGCAATATGCTACGGACAGGGTCACAAGGATCAGGTTCTAACACTTGTGGGTGGCGTGCTCAGTTCGACCAATGAGTAAACTGACAAGTGCAGGCGTATCATCGTAAGGGCCGCTACATCCTGTCAGCTGGCATGGACACCAAGGTCATTCTGGTACGATACATCGGCCGTGTCTACTGAGTATGAACTAAGCAAAAACAGTGGACCGTACCTGATGACATCAAAGAACACGCCGGAACTGATAAGCCCGCCATGGTCCACTATCCGCATTTTTCCACGACGGAGATACATACCGAATTCGTGGACTGGTGAAGCTCTCCCCTTCCGACTGAATTATTGCGAAAGCTGACTTGGTATAGTGTCCAATGGTACAACGATCTGATCCTCAGTCGTGCCAGTCGAGAAAACAAGATCATACTCTGGAGCATAGATAATTTCAACTCAGACCGTACCCAAACCCCTGCCGCACCTATGCCTACTTCAAGTGCAGTACATAGCAGGACACCGGTCTCGATACCAGCGAACTCAACGTCAAGCACGCGATCAGCATGGGGTGGACGATTTCAACGACTTTTGCAGTTTGAGCTACCTCACACTGATCAATTCTACATACGATTCTCCGTCTTGCACGAGCTAGGCCGCCACCCAATGCTTGTCGCAGGCAACGAGAAAAGCAAGGTTTTCTTCTGGGACCTACAGCGCCTGGAGAATTCGGGTACTGGGGAAGACGGGTCCCAGCATACGACAGGTCCCCTGCATGGCCTACCTCGGTATGTCCGCGAAGGAAGTTCCGCCTCTACTGCCTCATCTTCTATCAGCGGTAGTGCAGCGACCACCAAGACCAAGCTAAAGAAACTGAAAGCGAAAGAGCAGGCTCGTGACCGTGGAATATGCGACCCGTTCCGCTCCATCAAGGCACATAAGGTCGTTGAGATACCCAAGTATAAGGCCTTCGCATTCCGTCATTTCGCCTGGAGTCGCGACGGCCAATGGTGCATCGGTGTTGGAGATTGCGGTTTCATCAACGTATTCCATCGGTGGGAGAACGGTCTTCCGCCGATCAACCCTGACAAGGGCATCCCAAGGGAGAAAGAAAAGAAGAAAATCAGTTAGTAAAATACCCCATGATCACCTAGAGCCGTACCACAGGCCAATATCAGATAACAGACGGACGATACCGGATGTATATATCGAGACAAGCACAACTGACGTACTATCAACAGATAAGAATAAGATCATCGAAGCGTTGGAAGGACTGTGCGAAGCGTACGAGCTACGACGGCAGATAGCCCGAGACCAGGATGAGGTATTTGAGGAAGACTTGCCGAATATTCTGGGAGAGTACGTCGAAAGCTTGCCGGACCACGAGAGAGAGTTCGCTCGATCACTTGAAGAGCAGTAGGAGACTAACACCATATTCTGATTGACGAAACCAGAATCTACGAGCCATGCATACCATACCCATCGACACGGGTGGTCGACGTGGATCATCTCATGTGCTCGGTTGGATACAAAACAGGTTGGGATGTTCTTAATAAAACGTTTTCTTTTCTTCCTTCCGCGGCCTCTGTATCAGCGATTCTTCCTAGCTATGGGATGATGCTTTCTGACAGCACCAAAACCGGTGATAAGACTTCAGTGTCCAGCTAGGGTATTTTGCAGGCCTCAATCATCTGCTGTTGGCAAAAAAAGCAAATTCTGGGATGATGTTAGTCACCCTGCCGCTTACACATTGAAAGACAGTATACCCTCCAAAGCGAGGGACTAACACCGGGCACCCGCTTCAGAAGCATACCACAAACAAAATCGCCTCAAACTTACAGGTTACAGTCTCTTTGACAGCAATGGAGTTGTGAAGAAAACCCTAGTTCTATTGGTACTCTTTGATCCTGGTAGCGAATTAACAGTGCAGTTCCCCATGTCCCAACAATATACCATACATCGGCCACCCATGGCTCCACACCGATAGTGTCGAAAGGGATCAAAAGCGTTTTCTCGCCATATCCCGTTAATCCTTGAAAGTTTGGCAAGGCACAGGCATTTGAGGGCCTTTAGGCCCTGGGTCTGGCAAAACTACTCTAGAGAACACGCGTTCTTTTCCCCACATCACGCGTTCTTTTCTCCACATCACGCATTCTTTCCCCCACATCACACGTTAGAATTTACTAAAGTCTTCTACGGGAGCCCCTCACGCCCACACACGCCTACGCCATCATGCCCACCGTTGAGAAGATTATGACCATAAGGGTTCTTGAATGCACAGGCAAAGGATGCAATCATATCATAACAGAGGGAGCGCACAGAAATAATCGTGAAGTCTGCGGTTACATATACACGATGCACTGGAATAAGGTATATATATCCCTCACACACATGTACTACAGTTAGTACCAGGTTGATGTGACGTCTACAGGACTTACGCCTGATTGCGAGGAAGCTTGGTATGAGACGTTACTCGTCTACAACGTCAGGATATCAGAAACAACGCCTCGGTGGTACCTTCAGTACGGTGTTCGATGTCCTGGTAAACGGAAAGAGGTGTGATGGGGATTGAAGACTTGCATGAGCTAGGCACCAGGGACGAGGAAATACAAGCACCTCATGCATACGCTTGTATCGGCTCCAGGTGCAAAGCGCTACAACAGTAAATGGATGGGGGCGCAGACATTACCGCAAAAGCAAGTTCACACGGCAGGGGAACTAGTCCTAGTCCTGCAATACGCATCAAAATTTGCGGCAACGCCTGACAGGCGTTAGGTACAGCAGGTCTAGTTTTCTTTCTTCCCACGTGGCGTTGAGTGGGCATCCGTTCCTGGCAGCGCCACGAAGGGCGCCCCTTCCTCAACGAACGCAGGAGAAAATCAGACTCACAATAGCGAATATGGCCACTGGTCTTGCATGTCAAACAAAAATCCGCAGCCTAGGCACTCGAACCAGAACTAAGCCGGTTTCTAGAAATAACAGCTGACACACCAAGACACCACGAAAACAAAGAAATGTCTCTGGATGTCTTACGCGACTGCAATCTTTGTCTTGAATGCATGGACAATATGTCTCATATCTACCAACAGAGAAGCGACGACAGGTCATCATTCAGTACATCAGATACATTCAAAGCCCTTGTGTTTGGTGTCTAACCTCCCCGGACAACACCACAATCTAGGACGCTGAAGACGCTCGCCCACGAAACTTCGAAATGGTCTCGCTTGCCCCATCTCTGAACATATCATGCTCGTGCGATCAGTGCACAGCATTCCTCCTACCCATCCCTACACACAATTCCACGAGTGTGACCTTTTTCGCCTCGACAGGACCAAACAAAGCCGTTGAACCGCGACCATGGGGCACGACGACGCAAATATTGCGAACACCAACACCATCTTCGATTGATAAACTTACGCCTTCGCGGAGATCTACATTCATCCTTTCTTCAACGCGCACAAGACTGTCTCCACATCCAGCAACATTTTCAACTTCGACATTTTCCACGATGAGTTCGACTACATTCAGCAGTGCCGGCGTAGCGAACTCGCCAACGAGCTACTTCCCCAAAACACAAGGGACGCTAGAGCGCATGCACGGTGATTGCGATGCGCATATACCGATAACATCACTACGCTTTTCGAGTACGAGTGCGAATGAGGTGCTATGCGGGGAGCATCGAGATAGACTTAGGAATGGTTTCGAATAAATAATTATCGAAATTTCTTTGCGTAGGAAGTGGGAGTGGGCAAGGAAGGCATCTATATCATCGTGGTTGAGACCTGAGGAGTCTGAACAGCTTATACCTGACTTTGGTGTAAAAACCAATGGGCTGTGGAATGTGAGGAAGGGGAGTGAGACGAGTAGTAGCGATACGGATTGGAGTAATTCGAGAAGCAACAGTTCGCTGGCATGGACGTGGAGGCCATGAGGAACACACTGGAGAACTTATTGGAATGCTGTAGTATGATGATGGAAAAACTATCCATGAACGTGTATAATATTATGACAAGTACAGAAAATCATATGTCAACAGAGATTGCGTAAACAAAGTAAGGTAACATACCGAATTAACTCTGAAAAGAGTCTTGCGACCGAGCCAGCTGGTCAATATAGATAATTTTCGGTTTGAATGGGAACGTACATAACGAGAGTGCTGCAAACCTACTATACCAGATAGTCAAACACATCGTAAACCTGAAGCTCGTCCTCGCCATCCATGTCTCCCATCCAATGCATATGATTAGCGAGAAGATCGTCAAACATAGTGTCTGGAACGATCTTCCGGTGATCAAATATGAATAGTGAATGCTCGGATGGAAAGTGAGGCAGTACAAGGTCGTCGTCGTCGTCGTCGTCGAGAAATGTCACCCAGATGTCTTCGCACGCGGGTGGATCAAGCTTCTGCTCTTCATCAGAAAAGAGTGTGATCCAGATGTCTTCGTCTTCGCGACAGGGCGTAGAAACCTTACGAAGGCCTGGACGACGAGTGTTCGTCTCCCTTACCCGCCGTCGGGGTGTCACGTGAGTTTCTGAATAGGCTTCGAAGTAGCGGCGTGTGGCTGTACTGCTGTGAGCTGAAGAGAGCCCTAGCTCACTAATTGTGGCTTCTTCCCAGCTGAACTCCGGAATGGCCGGGTGTGTGAATACAAAATCGTACTCTTGAGAAACACCGGATGTTTGGAGAGGTGGGTCATACTCGTCTAGCCACGGGTTGTAGCCATGGTCGCCCAAGTCTTCAGCGGGAAACAGCTCGTACCTACATAGGGGGCATGTTTTCTTGGTTGACATCCATCTTGCGATGCATGTGGCTCCAAAGTAGTGTCCACATGGCAGCTGAACCCGGAGCTCAGCATCATCAACCGTGCTGTAAGCGAGGTAGCATATGCAGCATGTCTTCCGTGGATCTAGCTCATCGTTTTTCACCGGCTGACACATTCTACGTGTAGGATTTGAGTACTTGCAGCTGGGAATTGCTTGAGTAGCGAGCTGAGGTTCGAATAGAGCTAGTTGATTCGGAGAGTGGCCCACTTGAGTAGCGTGAACACGTTTTTCTGGTACCGATACAGGGAGAAACGAAGGTGGGGAAAGGAGTAGACCCTGGAGCTTGAGCATTGTGCACAGAGCTTGCGTTTAGTATCGAGATTTCTTTTAGTGTGAAGAGGTTCCATGGTACATTGTGTGCAAGCGTAACACCCGTCGACTTAAATCTCTTTTAGTGTAAGAGACGATCCACGGTACATTGCGCGGATGCAGGGCAACAATGTGTCGTATCACGAGTGGAAACTGTAAGAGCGTTTTGGCAAAATGTCATAATCTTGCTTCACTCATCATTTGACAGAATAAGCCCGTTGCTTGGCGGTCTACAGCCTTTATGTATGTGTCGATACTTCATGTATCTTTATTTAGAGCAGACACTACTGTTATGTCTGCGAGCGAGCTCCCAAGAGGGGTGGAGGTTGAGGAGGCTGGCTAGTCGGCATGTAGAGGCACGCGTTCAACTCAGTGTGGCTTCCTATTCTCTGAGAGCAAAGCTGAAGAAGTGGATCGGCCCCGCATCTCAGCTCGCCTCTGCAAAAAAACCAGCGTAGCAAGTGTCCTCTGAAGTCTGTTCGAACGGCCACCGGTCGCTCGCGTGAATTTCATATCCACGGAAAAGCGCCCCATAATACTCCGACTAGCTGAAGGGCGAGCATCTTGGTCGGATAGGTCAAAAGTACCATAGAAAAAGATTTGAGCTACTGGCGTTCCATGGAATAAGCGGGGTGTCGGGCATTCCGACAGCAGGGTGGATGTGGGACTCAGCTATGTCCATGGTTCTCTATCGGTGAGCGGATCCGGCAGCCATGTGATAACGCCCGGCCCCTGGGATATTCCAGCTTGATGGGCCTAAACCGGCATGTCGGATGTCCCAGGAGAAACACCAGAGGCCGTGTTCAAGGTACGCTAGCAAGGGCAGTCAACTGTGGTTCGTGATCGCTAGACACCACAAGCCTCTTTACGAGGGTTGAAAACGCACCGTCTGGTTTCGGCTTGGCTGACTCGGGCTCGCAGGTCTCGACCGCCTGATGGGCTGTCGTCATGTAGAGCGCTGAAAACTTTTCAAGCTTGCACTCTGGGGTAAAAGGGTACGTACCAGTGTCTGTGCAAATTGTGCCGACTGATTCGTAAGTGAGATATCGAGTGCCGTCATCCAATGGTTGTGGTGAGAAGCGGGAGATAGGCGTTATTGATGCGACTTTAGCGTCATCATGTGATGTGCTCTCTGTCAAAGGCGTTAGTTGCTTTCCCAGACAGGTTAGCGCCAGGAACATGCGTGCCAGGTGGCATCGCTTAGGGCACATCAGCCCAACAACTGACAGGACAACCGTTCGTGGGATTAAGTTTTCTTTGGCTTCGGTCGCTCTCCCACCACTATTTCTGAATCATCCACCAGTCGCATGATGGCGTAGCCCTCCTGGATAGCGCTTCTAGCTGAGATCACAATGTCCTCTTGGACTTTCTACCCCTGCACTACCTCATAGTCATTCAGCTTTTGGAAGCGACCAATATGCAAGCCTCATACGACGGCGTGAGACTTGGGGTTCCAAGGCCCTATCTCTATCTTCCAGGCTCACCAATTCCACGATTTTGTGCCTAGTCTAGCTAGGCTGTAATGCTTCACGCTGAAAACGCGCCCGATCGAGTTATCAAGTCATATTTGCAACACCAATGGCTTGTAGCTAACGATACGGCGCTTGGTTAAATGATACCTCGTAGTTTTCGTTCGGGTTTGGACGATATATAAGTAAGAGGTCAGATCTCATCACTTGTAGACCATCATCCACATTCAAATCGGTATCTACAAGACATCCATAAAGCCACCACACCTTTTCCATCTCGAATATACCCCGACCCAATCAACACTTCATCAGCATGCGTAACGTCTTCATCGCCGCGTCCGCTCTCAGCGGTTTTGCTGCGGCTTTGCCGCAGATGATCAACATCGAGGCTGCTTTGGCCGTTCCTACTCCCATCATTCTTGGTCCCAATTTCGAGGAGACTGCTGCCCCTCCAGTGAATTACAACCAAGCCGCTGCTGCAATGTCAGCTGCTGCGGCAGTTGCGACCGGTGGTGTCCAAATCAAGAAGCGCGATGCCTGCGCATCCCAGCCCGGAGGGTGAGTACACAACAAATCTTTATATTAGACTGTCCAACTAAGACTATACACAGTGCGGGACCTGTTCCGGGTGATGGCTCTGTTGCAGCATACCTCGACAGCACCAATGACTTGAACAAGGCTGCTCAGAGCGCAAGCACTCCTTCAGGATATACGAAGTCATTCACAGACCTTATGGCATCTACTGAGCAGATCGGTTATCTGACCTACAAGAACATCGAATCGGGAACCTATGACGTTGCTGCTTGTGCGGCCTTCTGCGACAGCGAGAAGTACTGCTTGGGTTTCAACATCTACTATGAGCGTGATCCCAGTGTGGAGCCCGCCGCAGCCTGCAACGATCCTCCTCCTATCACCAACGTCAAGTGCTCTATTTATGGTTACCCCGTCGCTGCGAAGTCGGCTACGAACCAGGGCCAGTATCGTCAGGATTTCCAAGTTGTCATCACTGGCAGCAACGGTAAGTTATCAATCACACAAACATACGTATGCCCTTGTCTAACATAAATATAGGTTACTCTAAGCTCGATGGATCTATGTGCAATGGTGCACCCTCGGTCAGCGACTTCAATGCCCCTACCAACCTCCCAGCCGCCATCAACGCTCCTCTAGTCCAGAAGGACGGCAAAGACTACGATACATACACCGGCATGCGTCTATTCAACAACAACCCCTACGACCCATCTCTCTGTGCCGCCGCTTGCGGGTCCCAGACCGAGTTTGACAAGAACCACCTCGTTGACGCCAACGGCGAGTACAAGCCCTGCAACTTCTTCACCTCGTATATCCTTACCAAGAACGGCGTCCCGCTCGGTACCTACTGCGCTCTGTACACCCAGACTTGGGAAACCGATTACGCTGTCAACACAGGTTACAACTATGACGACGACGTTTACAGCGTTATCTGCGCTGCTTCCTACACTGCTTCCACAATCGACAGCGGTAAGGCCGCAACTACCGCTGCGCCCTAGAGAGTATGATGAGTAGACGTTTTCTTCAACACGGTGTTTGGGGCTTGTATCATTAATGATAGGGTCAGGAATTAGATTTTCGGTTGGGTTCTCTCACGAGATGGATGTGCGAACGTGTCACGGTTTGGGGTATCTCTTGCACCAACATATAGTGGTGGGCTGTAAACAGCGCTAGTGCTGTAGAGGCAGCGTCGTCTCATGGGAGGTGAGGTGCCACTGCTCATGAGGTAAGAGAGACCGCAAACCATGATATGTTGGTGCAAGAGATACCCCAAACCGTGACAGAACGAGTATGAGCAGGGTTTTCAGCATAGTATATGTTTTTCCAACCTACATAATCTTATCATCTATACTTCTTAATGTTAATCATTATCCATACGCATTCTTCGCATGTGATTCGTAACGTCCCTGACTCTTGTTCCTTTTCTTACCTCATACACTTCCTTCGACAGTAGCTCAGCTTGCCAGCGAACTTCCGCACAATCGATGAAATTCCGCATGTATTTAGTATGACTAGATATTAGGTACGGTATTATTCGCTTGGTCAGTGTGGAGTAAGTCTAGTCCTTGCCTAATCCTGTTTGGTACCGTGTCCGTCGCCGTGATGATCGCCGCAGCGTGATGATCACGAACACCAAATGCTCACCCACAAACATGAGGCTGCAGAGCCACCCACAATAGCTGCAATCATGAGGTTTTGAGGTGGAGTGTGAAGTAGACCCATGAAATTAATTTGTACTATTTAAATTTCTTTGGAGGGTTGATGTTGCAACCCCTGCATGAAGTCCTGGGTGGAGGAGCCGCTGCAGGCTCCTCCACTTCAACCACTTCTCTAGCCACCTTCCTGCGCTTCTGAGTGGATGGCTTTGATGAAGCTTTCCTCTTACCCTTTTGAGATAATTGTAGAGCTTTTGCAGTGTTTTGAGCCTTATTTTGAGCCTGTTTTATGCGTGCATGCTCAGCTGCTTGTGCAGCCTTCTCAGCCTTTATTCTTTCACCCTTTTCTTTGGCTGCTTCTCTTCCCACACGCTTCTGCTCTGCTATCTGAAGCTTGTACAATCAAGCAGCAGCCTCGACCTCCTTTGTCTGGGCTTTCAGGATTTGGAACTCCTCTGCTTCCTTCTCTTTTATTTCCTGACGTACACATGCCTCTCTAAACTTCCTAGGAGACCACACAACAGCACCAATGTGATACTCCTAGTGCTGTTGAAGGTCAAGGGCCTTGCCCTTCTTCTTGTGCTTCTTTTTGGTAGAAAGAACCTCCCTTAAACCCTCATTTTCATGCTGCAGTAGATCTTTTTGGACCTAGAGATAGTGGAGTGAATGAGTGAGTTTTTTTGCCTCCTTTTCAGCCCCGTCCCTTACAACTGATTGTATAAGCTTTCTTGTCTTTCTCCAATCACTCTCAGCAACAGATAGTGAGCTTCTCTCAGATCCAGAAGAACTTGATTGGAATCTTTTGAATATAACAGCCCAATCCATTGGCTATATCCCTGTGAGGGTCTGTCCGACTGGAGGGTACAACCAAAGCTGGAAGGCTAGATGTGTGGTACGTAGTCGGGGGAATGCAAGGTTGGTTCTCTGGGATAAGCAGGATCAGGATTGGGGGGATGATACGAAGACAGTAGAAGGGGCTCTCTGCAAAGCGGATCAAAGATGTGAGGTAGATAGAACAGTAGTATTGCTTTCACTTGATGAGTTGAACACGTCGAGCCATAAGGGCTCGCAGTGCTGTTTATATACCCGCGTCCATGGCCCTCTGTCCAGCGTCCCATGAATCTCATGATTGTTGGACTTGTTGGAATCCGTTGGACGCGTTGGACGTTGGATTGGCTAGACCCGTTGGAATCCGTTGGACTTATTGGACGTTAGATCGGTTAGACTTGTTGGAATCCGTTGGACGCTAACCGTGGCGCGGTACAAGGATGAGATGCTGATAGCCCTGCTAACGGATCGCTGTACCCGTCCGGGTTGTCAACGTGTTGCCGTTGCTGTAAGCCAGAGAATAATCGTTTATTGTCATCGAGGCATGCTGCAATTTCTCTTGGCACGTCCCTTTATCTCCTGGCCCTGTGCATCGGCTCATTGACTGTCTTCTTATATATTGCTGACTCCCGCCTTCCTTTGTAAGTTGGATCGTAACAAAAGCCCTTTTCATCCATATTGTATATATGGCGTGGCTCAATCTTGTATCCCTTAATCTTTTGATGCAGAAGATTGAAGTACAGCTTGTATTTAGCCTCCGAATCAGCATTGTGCCGTACTCTGTCCATTACAGCTGTCCATTGTGAGATGAGATGTTTGCTGTTTCTGTTGATGAAGCGTATAACCCAGCTCTTTCCTATGTCCTTCTTGGCTATATGTGATGCGAAATTTTGTATCATCTCTCTTATAGGTGGAAGGCCTCTCTTTGTAAGTCTTCCAATATATCGAACAAGCTCCTGCTCTTGTTGTGGGCTGAGTTTCTGCTGGTTGACCGCATTGCTTGCACGGGAGGCCTGAGAACCCTTGTATCTTCTTGACAGTGTAGATCTGTCTACACCATAATCCTTGGCTATTTTTGAATACTGATAATGTTCTCCTGGTCCCAGTGATTTGATTGCTGCAAGCACAGCCTCAATATCTCCAATATTGGCTGAGGTGTGATGCGTTGAAGTTGGGTTGATTCTGGTGTTCTGTGTTCCCTACGGGCATTGGCTGAATCCGGTCGTTGGCCGAACCTGCACGGTAGCGGGCATCACGCGATAGCTCACGGTATGCCTTAGTGTCTTTGTTCCAGGGTTGTACGCTCAACACCTTATGCATGTATGTATGTATGTATGTATTCAATTAGCTTCCTATCTGAGTCTAAGACTATAGAGGACGTGAGCAGCAAGAGCTGCTCAGGTAAGAGGAGGATATATATCAAGGGGTGAGAGTCTATGAAAGTACAAGGGATGGTGAGGGTCTAAGCCCTAAGAGAGGAGAGAGGTAATGCCAGGCCGTCCTTCAGCTCCCTCTCCCCGGCTCAATACCGTGTTTTGCTGCAATTTGCGTGTAACTGATCTTATCTCCAGGTTTCAAAGATTCCAAAGCTGCAAGCGCAGCCTCAATTGGTTCCATATTGGTAGAGTTATGTGGTCTTGAAGTTTTGGTGTTCTCATAGGAAAGCGGGCGTTGCACCGTTCCGGGCGTTCCGCCGTCAGCTACGGTAACTTTTGACCTAGTACTGTAAAGAGAGAAAGACAATATACCCCGCCTTTACGCGTCATTTGATACGGTCTAAATTCAGAATAGTGTAATTATGAAATGCGTGGGCTGTTTATATAAAGGAGGGTACCCCGAAAATGTTTCTAATACAACGCAACTTCCGCATCGAACATCGGACTCACAACAACACATTCGCATCACTTCTTAACTTCGACCAACCGAACGATCATGTATCCCCAGCCGACCCTCGTGCTCGTCCCGGGCTCCTTCGCCACGACCGACATGTATGAACCCCTCGTTGCTCCTCTGCGAGCCAAAGGCCACACCATCCACGTGCTTGAACCACCCTGCTACCCTGCTAGCTACAAAACAAGCTCTGGGAAGCCGCCACCGAGCATGTATGATGATGCAAAGTTTATCAATACGTTTGTTGTAGAGCTGATAGAAGAGGGGAAAGAGGTTGTAGTGCTTGCGCACAGCTATGGCGGTAAGTTCGCGTGGTTTTCTCTCGGGGTGTTTGAGAGGGATGCCTGGGGGCAAAAAAAGAGATGAGAGAATCTGGCGATAGGAAATGGCTGATGTGTTCTTGCAAAACAGGTATTCCAGCCAGCGAGAGCTTGAAGGGCGTGACGAAGAAAGAGCGAGAGCAACTGGGCAAGAAAGGAGGTGTGGTCCGCATCGCATACCTCGCCGCTATTGTGCCTCGCATCGGCCAAAGTCTAGGCGGATTCACGGATGGTAACGATACGCTGCCAGTCGAGGTCGGAGAGGTACTTCAATCTCCCCTGTTCTTAATCCCTCGAAGACTTTCTTACCTTCCCACGCGCCAAGACGAAATTAAACTAATTTCAATAACCAGGACGGCTGGATGTTCCAACCTGACTCCGCTGCCACCGCTAGGGTATGCTTCAACAACCTCTCCCCCGAAACAGGCGCAGCAGCGGCCGCAAAGTTCGGCAAGCATTACAGCGCGTGCTTTGGCGACAAGCTCACTCACAACGGGTACAAAGACATTCCCGTATCCTGGTTATTGTGCGAAGAAGATCTGTGCGTCATTCCCGAGATGCAACAGACTAGTATCGTTGCGATCGAGGAGAGCTGGGTAGGCACGGAGAGGGAAGGGAGGAAGGTGGATATTACGAGGGCTAGCTGCGACCATATTCCGATTGTTGATGAGGGAAAGAGGAAGGAGGTTAGTCAGTGGGTTGAGAAGATTTTGAAGATGGGTGGGCAGGAGTAGGAGTATAGGTGTAACGTAGCACTATTTCGCTGGTTTCTTTTCCACATGCCGTTCATCCTCCGGTGCGGCAAGATGGTAAAGCCGAATCTGCGCTGTTGGGGGCAAGACGAAATGATGGTGGCGCAGCAGAAGCGACCGCACTGCGAGAAATTCCTGCTTTAATGATGAGAATGCGCTTTGGATCATGTCTCCATCAGACCAATTCTTAACATTTGTTCAGCCCCAGTGATGTTGAGAACCCGAGCAACCATCTCGAGATTCGTTCGAACATGTCCATATCTCCACGCTCGTCAACAAGGACAGCAGTCAATGCGCCTAGAAGACAGATAAGCAAGATAAGCGCTGCTTCACTAGTACTGTACCCGCGGATGGTGACGCAACCAAGACGTTTGACTGCGGCGGTATGGCATGAACATGGAAGGCTGAAACAGGTACTCCCGCTGATATCGGCCTTGTAGTGAAGAAGAATGTGGAGAAGCGAGGCGGGGCAGCTCCTAGAAACCTCTTAGACTCCTTCCAGTTCTTGGCTTGGAAGTGTTACGATGCACCACCGGGCAGAAGGTTCTTGGTGTTGTGGATACAGTGAATCTAGTCAGCAGTCAGCTTGGGAATAAACAATGTTGCACCGGTACAACATCAGTAGTAGCAGATAATACACCATCTGGAAGAGCCTATGCCACGCTCACGTCCTTCTACTCATTTCCTCGAAACCTTGTGCCTCAAGACGCGGGCTCGCGTACGTGTGGGGTAGCGCACCGATAGCGCGAACAGCATTCCGCACGTCAAGGAAAGCCTGAGATAAGAGGGCCTACTGAGGCATCTAGGCTCAGCATGACGTTTCGCTAAGGCGGATTAAGACAGAGGAACGGATGGCTGAAACAGGTACGCGTGAATCGGCCTCGTGGGATGCGGACTCCAGGGCACGCGAACTGTGGCGGTGTTGAATGGAGAAAATGATGCCTGCACTTTCGTACCTGACTGCGCACCTAGACGGCACATCGCGTCTCTTCGTTGCGAAATTGAAGGATGCAATGTTGTCTGGTGTTTTGCTTCTGAAGTCCCGATATCGCGCCGTGACGGATGATGGTTGACAAGGAAAGCGAGTCTGAACCAACCCCTCCGTCCTCAACAACACGCCAACTCTCCACCACGGCATCCCCTCTCTAACGAAACAATTGCAGAAGCCCCCCAATCTTCCCAATGTACGATACAGCTACAGGTGCGCAATATGATGCCGAGCCGCTGGGGACATGTTTCAACCCCATCTGTAACATCTGCTGCGGCAGAAATGCGAGACACGCTCAACGCATGAAGAGCAGCACCTGAAAACCCAGTCAATAAAAACAACAGACACCACAACGTTATATCTCGTTCTTCTTCTTAAATGGCTGAGTGGGTACACGACTGTAAATAATCACCGACAATCGCTCAACCAAACAAACCTTGACCGACTTGACACCTGATCACTCACATCACACTCGCTTACAAAGGACTTTTACGAGCATGCGGCTTTCGATTTCTGTTGTTATGTTTGGTGTAGTGGCTGGCGCTCTCGCATCACCGGTTACACCTTCACCGTCTTCGCTCCTGAGGCGGCAAGATCTTGGGTCATGTCCTGTATGTAGTTCAGTCGCATTCCCCAGATCGTGATTGAGAGCGCGAGGCTGAAAATTTTGTGTAGACAGATTGCTGGAACGAAGCCGCTGCAAGTGTGAAGTGCGATCCTAACACAGACGACGACTGCCTGTGCGGTCCGTTTTTCGACGCTGTGACATATTGTTCGGCGCAAACGTGTAACATTGGGGACAACCTTTGTAAGTTTCTTGCCGGTCGTCCGTATACACATGGAAAAGAGAAGTGCTAATGCAATATTTATAGCGGTGTTGAATTTCCTGAACCCCCTCTGCAGTTGATCAAGGGGATGTAAAAGCAACCGGGAGATCCGATAGATGAACTCGCCAGAGATCCGCGAGATTTTGAGGGGTGGAAAAGGCTCAGAGGAACGGAACACATAGGGCGATACAAAAGAATAGAAAGGGGCATTCAACAATGTATAACAGAAAGACGGGATGAGATGAGACAAGATACCCTACGCGAAATCATGAAATGCTTCTTTGCAGACCTACACCAAGCTGACGGTGACGGAGCCCCGTGGTCCAAAGTATTGAAGACGATGCGGACTCGTACATCATTTTGAGTAAAGGGGATATTCGTCACGACTACCGTGACCGCGGCCTTGGCATGTTTGTATAGGGTGCTGGAACGAAATGATAGAGATGGAGTGGAAGCACAAGCAAGGTACAGAAGATGTATTATCGTAAGTACAGGTCATTGCTCTCTCTCCTTTTTGATTTTCCGCTGTTGCTTTAGCAACAAAGATGATGGGTCACCCGTCGACTTTACTTCCCTTACCACCCAAGAAGAAATGCTCCCCTGTCTCCAACACCTCCACTCGATCCCCGACTTGCACAACCCCTTGCTCCAACGGCGTAACCTGCATCCCCAAACAGGCATTCTTACTCCCCTCGTCGATAACGCGGTACTTCCTCAACGTGCTGAGCGGCTCATTGCGATCGATATCCGCAGTCTCCAGGTCCACATTCGGCAACTTGCATCTAGTAGTACGACAAGATATATGCAGGTTGACCTCGGATTTTTCTGAAGAGTCAGTAGCGGATTTGGATGAGGATGTGATTTTCGCCTTCTTCCAGGTGTCCTCGGCATAAGCGGGCGGGCCGGTGATGTAGATGTTGGCGCGGAAGTGCAGGGCGTTGACGAGCGTGTTGGTATGTTGCCAAATGTGCGGCGAGGTGTTTTTGGTGGCAGAGATGGCGGTGGCGACATCGTGGACGCTGGCGAGGTTTATTATGTGGATTGGGTACTAGAAGGCGTTAGTAAGATGGGTGTTCTTTCTCTTGCGGAATTGAAGAGATTAAACGCACCGAGTCTTGCATGCCGATGATTGGCTCGAAGCCCACTTCCTCCTTTTTCGGCGCACACTTGTGCACTTCTCGATATGCGTTGGTATCGATTCTGAAGAGAGCGATTGGATTGGCAGCGCCCAAGGTATATCTCAGCTTTGCAAAGACCTCAGGGTCGATCTCAGGGCTCACGTTCAGCGCGACGGGGCTGTCTTTCCAGATGCGCAAGACTTCGTTCCTGTATCCCTTGCTCTTGATCCTTTCCTGCGGTGGATTGAAAGGGAGCCTGAACTCAAGCATTGGCTCTGTCTTCCTAGCCAACCTCGCTGCCAGGATCTTACCATAGTTCAAAAGCCCTTCTTTCGTGAAATCGATGTCTGGCGAAAATGGGAATCGAACCACCAAACATCCCTCGCTCTTCACCCATTCCCCGTCTTCCCGGTAACCTCTTGCTGCTGGATCTGGCACCCAGATCTCAGTCTCGACTTTTGCAAGGCGCGGAAATTTGCGCTGAGTCATGAAATGCCACTCGCTCGTCACTTTCCCGTCCATCGAGGGCAAGCTTGTGACTTGCTGCCCGAGGGTGAATTGGCGGTCGTACTTCAGTCCCGTGCGAATGATTTCGCTATTTCCCAGTTCAACGGGCGCACATGACTTGAGCGGGTAGACGAAGAGTGCTTTGACGGTCCATGGCTTTTCGGGCGTGGGGTCGCCTCCTTTGGCGTACTTCTTCGAATATTGATCCTCAAAGTTGCCAGGTCCCTGAAGCCCGAGTTTACGGCAGCCGGCTGGTGGCGGGAGTGCTTTTGGTGTCTGCGCGAGAGCGAGGATGAGGAGAATAGCGAAGGGAGAGATGGCGACTAGGGTGGTGATGAGGACAGCTTGGAGGGAGATGTGGATACCTGCATCAGAGAGGAGATTATCGATGGTGAAGTAAAAGTGTTCGAACACGTTGTCAGCTATTCGCTCGGCCATTTGTGATGATGAGACTGTCGCGTGTGCAGACGGGGTTTCGAGAAATGCGGCTCTTATCGCGAATATTCCAAGGTAGAGCCAAGCAGAAAGCGTCCACGCTACTACGTGGAGAGCAGGTGCATTTGCTTACAAGGGTGTGAGAAGGCCAGGTCACTGTTAATGATCTTGAAGGCGCCCGGTGCTAGTCGAGGGCGGCTAGAGGTGAGGAAGGTGCGAGTCATGGACCGCGGTTCGCTTGCTCCCGTGACGTCGTGCCACGGGCGCATCAATTGGGACAGCACCACGAGCATCACTTCACACATGCTGTTTACTTTCACCCGACGCGTCTGTAGCCAGTGAAAGCACGCGTCACGTAATGCACGACTTCGCCAGGTCACGAGACTAGTACGATACCGCGTTATTCAGCCGAAGCTTGCTCCACTGTATTTCTACTACACCATGTCTGGCGAAGACGCACCACTGCCGTCGCCCTCGTCGCGTATGCAATTGGACCCCCCGCACCTTGCCCCCAAAGATTAACACTGTGATAGACCGCCTGCCCACCGTCTCAGCATCCCAGGCCCTCCAGCACCTCCACGCCCGCGGGGCTCGCACTGTCTCGACCGGCATCGCGCAGCTCGACAAGGTGCTCTGCCCGCCGAGCCTGCCGGGCCATGATGTCGCGGGCGGATACATGCGTGGGAAGGTAACCGAGATCTTCGGGCCGTCGGGCGTCGGCAAGACGGCATTAGGGTAAATGTGGCCGCATCGCAGCTTCTTCAGAGAGACGGTGACTGAAGGCGACCAAGCATCCAGGCCGCCGTATCTGCATTGCGCGAGGGCCAGCGTGCTGTCTGGGTGGGTAAGTACAACCGAGGACGGCGGCGAAAGTCAGCGCCGGGTGGTTGCGGGACATGAGGGCTAATTGTGTGCAGACGCTGCCTGTGCGCCCTTGGTGAAGCACCGTATCCACGAGATGCTCGCTGGCCCGAGTTCACCGCCCGAAGCAGCTCCAGATGACGTGCGGAGCCACTTCCACTACATGGCCGCGCCGACGCTGGCCCATCTCCTGGCGCTCTTCGTGCATGCGCCCGCGTCGTTTCCCCCGCACAATACCAGTCTGGTGGTCATCGACTCTCTCGCGACCCTCATCGACAATGCGTATCCCCGCAACATTGACGACCGCTTGGCGAAGAACAAGACGGATCAGGCGCGCTGGGCTGCGGGCCGCCGCTTCGCCATCATCAACGAGCTGATCGCAGCATTCACCAAGTTTGCTGCACTGTACGACATTGCACTGCTCGTCACATGCCAGGCCATCACCCGTATCCGCGGTGCTTCCAGGGCACTGTTGGTGCCGGCAATATCGGGCGTCGAATGGGGGAACGGCGTCTCCACGCGTCTGGTTCTCTTCAGAGACTGGGTCCGCTACGGGAAGCCCAGCGACACAGCAGATGCCGATAGATTGCGACGTGCCCGGTTTGCTGGCCTCGTAAAAGTGAATGGTGCCGTCCTGGCAGAAGAGGGTGGTGTCGGCAACGTGGTGCCCTTCACCATCGATACTGTGAGTCAATCTATCGCCCGCAGTCTTCATCAATATAGATACACATAAATGCCCTCTGCGCTGATCTCCCGCTGACGCTATGCAGACAGGTCTTTGCGACGTAAGCATAGCAACCGCCGATATTACAGCTCCTCTGCTTCTCCCAACACAAGTCAGACCGCCTAAAAGACCTTTCGCCGAGATCGATGAAAATGCAGGGGAAGAACCTAATTCTGATGAGCTCTATGGCTGGATAGAAGACGATGAAGTCGCCACTGAGGGGTTGCTGATTAATGAAACATCCGCCACCGACGACACTGTAGGAACTAGCCTATCCATAATTGCAGACGGCCACAAGAAGAAGGTAACACGAACGTCTACTGTTTGATTCTAGAAGCTTGGATGATTCGTGTTTTTCACAGGGGTATACTTGCACTATAATGTTCCTGTGCCGCAACGGTGCTTATTAGAGAAGCTCTGCAGATATCCGGGGTAAGCTCGCACGTCCCTCCTTACTCTCCGTATACAAGACTCCCCAGCTGACGAAGCTCCCAATCAAGACGGAGATCTCACACCCAGACCGATGATACAGTCTCACCCACGGCCCACGACACAGGTTCGTTATTCAGCCGTGTGGGGTGATCCACCTAGGAATCATCACCCACACCCCTCTGCACCTCTGACATCAGCAGAAGAATATGTCTACAAGCCATATCCAATACTTTCCTTATCACACGATCTAGTAGGCATATGCACATTCTCCCGCCGGCGAATGCGCAGTGCAACCCGCCTCCATTCACCACGCCCCGCATGCACAGTTTCGACCCTCTTATTTCTTCACACTAGCGGCATCTCCGAGGTGTCTGCAGACGCGAAGCAAAAGGCAAGCACAAGACACCTCTCCTTCAATCAATCCTTGCACGTGCATATGTCATGCCAGGGTTTCTGGACACACTAGCTGCAACGCAGGGATCGGGGAAGTGGCATCGGATCCAAAGCAACGGGTCTTCTCACCGGCAAAATTCGAGCTTTTTTTGGGATGCTCCTGCCTCTGTTGCTTCGCGAGTCTGGGGTCAGCGGAGTTATGGGTGGCCCGGGCGTGGGGGTTGACGACAAACTTGCCAATGGCACGTTTCGCTTGTAGAAAGTGGACGAAAGATAACACCACCTGACGAGGTGATAGGAGAATACCTAATCGCGAAGCTGGCCATGAACGCCGATATCGCGATGCTATTATAGAAAGTCACTTATACAATCACCCCTTCTGGCACCGCGGAGGCGACCATACTCTATAGGCCGGAGCAATACCTGATTCCACCGTGGACTGTGAATCAACCGTACTTTTTGAATGCGAAGAGCGCGAATCAACAAATGTGTACCCCCTCATTCTTCACCGCCTATCCGCCACATGACAGCAACGAGGGGCGAAGATCCCAACATCACACCAACATCGTATCACGGAAATATGAGCATGAAGGGCTTCAGCGCATAAAATCGGCTCCTACCAACATCCTAAAGCTCGCTTAGAACCAAATGAAGAAGGTCACCAGCCTTGCGATGTCACCATCTCCACATGCTTCTCCATAATTGAGTCTTGCCCCGCCAGTTTCGCTACCGCAGATTCTCACCCCAAAGGAGAAGGAGCTTTGTGACGAGACGGGTTCGCGGCTCCAGCGGGTCACAAGTTACGGTGCACCTAGGGCCGATCCGTTTCTCGACGGGGACTTCACTGTGACGGGCTGTCTGATGTGGGGATAGCGATGTCGGTTATGGGGAGAGTGGATGAGTATCAGTATCGCTTTTGTAAGATGGTCATGCGTGAGAGGAGTTCCATGTATAGTGGGATCATCAACAGCCGCATGAGCACATCCAGTTACTGTGTGGGGGCAGCGAAGGACGATGCTGCTATGGATACTTTTGCTGGCGACATCTCGCCATGACGAAGTCAATATTTGTGAAGAAGCGTCTCGATGGTCTCAGAATCGCTCTATAGGGTGCCCACTACGACCGAACCTTGCTCAAATTGCAACAAGTCCCTCCGTCATGATACAAACGCTTACGTCTCAACTTCCAGCCGGTGCTTGCCTTCTAAGTGAAAGCCGTATATCATTGGTGCAATGCCCGCTCATAACGCCCATATCAACAGCCAATAAGCAACACTACGACTGTACCGCGTAGCTGCGATCACTCTGCCGTCGAAGCGACGTGCTAGGCGTTGCGCTATGTCATCCGTGTACCACAACGCCTGCTCACCATATTTGAGTTTCGCGCTCTAACTGGGGTTTTTTTTTACATGCACGCTGGGTTTGGGGCTGATGCCGGTCAACAACAGGAGCGTGATAATTTTGCAGTCTTGGAAGATAGGATACCGGGAGGGGGGGCTCTCTCTCCAACATCGGGAAATCTTTCCACCAACGAACGGTCATAAGTTGTCTCTTACCGAAACTCCCCATCTTCTAGAATTTATCCCACCTTTTTAAATCACCCACCGGATGTTCATTGTTGCGGCTCAAACTAGTCTAGTTTACCCCCATGCAAAGACAAGCATCGCATCCATCCCAAAACGGCTCGGCATCCGCGATGGGGTAGAGTCTCAGGTATATGTTCGCGGTAATATGTATCCGCATAAAGAACAGTGACAAAGATACTAAATGCCGAGGTACCTCTAAACAAAGCGCAACGCGTTTGAAGGGTCGAGTTCTTCCGCTTTGACAGGATCCGCGGTACCTCGGACCGGCATAAGTCTGGAGTCCGAGTCTGGGGAAATAGAACGTTCGCGAACGTCGAAGGATTCGTGTGGGGGGCATGGGCGGATGGTTCGGAAGGGGGCTTTCACATGCTTCGGCTCGTATATTATTGCGTACAGTGTTAAAGGGTGTCGATCTGATGTGAGTGGTTTGAGGGATGAGGGAAATGCAGGTACCACGTCTCCACGTCCCAACAACATGCATGTCCTACAGCTTCCAATAAAACACTATCCTCCGCCATCACGATACCTCCGGCGTTCCTCGGTCCCCAAAACACCCATGAAAACCTAGATACATCATTGCCCCGCCGCTACTGCAAACAATTTGTGTTTGAGGTTGGGCATGAAGTATGCGCATCAGCAACACTATTCATCTAGCCAACGTGCCTCGCAAATCTTCGGGTAAAATAGTATCGTTATACCGCATATTGCTTATGTGTGTTGATACAGTGGTGGTGATGGAGGTACGTTGAGATAAGGAAGAGTATGTGGTCGATTGCTTGTCACGTTGGTGCATATGCAATGCGCGGTCGCTTGATTAGAGTACGTTTTGTTGACGCGCATAAGCTGATTAAGCAGGGTGGTGGTTCAACGGTCAGGCATGTGAAAGGTGTAGGTGCGTCATTTCTGAAGTCAGAAGAACGTGGATAGTGGGTTGGCGTTGTTGAGGTTGAGGATCCGGTTATTGATGGGGTTTGTAGGTGGTTTTGGCGTCGGTTGAAAGGGAGATGTAGTATGGTTTTTCAGAGGTCAAGGGAGGACATCTTCCATATGGTTAGTATTGTCGGTGATGTGGACGTCCTCCATCAGCACACCCATAATGCCAAAGTATCCTCAACCTCAACCTCAGACAACCCCAAGGTCGTTCACGAAGCAGCGCAGGGTCCCCTCGAGTCTGCCCAGCCCCCCCCCCTCCCCCATATTGCGCATAGACGACCTGATCTGCAAGATAGATTGCTCGCAAACTTGGATGCCCGCAGCATGTCTCAAGTCGCCTGAGCAGAGATACCAACAGCCTGGTACGCTCGGTTGGCATTAGATGAATATCATTGTGCCTACCCGGATCATGCGTAAGCTATGCAAGCAACTATATATAATGCCCACTGTGCCGCATGTTACGCGCAGCTCAACAAAGAAAGATAGTTTGGAAAGTTATGTTGAGAAGTTCCTCCACTGCAAACCCCCTGCATAGGCTTTGGAAGTCGAAGTAGAAAGCAGGGTTTGAACAATGCAGGCAGAGAAAAAGTGCGATGAACGTACGATGCCAAGGCGTAAAAACCGATGCAAGGACGAAGGGAGAAACGTCTTGGGTCGAATGCGCATCGGCTTGTGCCGACTGGTGAAATCGCTTCTACGCGGTTCTTTCTTTCGGGATTTCGGGAAGGCACGATCGTTGCTGGGCGAGATCTTCCATTCAGCCTCACCTCAAGAGCCGATCGGAAATAACGCCGAGCGAGCTTGTTGATAAGTCTGAGGTCCGACACCAAACATGTGACAGGCCGATTCTCACATGTGCACGATAGCGGGACCATCGCCGCATCAGGAAATATACGCGACGTGAATCTGCGGAGAACAAGGTACCTCAACCTGTCCATGACGCTCCATTCTGCACGCTGAATGGGTGCAAATTTCTCCGGCAGAAACTTGGCTGCCTCGATGCGAATCCTTTCGTCGCGTGTCCTTGTAGTCGCCGTGACTCGACAGACAGCACCAGCCTTATCCGTGTCCAGGCAGGGTCCAGTGTGGAGTCCCCGCAGGCAATCTTGGAAGAAATGATAAGCGCTCTAGAAGCTCGCTAGACCCCTTTTCCTCCCTTATTGGATGTAGGAGGCCGAGTCAAGAAGGGGCGGAAACGCTTGGTGATAGTTAGTTCTTTAACCCTCTCCGCAGGCTAGGCTCTGTGCCTCCGTTATCTTCCCCAGTCGGGGGCGGGATGTGACGTCATCTCTACGGCTGAGGAGGAGTCAGTTTCAGTTTCCGTTAGCCAGAGCTGCCTTGGTGGAGACCAATGCACGTCTCGCTCCTTTATTATTTCTTTCTTATCTTTGTTTGTGCAGGTGACTCTGAGAGCGGCGGCATTTTGCCAAGTGGATATCAGGCGTGCGAGCTAGCAGCCCACGATGCTAAGGTACGTGAGCAGATTGGCGTTTGAGTCTGATACTAGGGACTATGCAGATGACAGTTTCCATGGGACGTGCCGATGCGGCTGAAAGATGATGACTGTGCTAGTTCACCCTTTGTCGTGCTGCAACTCGCTCGAGAATTACACTAGCGGAATATGTATCGAGATCTCGCTGCTAGATATCGGCGTCTCCTACGCTGGCGTTAGTACCTGTGAAAGTATACATCTCTTTCTGCGTCGCGCCTTCCGGCCCGATAACCTAATGACGCCGCAATATTAGCGTCTCAGACAGCGCAATAACCTCGATCCAGACCTGCCGATTTTCTTTTCTAGAGATCGGCATCTACTAGACATTGTTTTGCGGAGTAGCATTTGGCTCCAGTCTGGGGTGCAGCATGCCCAGTAATTGTACCAAAGATCAGTCGCGGGGCGACTGAAATCAAAGTTTCGCGCTGGAGCCATCCGAAACAAATGACGATTTCGTGCTCAACAACAATGTCAAGTCGAATCGCATCGTATAGCAAGACCCGACAGGTTGCCGATGTGGTGAGAGGAGAGATAAGAACAAGTTCCAAGCCCCATCGATAGATCACCCCAAGGATATCCCTTCTCTTCTTTAGCGCAAAAACGCCTCGGAAATTAGCCCCTCATCAATCCAATCCGTCCAGCCGACTTCTGGTTTCGGAACTGTGAACCTCCATGGAGAAGACGCCACAATTGTGTCGTGCCACGTACACTCCACAATCTGCGACTCTGTGCGGAGAGCGAGGACAATCCAGGGGCCCGGGGGTTTGTGATGTTGTGTCATCATCATTTTTTGCTTAGCGCGGGTGCCGAAACAACAGTATTAGGGGGCTGAGGGCTTATCGCGCGCGAAATGTGGAAGGGGACAATAATAGCTGCTACTGTTTGGTTACACAAACGTGACTGAGACATCAGGATTATATGGGTGGTGTGAATGGGAATCGCTCACCGCCATATTCGCTCCTCATCAGGGTGAGACACGCCCCGCGAAAAAAAAGTGTGGGTGGTACCAAACATTGTTGGAATGTGGAGAAAATTATCGTGATGGTGTGATACTTCGTAAACATCTTGTTAGCGTACCAAGAAGTATATCTGCGAGGAAAGGAAAAGGATAGTAAAACAGGATCCCATGCTCTGGATTTGCATGCGTATACCTTATTTCCCCTGCAAATGATTTTTCTTTGCATCACTGGTGTCTAAAATCACGTCACAGCATAGCGTCCTTTTCACTTTAACATAACCATGTCGTAATAATAGGATCGGTTTTCAAGCGTGGAATGGGGGTTCCAATTAAGCGCTGAGCTGGGGGGTTTGAACTGTCTACTCATCTCTGCAACTACCAATAAGCAGGCAATATCCACACGCAGCCCGAAGCCGAGTGAAAAAAAACAAGACTGAGTGGAACATATACAAGAATGCGAAATCGCCGAATGCGGCTTACGCGGGGTATTGAGTCCGACAAGAAAAAAAAGTAGGGGAACGATCTGATTCATCTGAGTTGCGGGGCTCCGAACGTAAAAATGAAATCATTAAAATGCCGCATGCATTACCCTCGTGAATGTGCCCATATTTATCTCATAGCTCGCTAACGTGAAGAATGACGAAAGTCCAAAATGCTGCAAGTAACGCCAGTACCATGCTAGTTGAGTCGAGAGGGGTTTACGTGCGATGCGACAGATCTTCGCCTGCCAATGAAGCTGTCGCCGAAGAGTTTCCGGACGAGAAGCCGCTAGAGTTGGGACCGTTGAGGAGATCCTGCACCGCGACCTTGGGAACTTGAGGGACCGGTAGTTTGCGCTGTGCGCCATCAGGTTTTGAAATGATGTCTCCGATGCGCAGACCGGTTGAATGACTTGGCACATAGATCTGTTCTCGGTCTGTTGCAGGCTCCATTGGTGCAAGAGCGGGAGAAAAGTTCTGGTTCAGGCTAAGATGACGCAGATGCGGGAGCTGGAGGTCGTTGAAGCCATGAGGTCGTAGTCGGGGCGAGTGCGCAGGTGTTGCGAGAGGGGTGTGGTCGGGCGTAGGACTGCACGAGTCGTGGGAGAACGTCGGCGACGGCGGGGCGGTGGACATTGGGGAGCCTGGTCTTGACTTTTTCGTCATCCTGTGGGCATATGGATCGTCGTCCTCGTGCGAATGGGATCTTGACATTGGCTGCGATGAGTACGCATATTGAGAGAGCCCGGGCAGTCGGCTAGCGTACGGGTGATAGCTGCTCGTAAGATGGTGTCTACTTGAGTTCGGGTAGTGGCCAGAACGTTGCTCTAGCCTTGAGGCAGCGTCGGCGAGCAAATCCATAGGACGAGACAGACCATTGGGGCTGTTGTTGTTACTGCTGTTGAAGCCTCCCTGGTGGTAGGCAGCGAGGTCATTGCCCATGTTGGGCGAATAGTTGGAAAACGAGTGAGGTGGCGAGACGTTCGGTGAGCCAAGCTGGGAGCCCGGGGCGCTTCGTGAGATGGGCTTGCTAGGAGGAGGCATCATATGCGCAAGGCCAGAACCAGGCTCCATGAGGCCAGCCTGGACAGCAGCCACGGCAGCCTGGTGAGCAGCGGCATGGTGCTGGCCCTTGCCCCTCCGGGAGTTGGGATTGTTGTGTATCCTCGAGTGTCTGTAAAGCGTTAGCTGAGGATGTCAAATATGAGGTACTTGGGGCGACGTACCGGGTCAGTTCATCTGAGCGAGAGAATCGCTTTGTGCATCCAGGAAATGTGCAAGCATGAGGCTTTTCTCCGGTGTGCGTTCGAATGTGGCGCGTCTGGTGCTCCAGCCGGTGAAAAGCCTTGTCGCAGAGAGGGCACTTGTAGGGCCGGGGGAGGTCCTGTCGCTGCTCATCCGACTGTTGCGAGGCGTTATGCAGTAAAGGAGCCATGAGGCTCACGGTAGCAGTAGCCATAGAGTTTTTGGCGGTCAGAGCAGCCTGTTGGTGTGTTGGAGAGGAGGTGTCGGGGTTGAGCAGGTTGCCGAAACCTGTCGAGATATTTGAAGATTGCATGTGACCGAGGTTGGAAAGTTGGGGGAAGGGATGATGGGGGGCTCGGATATATGTACGGAGCAACTAGGCGGGCGTGTGGGGGTCGACTGATGGCCGTCAGGGCTGTCTGTGCTGACGCGGGCGAGGATATGCCGGAGCGAGCGCAGAAAGAAACGCGGTGCGCCAGCGCGGCTTGGCTGATCTTTTGCGCTCGAGTCGTGGAGGCGTATCAAGAAATGCGGGCCCTGTGCACTTGCGATGGCTTGCGGAGAGCAGCGTGCAGCGGGTGCAGGGGGCTGTTGGAGTCGCAGACGTGCGTGTCGCAGCGATTTGAGTGTGGAGGACTTCGCGTGACTTTTAGGCGGAATGCGATGGCGCTCTGATGGTGCCTGGCGGAACTTGCCTTGCTACGTGCTTGGCTTGCTTTCGATGGTTCGAAAGCTGTGGAGCGGCAATAGTGTTGAGTCGTCGACGTAATTTGAGATCGTGAGAATTCTGCAACTGAAAATCTCTGTAGCGGTGAGTGTCGGCGAGCGAGGCTGCAGTGGCTATGTGAGGCTGTGGAGAATAACACGGCGTGTATCAGCACCAGACTGGGGCCCCAAGCAATTTTGCAGCCAGCTGGCGTACGTGAGCAGAGTGAGGCAGTCAGATGGTGCAACGTTGCGGAGGGGTGGTGCGGATTTAGGTGTGGCTATGCGAAGCTGGGGAGAGATAAGTGCAGCGGGCTTTGTATGGGGATTGGAGACGTCACGATCTGGGGTTTGTTTGTGGTACATCTCAGCGGACGCGCCTTCCTCTGCTGTTCTAGGTGTTCCTTCCTCTGCTATTCTAGGTGCTCCTTCCCCTCGTGGCCTTGCGTGCCTTCTGCTTGCCCTTCCGGCGGCCAAGACGTGAGACGAGGCAACTGCGTACGACACCGTGTCTAAGCAAGCAAAGCAACAGCAGCAATTCACCCACCCTCCAGGATCATGGTACCCGTGCCAAAGACATCTTCGCCGCCATCCCAGCAGGTCTGACGTTGGAGTTGCGGACCATCTCCAGCGCTTCCGCCCATCACGTACCTATCAGTCACCATTGGTTGCGTCCGATGACCAATGGAGCTACCAACACCAGCTGATTTACCCAGTGGCTTTCATCGCTGTTCCACGGCAGCCTGGGCAGTGGAGGACTCACTCATTACTGTGGGGGATGCAATCCTGGGGTACCAAGCGCAAAATAAGCAGTATTGGACCACCATCTTCTCCCGAGACCCCTCGCGTCAGGGCCTTACACAACATCGCTATATTGTACATGCTGCCAGAACCAGGACTGAAGAGGGTGTGGGCAGGGTGCTACCGAGCCGGCTCACTCCACGGCCCGCCGTCGATGCATATCCCTGGGTACTCAGACTCATATGAAGCTGCAGTCAGTAAACCAGCCCAGGGCCATCTCTGCCGGGACGTGTCCCTCAATCGACGTAGCGTACGGCAAAATGCGAACGCTGCTTCATCTATTATGGAACCTATCCAAAGCTCGTATTGCGCTAGCAGACTGCAGCATCGTAACAGCTTCTCAGTAGCTTGTATTGGCGATGCCCGCTGCTAGGTAGCTATCTCCAGGCCCTGTGGCACACACCCCTGTACTTTTGCAGCAGATCGTGGGGGATTGTTCCGGACCGGCTGCCCGAGGGTATGACGCCCACTCTCTTGGTAAGTTTTCTAACGCGAGAACACTGTGTCGTCGCTCTACCTGCGATTCATTCAGCTCGCGTTGATACTTGGGGAAGCGCAGATGTATGTGTTGCAATTGCAAAACCATCTCGGGTCCGCTATTCTTATCGTTTCTTCGCAAATTTATGAGGGCGCTGCTAGCCCCTCAGTAGCTCGCCCCGCTTGGGGGGACGCTTCCCCCGAATATACCCCTATGCCGAGCCGAAGCACAGATTTTACACGCCAGCAAAGTCATTTGCGATAGGTAAAACGTGCATCGGAAAGTTTCGGGAAGTGTCGCGCTGATAAAGATGGGGCTCCGCTAGATGCTACATTGGTGGCGCGTTAGCCTCTTCTAGTCATCTGAGGCATGCAAGGTACGGCTCCATGGAAGCTTCTATGGAAGCACCGCTTTTACAACACCATCCATATCGCCGTTCTTGCCGAGGTTCTGCCAGGACCTGTTTCCGTCAGTCCTGGAGACGATATGGACCATGGTACGGTTTCACAAGAGGTTGCCTCTCTTCTGACATCGATCTGCGACACCCTCCTTGACAACCGACGCCCAACAACCCGGTCCGCTCACTTAACGGGGCCCCGCTGAACAGGTTTTACAGAGTCCTCGCCCAACGCAAGAGTTGGCACTATTGGCCCCCTGATGACGATGACAGTTCTGTCTCAGTGTCACCTTTCTCGCCGACTCCAGGGTTTCTGGCCGATCTGATAAGGCGTTAAAGGTCGCTCCGGCCAAAGAAATCGGTTGATCTATGGTTAACCTTCTCTGGGGCCCCGCACCACAACCGTTGGACGTGGCTCATGGACCCTGACAAGAGGCGCACGCAATCCAGGAACATCGGCGGGATGACATTAAGTTGCTGTATTCTCATCGGAGAGAAACCTCCCTGCCTGACTTTACCGACGCGCGCAATTGCAATGTCGTTTCCCCGCAAAGATCGGCCTCACGCCATTGGAAGGCGAAGACGCAGTTCTCGAGCTTATTGAGTGGGGTCAAGCGTCGAGCAGAGGGTGCAAGCAGAGTGAGGTTTTTCGCAGGTGCCAAGCCCGCGTCTGAGCTGCACGCCATAGTCCTACAGCGTATCGGTATGCAACGGTGGTCAGATTTTGGGGACTTCAAGAATGACCAATGCTAAGCTCTGAGGCAACCAAGTCATCGCGTGTCTATATGCTCCAAGGTTCCGTTGAAGAGGGCCTACTCCCACATGTCCGAAAGCTGTACACTATGTTCTGCGAGGGTGCCTGCAAAACATTGTTCCTCTAACGGACCCTTCGAGATTCTCCTCACGCATGATTTCACGACTTCGTTGGTCTTTACCAGAGTTGCTATCAATCAATCATTCAGTTGTCAGTCTCAATATGTAGCCAAACTGTCAGTTTGAGAGTCGTAGACTGACCTGACGGACTGCTAAGGGTTTTTTTTTGGAGTTGTGAACTGAGACTGAACTGACTGCCAAGACTGATGTTTTGCAATTGAACGGACTGATTGATTGCCATCTGTCACGGATTGTGGACAGTGCGCATGTGGAAGGAATTGAAGGATTGAACTAAGGTTGTATTGTATGATGCTACAAACGGTATATGTAGGTGAGTGGCCATAAACAACGCTAGTGCAGAACAGGCAGCCTCCTCCCACCAACAGTAAGGTGCTGCTGCACGTTGGTGCAAGAGAGACCCCAAACCGTGACACTATCTGATCTCATAAAAAGCTCTCAAAGCTACTCAGATGAGCCTGTATAGCAAAAATATTGTCTCTTGTATGACCACTTGGTGGTGTTTTGAGGCCTACTTGCCGCCAGCTCTTCAAGCACTGCAGTGCAGTGATCAACTTGGGCTTCATCCGTAATCAACGTGTGCCTAACATATTACCAAGCTTGCTAAAAGTACGCTCACAATCAGCTGCTAACGCTGGGACTGTTAATACATTGAAGCAAACTTGCTGATTGATGGTATTGACAGGACTGCAACTGCCAATAGCGCAGTGGGTTGTATGCCAACGGGTTGTCCTCTGCAATAGCTGGCAAGCGCTTCTACTGCTTCTACTTGTTGCCAAGATGCTCCTCTACCTGCTTGATGGCAGCACCTAATTGCAACTTGAGAAAGGCAGATTGCAATGTTGTTTGCCCAGCAGCACGCGGCTTCTTTGACGCCCGTCGCTCCTCACTATCACTTGTTGCGCCGCCTGCAGTTGTTGACTCTCTGTAGCCCTTCCACATTGCCAAGAAAGCGCAGTGATCGTTTGTGAGCCACCCATCTCGGTAGTGGAGGCCATCACGCTAAGCATTGTGGTCATTGGGGACCTTCCAGAGTGCCTCAAGGTGGTGTTTATAGTGCGGGTGGAGGACAGTGGCGGCATAATAGACAGGCGTGTTGTCAAACTTTGCGTAGTATTGGGACAGTTTTTGGTGAGCAAGGTTGATGTTGAGCATGAGGTAATCTTCAGGCGTTGCTGGGTTGTTATAGTCAATGTCTTTGAGACAATCTTTGAGCGCTTCCAGCTTGTCAAGTAGCCACTCAAAGGTAATAAGTACCTCCCAAATAGCGCCATGACAACTATGTTTGCCGCGTCCTTCAAGCAACTTAGATGCCTCTGCAAAGGGCGCTAGTGTAACTGACTCAGCCCGGTTTGTGGTGCAAACTTGGCTGTGCAGCCTCGGAGCCAACAGTTCTCCGGCCAGGGCGGCCGGAGCAAGATAAGCAGCCGGAAGCTCTGCCTGGCAGGAGCAGGAACAGCAGGAGGCCCTGACATGTATTGGACTTAATCTGGTCAGTGGTATGAACTCAGCTTGGCGAACTTGGAGCCACCAGCTCTCTGGCTAGGTACAGCTGGAGCAGTATAAGTAGCCAGAGGCCCTGATTCTTAGGACCTCTATCAAATTCATCTGGTTCTACACTAGCTATTGCCTTCAGGGTCCGGCCCCTTACAGCTAGGAGCTTCATATACTTGTTAATTGTTGCCCAGTCACCAGCGTAGAGACCACCTTTGCTCAAGTAGAGTCTAGGCTGCTGCGTTACTTGTTAGCAATTGCCACAATAGATAAGTTGTAAACTGACTGCTAGCTCATGGACACCAGGACGTCTTGTGCAACGGGCAATAGCCTCTTGGTGGCGGTTCTCATCAAGCTTGTGCTCAACATAGTTATTGAGCAGACCTTGTAACTCGACGGCATGCACAAAGGCAGCGTAGTAGGAGTTCCAGCGTATCTTTACGGGCTTGACAAGCTCCTTTATCTCAACCCAGTTTTCCTAATGCTGTGGCCTCTACTTGCTGCAGAGTCTGCAGTAATTGTTGTGTTTGGGGCGTACAGATAGACGCAATAATATCAAACAAGACACCAATAGTTCCGTACTGACGCCACTCCTTTATAAACGTCTCCTTGTCCTGTCTCTCTGTCAGCCCATTGTCTAAACTGGCATCCTCCTCCTCCTTTTCCACCTTGCTGTCAGCCACCTCCATAGAGGCATGGCGGTAGTGCAGAGGAAAGGAGGAGAGATTTATATACTAGTGGTTAGAGGAGACTGGAACATACTTCAAGGTTGCTACCGTTGTTCTCGTATGCCTTGTGGTCTTTGCCTCAGATGATAATTTGAGCGCCCAGGTTAAGGATATGACAATAACAGCAGAGTTGTCGCTCAGGTGCCTCAAAGCCATATATCTCTGCAAGATGGGCAACTGCAGTATTGTTGTTGTTTGCGTTTTCAAGCACAAAGTAACCCACAAAGTCCTTATTTACCCTCAAGTTTGCCAGCGTTGTTGCAACAATGCTCCCAATATTAACGCTACTGTGCTGATCATGGAGCTCTGGCAGCCACAAAACAAAGTCCTTGACACATCCCATTGCGTCCATCATTGTAAGGTGTTTGCGGCAGGAATCAGAGATATATGTATAGGCTTGTATTAAGACGAATCCTTAAGGAGTCGTCCAGCTCCGTAAGGGAGTTATATACGAGTACGGCATGCGGCCTACCCTAGGCCGGGCCGTTGTAGCTCCGTAGGCTTCCCGTGGGGTGAGCCGTGGGGTTGGTGGCTAGAATACCGGGACAATCATATGTACACAAATACCTATAAGCCCAAGCTTGCTGCCTGTTGATTTCTAGTTATCAAATGAGACATAGATGAGGGAGCGTGCGTTGCGCAGGTAAGTGGTGATAATAGGTATGTAGGATTGGTATTCAGCAACAATTGCGTCTCAAAGGGACTAGTGGTTGCGCTAGAGGACTACTTCAGCTAACAGGTTGGCAGTTTGTATCATCTTTCAAAAGGTGGGCATCTCTATAACGCGGAGGCTCTGATTTTTGGCCGCTACCCAGTCTGCTAATGCGTCCAGAAACTTGCGCTTTGCAAAAGACAATGAGATCTCATTTGCAATGCTTTGTGATACTTTAACATTGCTATCCCGCATGAGAGCAACCAGCGTACCTTGATTAGGATCACGACTGAACCTAACAGGCCCAGCAGCGCTCATGCCATGACTGCGGACGCCTTTCCCTAGGTGAGTTGCCGCTGCTGAAGTAGACCCAGCATCATACTTGCCTCCAAGCTTCTTGTTGATGTGATAATAACAACAAAGCCAGTAGTTACGTTTATTTGTTTGGTAGTAAAAAGGCCAACCGTGGCGGTATATCCAACTGGGAGCACCTCTGCTGTGTTCCTTTTGGCGCTTCTCAAGATGTGGTACGCGTTCCCAGTCCAATCCGTTGTAAACAGACTCCTCCTCAATGAGAAGATTGTCAGGAGTACCGTCAATAGAATTGTCAGGGTCTGTTTCAGCACTGTTAACAGTGGGCGTGATAGACGGGTTTGTGGGCGGATTATTGCGTTTATCGCAATTGACAAGACGGCAGAGCTTCAAGTTGGGCTGTAAAGGCATCTCAACACCAAAAGAGATGAGCAAGGACGTATACTGACGCAGTAACAGATGGCGGTGTGGGCAGAAAGATTATAGAAGTGTGTGGTTGATTGATTTGAAACTGTTGTAGACAAAAAGGCCGAACCTTTTGCTGATGTACGTAACAGAAACACCAAGTTTTTGCGCTAACCACTTATTTGAGCCTCATCAACAACCTTACAAAACTATCAAACTTAGCCTCTGCAACACCAACAACCAGTCCAATCTCAGTCAGTTCAGTCAGTTTGAACGCTTCAAACTAACCTGACTGATCAAATGAGAGCTTCAAACTGACTCTGGCCTGACTGCCAATCGGTCAGTCAGTCAGTCAGTCTCATCAGTTTATGATGAACTGAACGATAGAGATGATCATGTATATATGCAATGTGATGATATTCTTGGTGCTACGGTGCGGAGTGAGTATATAGAGATGGAAACAGGCTAAGCCTAACAGGCTAGATAGCCGAGAGTACGTGAACCATGGTACCATAGGGGCAGGAACCTCAGGGCTATCGAACACACCCCCTCATCGAGAGATGCGAACCCTTAAGGAATTGACAAGGCAGTAGAAAACTAGTACAGGCGTATCGAGTGACTACTTGTCATTGCGGATAAGAGGTTGGCAGAGTCCAACTTGAGCTACCCAGGCTAGGTGCTTGAGTTTATTGAGCGGCTTGGTGAGCCCGTCAGCGGCCATCTCAGCAGTAGGGATATATTGGAGGTTGATTTTGCCGTCCTTAACCTGATCCTTGATGTAGTGATAGTAGATATCAACATGCTTTGTACGCTCATGGTGACCCTCAGAGGAGACGAGCTGGATAGACGGTTGATTGTCGCCAAAGAGCTTAAGCGGGGTGATGTCTGCGCCTAAGTAATTAAGCTGGCAAAGCAGCCGAACAAGCCAAGTGGCTTCCTTGGAGCAGAACGTGAGGCCAACGTACTCTGCCTCGGTAGTCGAGGTGGTAACAAGACGCTGCTTGCTGGACTTGTGGCAGATAGTGCCGCCAGCAAATTTGAAGAGGTAACCAGAGGTGGACTTACGATCCTCTGCGTCAGCAAACGAGGCGTCGCTGTACGCGTGGAGTCCAAGATCCTGGTCGTGAGTAGGTAATGTAGGTAGTGAGGCCTTTGAGTAGATGTCGAGCGTAAGCCCAGCAGCGGTGTTAGCCGGGGCTTCAAAACGCATGACGAGAGCTTTGTATGTGTACAGGTAGTCAATGATCTGCAGGGCGTAGTTGTAGTGATCGTCTGTTGGGTTGGCCATGGCTCGAGCCAAGTAACCAACATGAAATGCAACGTCGACTCGCAGCTGAGAAGCAGGATAGAGCAGGCGGCCAATGACTGACTGGTAACGGTGTAGAGCGTGATCCTCACAGATGTCTTCAGAATGGCGGAGCTTCAGCTTCAACGCCTTGACGTCCATAGGATTGTGGCGGGTAACGTGACCGCGGTCGTAGTCTTTAGTGAGCTTGTCAATATATGACTCCATGCTCAGCTCAATAGCGCGATTAGGGCGGTCGCGGCGTATGCGGATGCCTAGGTAATGGGAGATAGCTCCAAGGTCGCGGCATTTGTACTTATTAAAGACAAGAGCTTTAAGGGCAGCCATCTGAGGCTTAGTATGAGTGATAAATACCAGGTCGTCAACGTAGGCAAGGATGATTGCGCCAGTGATCTTGTTGGCAAAGACGCACGGGTCAGCTTCGATAGGGTAGAAGCTGATAGAGGCAAGAAAGCGTGCAAGCTCCTCATACCAGAGACGAGGGGAGCGACGGAGGCCGTACAGAGCTTTGCTGAGCTGAGCGTACCTGCCGTCAGGTAGGCGTATGTAGATGATCTCATCATGATCGAGTTTGCCGTTAAGGAAAGCAGTGACTACGTCTGCCTGGTCGCACTCTAGGTCCAGTGCTGCTACGAGAGCGAGTAGGATCTTGAGGGTAGTAGAGCGAGCAACGGCAGCGTAAGTTTCACGCCAGAAGTCAAGATCCTGGCGGTTACCGCAGACAACAAGCCGAGCTTTGAAGCGTACGAGCTTGCCAGCGTCGTCAAGTTTGTATTTGTATACCCACTTAGTAGGGAGAGCGAAGACGCCCTTGGGTAGGTGAACGACGATAATCCAGGTGCCGTTCTCATTGTGTGAGAGATACTCCTCCCCTTCAGCCTCGAGCCACTCCTTTATGAACTTGTGGTGGCGGGCTTGTTTGCCATTAGCTGGCTCAGGCGGCAGCGGATTGTTGTTGTTGTATGTAGTTGGCGCGGCAAGCATAGCTGTAGCAAAGGCTCGCGCAACTTTGACAGGTAGCTTGTGGTTACGTAGTGCGATTGCTGTGGCAAGCGTAGCTTTGCGAGCGGAGATGCTCTCAGCTTTCTTCGCAGTCGGCTTGCATGTGCGCTTTGTAGTATTATCGAGGATATTGCGTGAATCCATGTTGGCTGCGATCTCAGCATGGCGCGGCGCCTCAGGTACTGTAGGAGGAGTAGAGTTACTAAGTATGGTACTGCTGTCAACGCGCAGGCCATCAAACTGATAGCCAAGGCCCTGCTCGGGGAGCGTGACATCGCCGTCATTGAGGGTCGTCGCGAGGCCGTCGTCATCCTCAGGGACATCCTCTATGGTAGACTGCAGAGGTGAGGGCGCATGGGCAACTGGGGCTGAAGACGTAGGGGCAGGTAATGCTGTCGCGCGTTCTACTGACGCGTCAAGCAGAGGGGCAGAGGCAAAGGTGACGCTGCTTGTGCGCACTTCTTTCTGAGTCTCTGTGTTCCACATAAGATAGATTTGAGAGCTCTCGCGGCCAATGAAGTACATCTTAGTAGCGCGTGGAGCAAACTTATTGCCTTGTACGCGGCGTTCCTTAGGTATATGGACCCAGCCAGGCTCGCCAAACTTGCGGAAGGAGCACAGGTTAGGTACTGGGTTAGCAGCGCCCATGTGCTCAAGGAGTAGCTGTCTTGGCGTCTTGCCGTCAGGAACTGCTGTTGTAGGGTAATGGTTGAGAAGCTCTACTGCGTACTTTGCTGCGTATGGCCAGAGTTTTGCAGGGAGGTGTGGAGCGGCGTTTATCATGAGACGAACGCGGGCGGCCGTAACACGGTTGCTCGACTCAGCAACACCGTTTTGGTGGTGTGCGTATGGGGTCGAGGGCTCAAAACGAGTGCCCTTGCTAGCCAGCTTCTTGGTGGTATTCTTATTAATGAGGACGAGGTCGTTGTCTGTATGGATGAGGGCTATAACGTTGCCATACTGAGTCTTAACGTTAACTGCATAGCTAATAAGCGAGCGCCCAAAACCCTCTTTTGTGGCAGAAAGGTCAATGGTACGGTAGCGCATAAGATCCTTGGTGTACAGGCTCCACCAGCGTTTGCCGTTCAGGCCGGGCGGTGAGATAGGGCCTACGAGATCGACGTGTACGCGCTGAAATGGGCAAGTTGATCTATCAGGGATAACTCGAGAGACCTGTTGACGTGAGTTGCTGATCATACATACTTTGCAAGAGAAGCGGGAGGTGTTAGTCAACTCTAGGCCTGTAGTGCTCTGAACGAGCTTGCGCAGTTGCGCGACGTCGGCGTGCCCAAAGGTCTCGTGGAGCTCCTTAAGAGTCACTTTTCGAGAAGGCGGCGCATGCGACAAGTTGTAGTGGGGGGCATGCTGTGACGCAAAGGTGAGGGCACTCGCAGCGCCAAGATTATTGTCTTCATCTTCGACGTGGAGGAAGTTAGGGACACCGTCAATCTCGGGTGTATAGGCAACTTCGGCGAGGCTTGGGTGAGCGTAGACGCGCTCGTCCCATCCATGATAGTAGTAGCCCTTGGCTCGGATCTTTGAGTGGGCAACGCATGAGAGGAACATGTCAGGAGCGTACAGGACGCCAGTAAGCGTGAGGGTATTTATTGCGCCGTCTCCGCGGAGTACAGCGAGCTTAATAGTACCAGTTGCCTCGACCTTTACTCTGCCACCACCCGTCTTGATAATGGTTTGGCGATGGGGAGGGTCAAAGCTAATAAAGCGATCGTGGTTGTTGCAGATATGATCTGAGGCGCCAGTGTCAAGGATAGTACGGTCCTTGTAGTCGGCACGGCCTGCAAGGCGCTTGGCCTGCTCTGAGATCTCCGCAATCTGCTCGTCCTCCTTGCTGTTGTCCTCTGCTGCGAGGCACGTCATCATGAAGGCGGTACCCCAAGTAGGAGCGTTGCCACGAGGAGGAGGCGGCGACTCGTCTATAGAGACAGCCGCAGCGTTAGTGTGAGGGGACTGCAAGTAATTGGCAGTGTTGGCCTCCCATTTCGCCTTTATATTTGGCGGGATGAGATGGGGATAGGCCTTCCAGCAGTGAGCGGTTCCGCCGGCATGCTCCTTGTTGCAGTGGGTACAATAGGCAATTGGATGGCGAGGTGTGCAATCTGTACGATGTGTGTGATCCGCAGATGTTGTTGAACATTGTGTAATAGTTGTAGTGGCTGCGGCAGGAGTGGAGGTGCTGCCTTGCTGGCCACCCCCTCGTCCTTCACTACCTCTGCCGCGCCCACGGCCACGGCTGCGGCCGCGTCGGTTGTCGTTGTTGCCGGCCTGCTGCTTGTTGCTAGCGAAGGACGCGGTCTTGACTGGGTCGTCGCGTCTGTAACGACGCAGGCAAGACAACAGATCCGAATCTGGTGTGGTCTCACTCAGAGGCATATGGGAGTGCGTGGGAGAACCGTAACCTAAGATCTATTGACACCTATAGGTCTTGTATGAAAGGATTGCAGAAAAACTGCCTATATACATCTAGGGAACGGGAAGCTTAAATACATGTAGGCTAGGGAGGGCTGAGTCAGAACTAAGTCCGGTACAGGTCTGAATCAGGTCCGGGTTGGCCCCGAGTCCGGACGTGGGTGATAACTGTAACGAGGGGGAACCTAAGGTCCGGATTGGCTCCGAGTCCAGTCCTAGTAGGTAACCTCGTTACAGCGTCGAGCTTCATCGTTAAGCTCGTGGATAACAGAGTCGAGTGTAAGGTCGCGATTTGAACGTAGGTTGCGGCGTACGACGCGCGCGTACTCAGGGTAGACGTCTTTGATTGCGAGGATAAACTGATACAGTACCCCCTTTTCAGGGAGCTTGAGCTTCATTTCATTCAAGCGGTTTAGGAAAGAGCGGAACTTGTCAGTGAACTTGAGGGTATTAGGCTGGTCAGCACAGCGGAGTTTGAAGAAATCCGCCCAGGCGCTGCTCTCCTCGTTGAGGCCCTCCTCCTCAAAGCGACGGAGGACCTCCTCCCATCGCTTGTGACAGTTGTCGAGGCCCTGCACAGCCTGCCATATATCTGGCGGTAGAGACTGCAGCAGAGCCATGTCGATAGATGCGTCCATCTTTTTCCAGGCCTTGCGAAGGGCTGCCATTTTGTTTGCCTTCTCAATAATAGGCTTGTTAATGGCCTCTCGGTCTTCGTTGTAGATCCTGATCCTGTTCATTTTTGCTGCGTGCTTGCTGACGTCGTCCTTTATTGTAGTAACGTCAATAGGCTCATGCTCAGGTATAAGGCCTTGGTAATGTGGAGGTTTAGGTATAGGCATCGTGCCATTAAGGACGTCCTCTGCGTCCAGCATGCGCGCATAGATATCTATTGCGGCCTTCCATTTTTTGAAGTTGCTGCCGTCAGCGGACAGCTTTGGGATCTGGGCGGCGTCGGAGGTGCCCATAGTAGCGGGTACGGGGTATAGAGGTACAGGGTAGGGCGCTTATAATGTCGCGATCAGCGGCTTAGCCAGCTAAGGACAGGTAAGCGGCGGGTATACAATGTGTAGAGGTCGCAAAAGGGGTAAGGTGTTGGGCCGCAAAAGGTAATCAACAGCAGGGTAGGGTAGAGTAAAAATCGAAAGTTAGATTAATCCAGCGGGCCTTGAGCTTCCAGTACGGGCGAAAGCTGCAAAGGTTGAGCCGGGCTCATAACCTGATGAACTGAACGATAGAGATGATCATGTATATATGCAATGTGATGATATTCTTGGTGCTACGGTGCGGAGTGAGTATATAGAGATGGAAACAGGCTAAGCCTAACAGGCTAGATAGCCGAGAGTACGTGAACCATGGTACCATAGGGGCAGGAACCTCAGGGCTATCGAACAGTTTAGATTGATTGTTAGCAACTCTGGTCTTTACTCCATCTCGGTAGTCATGTACGTATGTACTGTGGGGTTTATGCAGAAGTCGGCAGAAAGGCTTGAACGCTGATCTTCCTTCAATCAAATAGCGATGCGCTACCGGTATATGGAATGATTGCAAAATCCAAGTACGGTAAGCTTCAGTGGAATGTGCGAGGCATGGGCAACATTGAACTAACGTGCGGGTCGACATTCCGCCGTGGCATCCCGAGCACCAGATTCGAGGGTGTATCGCCCCTTTCAACGAGGCCACATGTCTACATCAGTACTCCCTGGCTTAGGGGAAGGGATACGGGAGCAGTAGGTAGTAGCGCAGGGGAGGCCTTGGATCGAGCCGTTTATGATAGAGGGCTGAGTAAACTGTTATAGGTTGGAGGGGTTGCGTGGGCGGGGAGGGTACGTGGTAAGAGTTTAAGGGTGAGGGTAGCCAAGGCTTGAGGTAGGTGATTGTGCTTAGGCCGAAGTCCAGCGTTGCAGAGTCGGGATTGGTGGTGGTGGTCGGCCAGGAGAGGGATGCGCCGATATTGTCCTCAGGGGTGGGAAATAGCTGTGATGCTCATCTGGCGATTGTTATTGCTGGGTCGTCCGAGGTACTCCGGGAGTGGCTGACAGGTGAGGAGTCTGCGCTCAAAGATATTTGTTGCTGCTGGGTCCCTGAAGGGGGGGTTGGAGGATTACTAGCATCCTGCTGGGGTTGCCGTAGTCGTTACCCTGTATAGCCACTCAGCATCAAGTCAAACTCTCTCATTTACGGTTATAAGTACGCCTCGCTCGCTGTGCTAGCTGATCTTGTATCTGCTTCCTCTTTTTTGCGTCCTTTACGCTCTTCCACTCGTCATCTTTCGGGTCCGTTCTTCGTACCATTATGTGAGCCTGTGAAAGTTTCAACCGCTTCTTTTAGGGATTCAACGCACTACAGTATCCGTGCGTTCGATGGGCATGGTCGCTGGTTGGACACCCCAACAACAACAATATATTCAAAAAGATGAGGTTGTAGAGCCACCACAAATCGTAATTAAATTGCGCAAAGCTAGGATTATACTATATACAGGCCTACAAAAGTTTTGGCTTATTCAGATATTTTTTTGGAGGGCGTTATCACCCGTTCACGGCGACTACGCGGTGGAGCAGCTGGTGCAACCCTTGCGGCTCCCACCACAGCTGGAGCAACACCACCACGCTTTTGACGCTTTGTAGCTGGCTTATGAGGTTTTGAAGCTTTGCGCTTACCCAATTGGGGCAATTGTATAGCTTTGGCAGCGTCGCGGAGGCTTCTACGATAGTCTCTTTCGGCTTTCTCTGCAGCCTTCCGCTTTCTGGTCTCCTCCCAACCTCTTTCTCGTTCAACACGCTTTGCTTTTTGGAGTTGAAGCTTGCAAAGGCGAGCTGCCTTGTCTGCCTCGGCTTTCTCCGCTTTTTGAAGCTTTTCAAGCTCCTGTTATTGTTGTTGTGATGCCCGACAATCGCGAGCTCGTTGTACACTCCTGGGCGACCACAGTTTGGCTCCCCCGTGGTAAACCTCGTCCTCATCAAGCTGGAGGGTGAAGGACTGCTTTGGTCGCCTCTCCTTGATGGCTAGGGACTGCCTGAGGCCCCTGACCTCTTCATGGAGGATACTGTTTTGAGCTGCAATGTGGTGCAAACTTCGTTGAAGCTTCTTGACGTCCTTACTGCTCTGATCCTTCACCTCACGGCGTACAATTGACTTGAGCTTGAGCCAATCCTCCCCGGAGAGGACTGACTGGCTGCTGTCAGAATCTGAAGCCTCCTTGGCAAACTTCTTGAGTACAACGTCTGGGTTGGCTGGCTGTATACCGGTGGCTTCAAACGACCTCTTGATGAGTAGAGGTTTGAATACAGAGCTCCAGGACCTCCAGAAGAGCGGGAAGAAGTCTCCTTTGGTCAAATTGAGCAACCCCTGGCTGTCCTGAAGGTATCCAGCCAACTGAGTTGAGTAAGCGTTCGAGAGGGGTTTGAACATACAAACGTCGAGGGGTTGAAGCGTATGGGTAGCGTGAGGGGGCAGTACAAACAAGAGGATCTTGTTGTCGTTACAATAGTCAATAAACTCCATGGTTACATGGGATCCGTGGCCGTCAAGGAGTAGTAATCGATACCCGGTTGAAGCATGCCGTCTGGTTTCTCTCTCAAACACCCCCTTGAGCCAAGCTAACCCAATATTGTTGTTGCTCCAGCCAGAGGGTGATGACGTAGTAAACACTGAGTGTTCTCCTGCTTGTACAGCATCAACCCAGCTCGATTGAACAGCTCCGTTGGCTCCCTGGAAGATGAGAGTTGGACTCAAAGCTTTGCCATCCGAACAAATACAAGCCATCACCGTTATCCACTCGGTCGAGCCATCTTCAAGTGCTTGCCTTACCCCTTTTTGCTCGTAGAGTCTCCTGTCGAATATCCGTTTTGTTCTGCCAACCCGGCCAAGTTGAAATCCCTTTTCGTCCATATTGAATATATGGGTGGGTTGTATGTTGTACTCCTCCATCTTTTCATGTAAAAGCTTGAAATACAAGCTGTACTTGGCTCCTGAATCAGCTTTGGTCCGCTCCTTGGCCATGGCTTTGCCTGAGCGAGAGATGAGATGGTTGGGATGCCGGCGGAGGAACCGGGAAACCCAGGTTTCGGAGACCGGTTTGCCAGCCAACTCACTGGCAAACTGTTGTACCATTGTTCTTGTAGGTGGCAAACGTCGTTCGGTAAGCGTTTTGATGTATCGTACAAGCTCGGCTTCGTGTTCTGGATGGAGGGAGAGCTTGCGCACGCCATAGGCCTCGTTTTCGCCCTTGTGTCGTCTCATCAGCGTCGTTCGTGGTACACCATACTTTTTCGCAATTGCTTGGTACGAGAATTCATCTCCTGGTTCACGCAATTCAATTTCTGCAATCGCTTCTTGAATCGGGTCCATATTGGTTGAGTTATGACGCGTTGAAGTTTTGTTGTTGTGGTGGTGGGGGTGTCCAACCAACGACCATGCCCATCGAACGCACGGATACTGTAGAATAAAAAGAGGAAAGCCCAGTGTTCGACCCGCTCGATATGTCTCTGAACATGCGTGGTAAGTTGCTGCCTACAACAATGGTAGTAGAGAATCTTGGAAGGATGCGCTAATGAAGATTCCTTTCTTAAGCGAGTCATTCTCTATACTAATAGTTGAAGTTGTGAACATACTGCTAGACTAATTTGGAACTTGATCTTCGCGTCGAGTTTCGTTTTTCTTGCTTTTGCATCGTGTCGAAGTGGTAACGCACAAGCCAGACGAAAACGTGGTCCGGTTGTTTAGATTCTATTATGCCAAGCGCTCCATTGGTGTTCTAGAGATGCAGGGCGAAGAGGCACAGTTTACACAGCCTCAAAAGTACTCGACAACTACCAGAACGAGAGCCACGTGCTGGCCGTGCCATAATTCCCCAATAAGTGAGAATACGATGAAATGTTTCTTGGTGCATAACAAAGCTCAAAATTGCTGCCTGGTAGATCTGAGTATGATGAATGCGTTCATTACGTTGTGTACACGGTTCAATCTCAAGGGTTTTCTAGTTTGAGCACATTGGGAACATCTTAAATTCAATTGGTGTTGTAAGTGTGGGGTCTGTTCAAAGCGAGAAAGCGTATCTTTTTGTTTGCAAGCAAGCTCAGAAATGGTGCCTGGCGGACCCGAGTAGGGGCGACTGTCTTGTATACGTAACCTATAGGGCGCACTTCCAGTTGATCAGATGTATACGCGGACGATTGGGGCCTCAGTAGCTTGGCGTGACCAAACAAGCTTCTTCTTCGCGTAAACAGTTAGAATTATTTTTAGCATTCTGTCTTGCAAACGCGCTCACAACCACACCATGTGACGAGGCAGACTCTACGCATGTGTGCAATGCGTTGAACTTTTGTGTATAAAGACCAGCGGGAAGCCGCACCAAAGTTCACCAGCAGCAGCCATCACACCCTCGATTCACTCACCAGAACCAACATCCAAACATCTCACAAAGCCAAACCACTCTACTCTATCAAAATGCGTTCCCAATCCATTGTTCTTGCAGCTTTGCCTCTCATGGCTCATGCCGTCGACATCATCCAATTCGCCACGTTCGACCCACTGCCCCCGAACACCAACTGCAACCTCGACCCAAGCCAACGGCCGCTTCTCCGACACATTCGCTATCTTTAACGGCGATGACAACAGCCAATGTGGCGGGTTCGAGTGCAGTGGTTTCGGTGGCTTTGATAGCCCCTGCTCGGACACAGGTAATAACTGCGGTGCGGCCCTTTCGGGTGGTTCTTTGTGGCGCGATGGAGATGACCATCCGAAAGGCAAGATCGCGAAGCGCGTCGTGGGCGTGGTCAAGCCGAACGTGGCTGGATTATGGGACGTAGCCGAAAAGAAGCATCATCACTTCAACATTGGGAATGGGGTGCCCACCGAGGTCATTGCCACGCTCATGGAAGCGGCCAAGAACAATGTGCAGTACAAGGACCTGGACCAGTCAGTCAAGGCCTTCGAGATCTCGAACTAAGAGTTGGAAGTGTGGAGTCGGGGAAGACCATATTCGAGCATGAGGTCTGGAATGGGAGCGAGAGGAGACATTTCTGTCGCATTGAAGAAATCGGTTTTTAATGGCTGGGAACTGAGCGCTCTTTCTGACCACAGATCGCGTGCTGATCATGTGCGCGGTCATATGCGTTCATTGATACGAGCACGCGCGTTTTTTAGAACAGTATCCAAATATATTGGTCTCTGTCGAATATTAGTTTCAGTGATTGTGTGATGTTGGACATTTGTTGTTGAAGAAGAGGGTTGAAGTGAAAGAGAGAGGAGCCCACGCTAGCCTTCCAAGGTCGGTCCGATATTGCCTGTCCTTTGCTGCGAATACGCAGTTCCGTACTGGAAATATAGGCAAACATCTTCTTCACCCAAATCCCCAACTTCAAAAAGAACAAACCAGACGCTTTATGGCTCTCTCTCCCTTCGTTGAGTTCAAAACATTCTAGACAACTTAACACATGTCTTTCCTCACAATTGCTCTCTTCAGTACCACACAACTGCTACTACTGCTCTGCCATCCCACAAATCTTCGGCACCTGATCACTTGGTAAACCCCTTTTGACTTTACCTATGCGCCCTGGTTCCATGCTTTCCCCTATTTTCCTCATGCTAGTTGTATTACAATTGCTTGCTGCTCCTGCAGTCTACCTCTTATCCTCTGTTCGCAAGTCACTGACAAGTCTAAACCTGTGAGTCATGTCTAAAAACCAGAAAGAAAGTCCCGATGTGTCTGAACCCTCCCAGCCCTTCCCCAAAAACACACTCTGTACTTCCGCATGCTTCTGAGACGACGAGCCCTATAACCAAAAACCCACGATTGACATCCGCATGGGCCAGAGCAACAGGAGATGAAGGTGCGTACAACATCAACGACGATGAGATGGCGCTAACATTTGCTTATACTTATCAAAATGCGCCGTACGACAGCTTCATGAGGAGGTTCAGTGTTCTTTTCTCTTGCTCTCCAAAACGACGGTCAACACCTTTCATACCATTCTGTGTTGCGTGCCTTTGTATCGAAAAGGCCGCGTGGTCGAATCGTCATGTTTGTCGAACGATGGATGATAAATCAAAAACACGGAAATCGACAAATGTTAGCAGAAGTGACCAAACCAACAATGAGTTGCACACCATCATTTCCGCAGAAAAATGAAAACGGGCAATCAGCCCTTTGTAAGTTCTTTGCCGAAGAAACCACGCTAAGTAGTTGGCCACGCCATATGGATTAGTAGCAGTAGCAGCAGCAGTAGTAGTAGTAGTAGTAGTAGTAGTAGTAGCATGTACGAATATCAGCTCTCAAATCGAGGGGGGGGAAAAGAGCTCCTCATGAAGGCTTTGCCGACACCAGACAGAGGGGGCAAGGGTATAAGCCGGTTCTCCTAAACGCCTGTCCTACCAAGACGATGAACAAAAGGAAACGCCTCCAGCAGCGAAGTAGCGCGGGGCTTGATACAAAATCTGCCATCACAAGTACCAGCTCGGCTGCTGTATGTATCCCCCATTATCGCCACCGATATCATCATCGTACTCTTCCACCTCGAACTTTGAGCCCAGAGCTTCTTTCGCCTCCCGGAGCATAGCGCTCATCTGGCAGCTCATCCTGCGCATACGTTCGTCTTCTTCGATTTCCTCGCGGCGGACCTTGTTAATGAGGCGTTGGCTGTCTTTTGGCAGCGGGCTTGCCGGTTTGCTCAATTTCTTGTCTTCGAGCTTGACGGGCGAGCCACCGCTCTGCCAATTGTAGATTCGCGATCGAGAGTGCGAGCTGGGGACGACTTTGGTGCTGCCGTAGAAAGACCCCCTCTCCATTGTTGAGCGTCGCGATACTGGGATTAGGGAGGGTCGCTTGAGGGACGGAGTCGTTGCGCCTGGTCTTGATACAGGGCGTGGTATTTGGGATGGAGACCTCGTTTGGTCGGGGAGTCGTCGTTCTGAGAGGCGCGGCGTGGATGGTCTTGATTCTGTCTCACCGTCGGTGCCCACAACCACCCAATTGTCTGCCGTACGCAATCGCTTCGACATCCTCAAGCGCTCGGTGCTAAGCGAATCGATGGATTGCACGCCGTAGTCGTCCCCTGGGAAAAAAGCGGGAGTTGCTGGCTGCACCGGGCCAGCTGCGTATGTTTCGTCTTGCAAGCCAAGCTTCGCCGCGACTTCCTCTTGTGAATGCACATGGTACCTCTGCCCACCGCCTGCTTGGAAGCCCCGAAATGGCACGGTGCAGAACTGGAACAGCTTGCCTGCGACTCCACCAACCAAGCCTATGATGTTCCAGGCCTTGCTGTCATTCGGCGTTGTTTGCATCCCGTCAACGGCCAGTTGTCTCGCTATGCCAGCCTGTGGAGTAAGCGGCACCGACCAGTTGCCGCGCTGCTTCTGGAGGTTGAAGTAGTCGTCATAGTCGCCATCCCGTCTCGCAAAGTTGCACGACGCATCCATACCCCCCTTGGCCAGCTCGTAGCGGTCGTTCGCAAGCGGAGGCGGGCTCTTCGCATCGGTGAAGCGGGAGCTACCCAGCGAGCTATCGCCCCAGGAGACCGTTGCGTAGCCCTGTGTGGTGGGGGCTTCGTGGTCGCCATAGCGGTATCGTTTGCGGGACTCATGGCCATCTGGATCAATCACCTGGCGCCCGGAGGTCGCGGCTGCATGTGGAAACCGCGGGATGGGGTCGTAATAGCCTGTCTGGGACTTTGCGCGTGCATACGACGGCGACGGGCTATATATCCCAGGCATCTCGAGTGGGTAGCGCGACCTAGCGGCCATGCAGGAGGATCGGAGGCTGCCTTCGGCTTTGGCTGTAGACGGCTAGCGCGGATGATGTCTTGGTTGCGAGCAAAAAATTGTTCGAACCCTCGGTGGTCGTGCAGCTTCCCAGATCTTTGATACGATAGCTAGAGATGCATGTTGAGCGCGCGCGAGCTGTGGTGTGGTTGGATTGTCAGAGGCCAAGTGCGGAGGTGAGCCACTGTTTGTGTCCAGCCGTCGCTGTGGTAGCAGATCCTTGGCGGCGATCATCGCGAGTCATGTTGAACACCCTCAGACGAGCAACAAGTGATGTAAGTTAATCAATGTATTCAACAAAGACCACCTAGGGCAGCCGCTCTATACGGCCGGCCCATGGCCTCCAAAGCCCGGGGTATACCATGACCTCAACGCCGGGTTAATCATCAGCAAGTTCATCCTACGCCCTCGCGATCCAACCGCAATGCACAAAGTACTCGAACAGTTGCGACGACTTATTTGTATCAATCTTGCAGATCTCCCTGGCCGTCTTCTTCTTAAGAGCGCCGCCATTGTTCAAGGCTGCCCGCATTATTGTCTCCTTGAGCACCAGATAGGGCTTTGGCATTATGCGCAGCGCGCTGCATAGATCGACCTCTTCCGAGCTGAGTAGTTGCAGGTCCGCCTTGGACTCCTTCCCGAACTTTAGAGGTACCGTGTTGGGTAGTGACTTGATTACAAACTTAGTCTTCGAGTGCTGGGGGGTTAAGACGCCGTTTGTGCTGTTGACGCCATTCGAAGCACGATCGGGAGGTGGTGTCACGAGACCGCTGCTTTGCTTGATATGCAGAGGCAGGTCTTGTGCGAGTAACGCTGTGGCTGCGGACGGCTGTTCAAATGGGGGTGTGGGCTTGGGAATTCTGGCTGCAAGGCGATCGAATTGCCCAATCGGAGGCGGCCTGGTCTGACGTTGTTGCTTTTCTTGCTCGTACTTCTCCCCAGCTCGAAGGCTCGTGATCTGCATGCTCCTCCACTCCTGCAGCTGGGAGATGGCCTGTCGTAGGTTGTGTTCGTACTCCAGGTCCTTGCAGAATTGCTCGAAATCGGCATGCTGCATCATCCGTGCGAAGGGTTTCGCCTTGTTCATGAGGTCCTTTTCTTCCTTGGTCCGCTTCTTGTCCGCTACCTGGTTCTTACGATACTCCAGCAGCTGGTGCTCGAAAATGATCTTCTTCCTCTCCACCCGGGCATCTAGGCGAGAGTTGTAAATTTCCATGATGGTCATCTTAAGTTCCATCTCGGGTTCCATCTCGCCAGTCCTCTGATTAATGCCATCGCCAGGATCGAACTGCATGTGCTGGACCGCTTCTTCGGCTTCGTTGAAGTATTCCGTCTCGAATTCCAATCGACCCGGCATGTATCCCTGGACCTCGTGGCAAGCCGGGACACTGGCCGTTGGCTTCTGTTTCGGTGCGTCGGCCACTGCCGAGGCAGCTTCCTTCTTCTTGTTCTCGATTCTTCGCTTCTTATTCGACTGAAACTCATGGCGCGGGATTCGGTCACTTAGGGCAGTATCATCTTTACTGCAGTGCTCCGGCAGCGGAAATCTGGGGCTGTCCACGTAGGTCTCGATGTAGTGTTTGCGGACCTCATCCTTGTCTCGGTAGCCGCCAATGTGGTCTGCAATGTCTGCCCATGACCCAAGGCCGTATGTTTCTGCGCCCTCCAATAGGGCCAGTTCCTCGTCGGCACCCCAGTCCTCGGTGTATATGGGTATCGAGTGCTGTTCGATGACCTTGAAGGCATGCGTGGCTGGATCGTGGTCGCGCGAGGCTTTCCCGTCGGAGAAGCAGGGCACGCAGAGGTCATAGTCGCGGCAGACGTCGTCTCGGGCGCAGCGTATGCGGACCTGCCGGACGTGTCAGTACTTAACTCTGGTGACTTGACGTATACATGGAACTTACCGTCGAGGTGATATCGGACGAACAAACATCGCAGACATACTTGGTGCCGCCCTCGGTACCCCGCGTCCCCGTCTTCTTCTTGATCACACCCATTGTGCCCCACTATACGCGCAAGTGAAAGACCGTCGCCACTGTACCGCGGCCGGGGGGAGGCACCGACGCTGTGGCTGTGCACTGCAAAAGCGTACGAGAGGCCACCGGAGCAAAGCCGGCAAAAGCGGGTGGGCTTGATATGTCGATTGGGTTCCAAGGCTGAGTCTGGCGCGTCAAGCAGAAGTCGTGCTCGCATGCGGATGATGGCTATGTTGCGCTGCACGTACGGGAGGTTGCGAGCGGCGGAAGTTGTAGCCGAGGCTGGAGTGGGCAGGCACGCGGTTACAGGCTGTCGCGCTTTCCGGGCACCTCAGCACCAGCTCGAAATAGACTATCCGCGCATTCACTACGCCTCCTCGTGGGGCTCCAAACGCTGGAAATGACAAAAGCGCAGATTGGCGCGTCAGTGCGGGAGCGAAACGCAACCTTGGCCTGAAGCTGGTCACGCCGAAATTAAGGCTAGCGACCCAGTGACCCCTCAAACGTGAGACCCTCTATCTTGGGCACTGTTGAAGCATTCAAGGCCCAGGGCACTCGGACGTAGTAGACCTTGCCACCAGCCGCTCCTATACCTGCATCGGCGCCCCCGCCTCTGCTCTCCCTTTGACCTCACCTCAGGTTTCCAGCGCATCGCCCCTACCCTGGTGCGCCCCTCCGCCGCCCTCCTGCGTCTCCTCTCGCACTGTCGGCCGACCGCCCTGCACTAACCATTGAGCTGCCGCAACCATGTCTTGGAAGCTCACCAAGAGTGCGTATACTGCTCATCTGCACCGTGACCCCTCTAATAGCATTGCGTAGAACTCAAGGAGACGCACCTTGCGCCGCTTGCGAACACATTCAGCCGCTCGTCGTCGACGTCGACTATCGTCCCTGACCAGCCAACCCCGAAGGCGGCGAGCTCCGCCAGCAGCGCAACCACCCCCGCCGACAATGGCATCGGTACTGTGGTCCGCCATGCTCCCTCGAATCCTGCTGACCAGCCAAGCAGCCTCAGATGCGAGCGCCGCCCCGCCGCAAACGCCCCTCCGCCCGGGCATTCTCATAGTCACCCTGCACGAGGGCCAGAAGTTCTCGCTTCCGCCGGGTGCGGAGCAGGCATTCAGTTCGAACCACCATCAGAGCTCGCTGTCGCAGGGCGGTGGCTTCTCAGTTGCCGGCTCGATGCGACCGGGCTCGTCATCGCGCAACCCAGTCGCCGGCTCGTTCACCAACCGCCCACAGTCCGCTGCCGGCAGCATCAATGCCGCGCCCACCATCCACGGTCGCTATTCCTCAAAACATCTGCCTTACGCCCTGGTCGATTTCGACAAGCAGCAGGTCTTCATCAACGCAGTGTCGGGAACCCCCGAGAACCCGCTGTGGGCCGGCGGCAACACCCAGTACAAGTTCGATGTGTCCCGCGCTACCGATCTCGCTGTATCCCTGTACATCCACAATCCGACCGCACCGCCGGGCGCCGGTCGTAACGAAGACATATTCATTGGAACACTCAAGGTCCACCCTCGATTCGAGGAGCAACGGCAAGATGAGAAGGCGCGCAAGGGAGATGGCACACCGGGCCAGGCTGGTTCTGATTGGATACCAGTACAGTTCGGCAGCGGCCAGATGAAGATTGGGGTCAATTTCGTGGAGAACCGGCAGGATCGTCTTGCGATTGACGACTTTGAGCTTCTCAAGGTGGTGGGCAAGGGCAGTTTCGGAAAGGTCATGCAGGTGCAGTATGTCTCAACGCGCTCGGTGAGGGGCTCAAACACTTACAATTTGCAGGAAGAAGGATACACATCGAATCTACGCCCTCAAGACGATCCGCAAAGCCCACATCATCTCCCGATCCGAAGTCGCGCACACTCTCGCCGAGCGATCGGTACTTGCTCAAATCAACAACCCCTTCATCGTGCCCCTGAAGTTCTCTTTCCAATCGCCTGAGAAGCTGTACCTTGTTTTGGCCTTTGTCAATGGCGGAGAGCTTTTCCACCATCTCCAGAAGGAACAGCGGTTTGACATCAACCGAGCTCGATTCTACGCCGCAGAGCTTCTTTGCGCCCTGGAGTGCTTGCATGGCTTCAATGTCATCTACCGCGATTTGAAGCCCGAGAACATCCTGCTCGATTACACTGGACACATTGCCCTATGCGATTTCGGTCTCTGCAAGCTGGACATGAAGGATGAAGATCGGACGAACAGTAAGCGAACATCAAGTTTCTGGCTGGAGGAGTCAACCTAACATTATTGTAGCGTTCTGTGGAACTCCGGAATACCTAGCTCCCGAACTGCTCACCGGTGCTGGTTACACCAAGTCTGTGGATTGGTGGACGCTTGGTGTACTCCTCTACGAGATGTTGACTGGCCTACCACCTTTCTACGATGAGAATACCAACGACATGTACCGCAAGATCCTCACCGAGCCACTACATTTCCCTGGCCCCGAGATTGTGCCTCCCGCCGCACGAGACCTTTTGACTCGTCTACTGGACCGCAACGCAGAGAAGCGATTGGGAGCCAAGGGCGCAGCTGAGATCAAGGCACACTACTTCTTCCACAGCATCGACTGGCGAAAGCTGCTCGAGAGGAAGTACGAGCCCAGCTTCAAGCCGAACGTGGTATGTAAAGTCGAACAAGTTCGAGAGGCGCCTGGACTAACTAACATGCTCGTAGGTTGATGCCAAAGATACTGCCAACTTTGACCGCGAATTCACGTCCGAAGCCCCAACCGACTCATACGTCGATGGTCCCATGCTCTCCCAGACTATGCAACAGCAGTTTGCAGGATGGTCGTACAACCGGCCAGTTGCTGGTCTCGGCGATGCTGGAGGCTCGGTGAAAGATCCTTCATTCGAAGGTGTTGCCGAGAGATAGGGCATTCCCTGTCTCAAAATCTCGGGCTCGGAGAATGGCGGATAACCTAGTGTTTGGTTTGTCATGGCGATGGAGCTGAGCAAGTAAAACACCCGCCGGCTTTGGATCCACAGATAGAAGACATGGTGATTGGTGGCATCTGAATGCTGTATGATGCTTTTGGGGGTCTGGAGCAATTGCGCGGCGCTTGAGGCAGCATTTGTGCGAGAAGGCTGAATTTAGGCAAATCAAGACGATATCCCACTCGAGTCAGAAACCGCACGTCTATTGGTACTGAAATGCTTCCATATCCGTGCTCTGCCGAACATCTGTGTTACTAAGCACATTCTGTGCCTTAGTAACCAACAGGTGAGGTGCGTGGGTGGTAAAAGTGGTGCCCCTCCTTCGTCACCGAGCTCTGACGCAAGTGGGGTCTCGGCCTCATCAGCCTTCTACTACATTTCCTTTACGACACCCGCCCAAGACTCCAAATTCCCCTTCCAACACCTTCATCACCATCTTGTTCTTAATTGACCCTGTTCAACTTCAATTGCCAAACTTAGAACGTTCGTGCACGCCTATCCGATGCCCATGATGCATGCTAACCCCACCGTATAGCTCTGTAGCACAATATGCCCGGCTTCGCACAGGCCTCGGACCTCAACGCCTGGTCGGCTCTCCAAGACCACCACCAGAAGCTTGGGAAAGACATTGTGCTCAAGGAGTACTTCAAGAAAGACCCCCAGGTAAGAGCATGGAAGAATGGTTGTGAGGCCTGACTAACAGTCGTGTAGCGATTCGAGAAGTTCAGCCATACGTTCAAGAACAATGCCGAGGACTCGGAGATCCTGTTCGACTTCTCCAAGAACTTCATCACCGAGGAGACGTTGAAGCTTCTCGTCGAGCTCGCGAAAGAGGCTGGCCTCGAGAAGCTCCGCGACGACATGTTCGCGGGTGAGAAGATCAACTTCACCGAAAACCGCGCCGTATACCATGTTGCGCTCCGCAACACGTCCAACCAGAAGATGGAGGTCGACGGTGAGAGCGTCGTCGAGGACGTCAATAAGGTGCTCGACCACATGAAGGAGTTCAGCGAGCAGGTACGAAGCGGCAAGTGGAAGGGATATACTGGCAAGAAGATCGACACCATCATCAACATTGGTATTGGTGGCTCTGACCTGTACGTCATGCTCCACTGACGTCTATCAAACTCCAAGGTGTATACTGACAATGCGCAGCGGCCCTGTCATGGTCTCGGAAGCCCTCAAGGCCTACTCCCAGCGCGACCTCAAGATCCACTTCGTCTCCAACATCGACGGCACCCACATCACCGAGGCCCTGAAGGACTCCAACCCTGAGACATCCCTCTTCCTCATCGCCTCCAAGACCTTCACCACAGCCGAGACGGTAACAAACGCCAACACGGCCAAGTCATGGTTCTTGAAGAGCGCGAAAGAGCAGGACATCGCTAAGCACTTCGTGGCTCTGTCGACCAACGTCGAGGAGGTCACCAAGTTCGGCATTGACAAGAAGAACATGTTCGGCTTCTCCGACTGGGTCGGCGGACGTTATAGTGTCTGGAGCGCCATTGGCTTGAGCGTTGCCCTCTACATTGGCTTCGACAACTTCCACCAGCTCCTCGCTGGTGCCCACGCCATGGACAAGCACTTCAAGGAGACTCCTCTGGAGCAGAATATCCCCGTCATTGGTGGTCTGCTGAGCGTTTGGTACTCAGACTTCTTCGGCGCCCAGACGCACCTTGTCTCCCCGTAAGTCCGGAACCCAAACTTTGATTAAGTTGGTCTGACAACGATGCAGCTTCGACCAGTACATGCACAGGTTCCCTGCCTACCTCCAGCAACTGTCGATGGAGTCGAACGGAAAGGCCATCACCCGCAGCGGCGAGTACGTCAAGTACACCACCGGCCCCATCGTGTTCGGTGAGCCGGCTACCAACGCCCAGCACTCCTTCTACCAGCTTCTCCACCAGGGCACCAAGCTCATCCCCACCGACTTCATCTTGGCCGCACAAAGCCACAACCCTGTTGAGAACAACACGCACCAGAAGTAGGTATCGTTCTACCCCTGACTAGATTCTGTAACTAACCTTCGTAGGATGCTTGCCTCCAACTTCTTTGCTCAGGCCGAGGCTCTCATGGTCGGAAAGACCCCCGATGAGGTCAAGGCTGAGGGTGCGCCCGACAACCTCGTCCCCCACAAGACGTTCCTGGGTAACCGACCCACTACCTCCATCTTGGCCGACAAAATCACACCCGCTACTCTAGGTGCATTGATCGTCTACTACGAGCACCTTACCTTCACCGAGGGCGCCATCTGGAACATCAACAGCTTCGACCAGTGGGGTGTCGAGCTCGGAAAGTCGCTGGCCAAAAAGATCCAGGCTGAGCTTGACGACGACAAGGAGTCTACTTCGCACGATGCCAGTACTAGCGGTCTCATCAACGCTTTCAAGAAGAAGTCTTCTTTGTAAGCGAATATGGGTGAAGCAGCTGGCTGTGATGGCTGGATGACTTTATGAGGCAAATGTATTTAGCAAATGGCCGAAGCATCTTCAGATGGCTCGAAGACTGAACAAATGAAACATGCGGCAAGCAGAAAGTGTGTCTTTGCGTCTTCAAAGAAACGTGAATTGCGGAGTTTCGGTCGGAGGTGTTGAGCCGCACAGGCCATGGAACTTGATAACTCGACGGGCGATCTCCAAAGTTGACAGGTCCACTAGCCAACCCCAACGAGATGGCTTGATTCCTTGTGCATACCGATCCTTTCGCCGCCTATCCCTCTCCCTCATATATCACCTCAGTATGGCTTTGAAGTCGTGGCTTCCCGCTGTTGCGTTTTGTTCATTGTGGATTTCACCCGCAGCTGCGTTGACCGGACAGGAGCCGATGAAGAGCTTGGAAGAGGCACGGGGATATAATCCTGGGGAGCCGATTCCCGTGTCTTGTTTGAACAGGACGATGTAAGGCGATTCCCGTCATGTATCTTCTATGTGGTTGTACTAACAAACATGATAGAGAAACAGGTGAACATGTACGTCTCCCCGTCCCCCCGAGTCCCCTTGAGACGACCAACACCTCTGCCCATCCAAACGCGGCCTCATTCAGGATAAGATGGTAGATAGTAAGGGTACGAGGCTGATAATGAAACCCACAGATTACAGATGCAGCCGGCCACCTACAATACATACCCTTCCCCACCTGCGCCGAAACCAGCCGGCCTCTCGAACTCTTTTTCGGCCTCGAACGCGACGTAAACTGCACCATTGACTTTGTCACGGACGAATTCTTCCACTTGCTCGAGTTTTACATCCACAACGACGCTCCCCTATCCTGTCGCATCCCCTCGAAACCGCTCCCCCCCAGCGTCTTAGAGAACGAGTACAGAGTCAGCGATGAAGCGACGCAGGAGGGCGCCATGGGCAGCCAGAGTACAATGTACACGCCGCTCATCATCGCGCTAGCGGGGACCCTACAGTTGAGCCATTTGCACGTAGGGAACTATCTCAACCTGCTCGTGCACGCTTCGCCGAAAGCCGTTTCCCCGGGGACGGTCGATGCGGCGACTGCGTATAGCGTGTCGTCGCACACGCGCAACTCGAAGATTACAATTGGCGATCCGCTCAGTTTGGCGTTTAGCGTTAGGTGGTACCCGAGTACGACGCTGCCGCCCGGGTGGAGCGGCTATGGCGGGCATATTTATACGTCGACGCTCGTTTATTGCTTTTTGAGCGCCGTGGCGAGTGCGGCGGTTTGTGTGGTGTATTTTCGCGGCGTCGAGTTGCCGCGAAGGTTGAAGAGGTATGCGACGGAGAGGATGAATGGCGGTGGACGGGCGTTTGGCGGTGGTGGCGGGTTTGGCAATGGGGGGAGTGGGTATGGACTGCCTACTACTAACGGACGGAGTGGTGGGGGAGGAGGTGGTGGTGGAGGGGGCAGTGGATATGGATTGGGGGGGTATGGGTATGGGAGTGGGAGTGGGCTGGGGAAGAAGGATTGAAGAGATGGTATTCAAGAAAATGTAGGGTGGGGGGTGATCTGGTTGAAAGTGTATGGCGTGCGCATAGCGAGACTTGTTCAGCGATGTTTTTGAATGTACATTCGAAGCTCTTAGCGAATCTTCATCAAGACATAGACATCTGTATAGTACAAATGTACACCATCGCAATTTCTCCAAATCGTACACGCCCCGTGTTTCCAGATGGTGTTTCTATGTCTACCACCCCTTCCGCGTCAACTCACTGACCCGCCCTGTAACCTCGCGGAACCCAGCCTTGAACCTCGCCCTCCACCGCTCACTGGCCAACCTCTTCCTCTTCAGTCCCCCGCGCTCGTGGAACTTCTGTTTGTTGAAATCCTTCTTGATACTATTCCTCGCCATCAGACTCCCCAACATGCCTATGCCCCTCACGATATCCCGTCCCCGCTGACTGTCCAAGTCCACCGTCCGCCCATAGGTAGCGTTCAGGCGTGGGTAGTTGGCGAACGCCTCTTCTTGCTGCACGGCGAGCGAGGCGGCGTCGGAGGGCTTGTTGGAGAAGGTGGGGTTGAGCAGATCGGCGGGGACGGGGGCCATCTCGTCAAAGTTCAGGCCCTGGGGACGCTGGGGACGCCGCGATCCCGGGCGGTTCGGGGAGCTAAAGTCAGAGCCGAAGACGTGCTTCTGGCGGGCGGCGCGCGCTTCGTCGCCTGATGATGATGATGATGATGATGATGTTGTTGTTTTCGGTGCGTTGCGCGGCATGTAAGCGGGCGGTGCGCGGGTCGACGGCATGCCTTTGAAGAGGTCGTTGATTGCTTGCGTAGTGTCTTGTTGGGACGACTGGCCAAATTGAGGGCGGGACTGCGGGCGTTCGGCTTCGCGTTCGGGGACATAGTCGTAGTCGTCGTCTTTGCGCTGCGGCTGTGCTGGGCGCTGGGCGGTAGCGGACATGGTGCGTTGACATGTCCATGCTGGTGCTATGCGTCTGGAGGTCTGTGTATGCGGGATCCGGGTGAAAGCCGACGGGCGGAGCAGCAACTCACCGAGCGAACGGGAGCTCATCGTGGATGGCGATAGTCGATTTGTTGTAATTGATTGGGGACACGAGGGACAATGGCTGCCTCTGTGGGGAAGTGACGATGCGGCCGTCCATGTCGCGGCTCCCAAATTTGTCAGTGGTTTCGGGGGTCCGAGCGTTGACAGCTTCAAATCTCGACCAGCCTTGTGCCTCACTGCACCACGCGCCAACATTCCACTACTATCACGACGATATAGCTGTTCGCCATGTACGGTTATCCTGGTATGTCACATGTTTCTCGCGATACGAGCTGGGCTAACATGCGCAGGTGCTCCGGGCTACAATGGCCCTCCAAGCTTCGCGGGCGCTCCGCCGGGTATGGCGCCACCTGGAATAATGGCAGCACCACGCGTCAACGTCGCTGCCCCTCCCGGCGTCGCTCCCCCAGGCGTCGCAAACGGTCAACCCCCCCCAGCGATGGGCGGACCACGCGCCCTGCCCTCGGGATGGCAAGCGCCCGTGAACATGCCCAACTTCAACTTCAACGCGCCCGTCATCCGTCTGGGAACCCAGGGAGGTCGCGCCGGCGCTCTCGACAGCCCCGTGGGAGGCCGGCGGGATAATGCAGCACCGCCCGCTCGCCGTGGGCTTGGCATGGACAGAGACGGGGACCGCCGCGACGGGCCCCAGCAAGTCATTCCTCCCAGTCGCGAGGAAATTGCGCGGACCATCTTCGTCGGCAGTATCCCAGACGGTGTCGGGGGAGACGAGGGCATGGAGCGCATCCTGGAGACAGCAGGGAAGCTCGTGCGCTGGACCCGGGCTACGGACGCCAATAACAAGCCCCAGACGTTTGGCTTCGCCGAGTTCGCAGACGCGCAGAGTCTGGAGACGGCTGCCGACATCTTCAAAGACATGCGCGTCCCTACCAAGCGTCAGAAACCCGGACAGGTGAAGAAGGAAGACGCCGACGAGGACGAGGTCGAGACAACTCAGCTGCACGTCATGGTCGACGATGCCTCGATCAAGTATGCCGAAGAATGGAGCAAGACGCGGAACGAAGACGAGGCCACAGTCCAGTTCCGACTCGATACTGCAAAGGAAGCTCTTTCGCATGTTCTCGCAAGCTTCTTCAACCCACCAAATGCGCCTGTCATTGACTACGCAGGCGACACCATGATGCAGGATGTCCAGGCGCAGGATGGCGAGGATGTCGAGGTGGCATTCGTGAACCTTACAACCGGTGAGGATGAGCTTGCGGACATTCCAGCAGAGATGCGGGAGGTTGTGGCCGCCGAAATCGCATCCTTCCGCGACCGATCGACTCAACGGGACCGCGAGCGACTTCGGAAAGAAGAGGAGCTTGAGGACGAAGAGCGCCACCGTAGTGGGAGGCGCACATCGCCGCCACCATCCTCTGCGCCCACTGGCCCTGGTGGCGCCAATGGAGTGCCACTCGGGCCAAGGGCAGAGCGTGGCGTTCAAGGTGCGCCCAGTGGGCCCAAGGCGTCTCAGTTTCCTCGAGACTATCAGGGTGGAGTCAACTTTATCAACGGAGGCGCTGTCAATAATGGTGTCTACATCAACCGCGAGGACGATGATGACTCCGCTAGCGACTCCGAAATCGAGCGCCGTCGTAAAAAGAAGCGTGACGAGGAAGCCAACGATGCGTATCAGAAACAGCTCGCCCGATGGCTCAACGTTGAACGCCGCACTGTTGCCTCACTTGAACGGACCAACGATCATTCCAAGAATATGGACGCGGAGCACGAGGCAGCTCGTGTCGCACAGGCGAAGCAGCTCAAAGAGTTCGATGATGATTACGAAGGAACAGCCAAGCGTCATCTCTACTACCGCGACCACAGCGATTGGATTCGTGAGCGCGAGAAGGTTCGCGGGCGGGAGGCCAAGGAAGATGATATTGATCGGCAGCAGGAGAAGCGTGAAACGGCGGCACAGAAGAAGCAGAGTGATGATGCTCGCGGCCAGGCCGATGCCTTCTTGGAGGAGCAAGGCGAAGAGCTCCTGCGTTCCCAAGAACAGCGTGAGCCAGCACACTTCAAGATCTCCCTCGGCGCTGCCGCCAAGAAGCTTGAACAGACCGCTGCTCCTCGCCGTACAGCTGCCGACGTCGAAAACCTGCTTGAGGACGAAGATATCACAGACCAGTCCGGCACCAAGAAGCGGGCCTTCGTTCCCATCGACTTCAATAAGGACGCCCACGCCAACCTCACACAGGAAGAGATCGAAGAATCGCAGCGACAGCTTGCGCGCGACATTCCAAACGACAAGGAAGGCCTTTGGAACTGGCCCGTCTCGTGGGAGCACTTGCCTGAGAAGAATATCGACAAGGATATCAAGGATTGGGCTGCGAACAAGGTTCTCGAGCTCATGGGTCTGCAGGAAGACATGCTTGTAGATGCTATCGTTGAGCATCTGAAGAGCAGGGGCGGACCGCAGTCTTTAGTGGAAAATCTGGAAGTGGTGAGTTTACACCCAATGAGGCTTTTGAACGATACTTGAATAAATTGCTAACAAACTAGGCACTCGACGACGAAGCAGAGTCTCTTGTTAAGAGGCTTTGGCGTATGGTCATCTACTACAGTGAGACGGAGAAGAGGGGTATCAAGTGAGCCTGTCTCCGAAAGATGGGTCCGCTACTCGATGGGCAGACTTCCAGGCTTCAGGCGGCCAAACGCGAACGGTGTGCTCACATCTTTTTCGGCTCGGGCGAGTGAGTATCTAGGTGGACTTTCTTTGGGTGGCTATTGACGCGCTGTAGTGTCCTCGGATCTTGCATCACGACACGAGATTGTAATTAGTGGGTATGGGAGAGGAATGGAGTGTTACACCAGGTCTGTTGGTTCATCTCCATTAATGCCACTAACGTGTAGGTACGCAGTGTTGCTCGAGGCTTGACGTTACGTTGATTTGATCCATGACCTGTGGTCGGCTAAGGTGTGTTGGCTCATGCTCCTCTTCGATGCTAACACGTAGCTTGAATTCGTCTGTTTTCTCGAGACTCAATTCGTATGGTGGAGCTTGACTTACTGCACAACTATCCTTGCGGTGGCCGGAAAGATAGGGCTATAGCGGCAATCGATCTTCTCGCATGCTAGTAGAGGGTCTCAAGGCAAATCACCAAGAGGCGTCCTTGTTGCCGCAACTCTGTTTTCCTCTTAAAAACAACCCTCTTTTAGCTCTGGTATCACCATATGCCTGGCCATGCGTCGTCAAACTCAAGCTTCTCGCCTAGTAAATGAAGCATTGGGAGACTGAAAGGGTCCAAGATGACTTGCAGTTATCATGTCTGCACCCTCAGGCGTGAGGTAAATGAATACCGGCAACCGCTGTGAGCGGTTGTGAGTACGCCGATCTTTAGCCTCAGGTAGTGGCGCGAGTTTTGCGGAGCATGTTCTTCCACGAATGACGAGGGGTATAGGTGGGGTTAGTCACGATGGTTGGGAGAACTGCTGTGGAGGTGCGCGGAGCGTCTGCGGAAGGGTTGCCAGTTGTATAAGAGCCTAAAACGCCTCCTTCTTTGTAGGATAACACATAGCTCATCATTCCTTCTCTCTCCATCTCTTCCATCAATTATTCCTACAGCGAAGTTTCAACTTGTACTTCTGAGGCTCTGCGGGGTTCTTGCGCTACGTTCCGATAATTCCGACTGAAAGTAACGTCACTATCGACACGATGGTCATAATCACGCGCGCTGAGACGAGGGATGTGCGGTTCCCGGTATGTCTGACAACAAGCCATGTGTGAGATAAGACACTGACGGTAGAAATCAAGACATCGCTCGACAAAACTGGTTCAGACGCGATGAACGCAGCGGGAGACTACTCTTCCGCATATTGCATTCTGCATACGGACTCTGAATTCAAAGGCCATGGTATGGTGAGTACTGAAACTCCTTCATATTTGGCTATGAATCATGTCTGTATGAACGCGTTGAGAGTTTTGATGATTCCGGCGCCAAGTCGATCATCTCATATTCCTTTGATCGATTGCTCCAGTATAACTCTATATACTTTCAAGTCCTATATACAAAACCTCTTCACATTCCAATAAACATGCAGCTAACCACCACCCACACGCAAGACTTTTACAATCGGCCGCGGCAACGAAATAGTCTGCGCAGCCATAACCCACCTCGCCGACCGCATCAACGGCCGCACCCTCGAATCCCTCGTCGAGAACTGGGGAAAGACATGGCGCCATCTCGTCAACGACTCGCAACTGCGCTGGATCGGGCCCGAAAAAGGCGTCATCCACCTCGCCCTCGGCGCCGTCGTAAACGCCATCTGGGACCTCTGGGCCAAGACGCTCGGGAAGCCCGTGTGGAGGATTGTGGCGGATATGACGCCTGCGCAGATTGTTGAGTTGATCGATTTCAGATACATCACTGATGCGCTCACGCCCGAAGAAGCGCTGGAGATTTTGACAAAAGCCCAGGAGGGCAAGGAAGGACGGCTGCAGGAAGCGTTGGATAGTAAAGCGGTACCCGCGTACACGACGTCAGCGGGTTGGCTGGGCTACGGCGAAGACAAGATGCGCGGCTTGCTCAAGGAGACGCTGGCAAAGGGGTACAAGCACTTTAAGCTAAAAGTCGGGAGCGACCTGGCGCAGGACAAAGTGCGGTTGGGCATTGCGAGGGAGATTATTGGCGGCCCAGAGGACGGCAATGTACTCATGGTGGATGCAAACCAAGTGTGGAGTGTACCGGAGGCCATCGAGTATATGAAAGCTCTAAGCGAGTTTAAACCATGGTTTATCGAGGAGCCTACGAGTCCTGATGACGGTACGTTATCCATTTCTCCTTTTTTCCCCATCCATCCATCCATCCAGCCCCATTCTCATTCATGCCACCCCCCCCCCCCCCTCTTACTGTCACGGAAGCGTTTGCCGACTAATGATATATATATATATATAGTCCTGGGCCACAAAGCCATCCGCGAAGCCCTCGCACCCTACAACATCGGCGTCGCAACAGGCGAAATGTGCCAAAACCGCGTCATGTTCAAGCAATTCCTCGCCTCTGGCGCAATCGACATTTGCCAAATCGACGCCTGTCGCCTCGGCGGCGTAAACGAAGTCATCGCCGTCTTGCTCATGGCCGCGAAATTCAACGTCCCCATCGTGCCTCACAGCGGGGGTGTCGGCCTCCCCGAGTACACGCAACATCTGTCGACTATCGACTATGTGGTTGTGAGCGGCAAGAAGAGCGTGCTCGAGTATGTGGATCATTTGCATGAGCACTTTTTCCACCCGAGTCGCATTGAGGGCGGGTATTACGTCACGCCAATGGATCCGGGGTATTCGGTGGAAATGAAACCGCAGAGTATGGATAAGTTTAGCTTTCCGGGCGGGGAGGGGGGGTGGTGGAGGAGTGAGGAGGCGAGGGGGATTTTGGAAGGGGTGAAGATCTAGATGAGAGGGTGGGTGGCGGGTTGTCTTTTTCCCCCGCGGTTTGCGAGGGGGTGTGAGATATGATGGAATGGAATGGAATGGAATGATATTCACTGTGCGTTTGTACATCTCCATTAGCTTTTGAATCGTAGCGACGTCGTTGGGATTCCCCGTAAGTTGTGCATGTAGAGAAGAAAGGAAGAATGGCAGTTGAGAGCGTGTGAAAGTTCACATCAACGGGTGATGTAACAAAAATGTCTCTGTAAGAAAGGTTGCTTAGATAGAGAGAGAAGTACGGTTGGAAGTTCCCGAGTCCGCGTGTTTTATCTGGAGACACGGTTGTGGATCAGTAAGCAAAATGGACAAGCCAAGGCGTTAGCTTGATAAGACCTCCAAGCACACCATACCCGTATCGAACAAGCATTGGACTACGTACTGTGATATAGTCCAGGTCCTTCCCTTCCTAGTTGACCCAGATATGTGCGAACAATTCAGCTAGTTATCGATTTCCGCATAGTACAACAGGGACGAAAAGAAATATATATATATATATATACAAAAAACCACAAGGGTTGAAAAGCGCTGTGACATTCTTCTATCCAGAATTAGTGCTACTACTGGTGCTTCTTGGGTATAATCCAAAAGCGGTAACATGCACCAGCTGGAACGAATTCTCCGTCACCGGACCGGATCTATTCCATCCAAGGCTGGAGATTGAGACTGCAACTACGACCGAGCCAGATGAGAACCTTGTTGGCAAGCCTGAAGATCTCGCCCATGCACCCGACTAGAGATTCATGGTTGATGGACAATGCGTGAATCCATAGCGATTGGTAGGGGAATGAGTGTACGGATTGTTTGAGAAATGCGTATAAGTTCTGTGTGACATGAAACTGATGGCCGTTCAACATAATTTTGCGTACATGATGTGGGTCGTCCCAAGTTTAGGAGAGACGGCGGTATCCGCGTTCGATCATGTCCTCGTTTGATAAGGAGTCATCTCAGGAGACATAAGCCGCGTTCTCTAGATCGAGTGTTGCTTTGCTACTTGAACGAAGCTGCCGAGTTGTGTTCGATGTATCTCAATAGTTTGGCAAGCAGGTTTACAGTGTACGGGAGACAGGAAATGCACCCTGTAATGCACATATGAGTATATGGCTATACGAGAGGAAACGTATGTAGGCGCATCGTACTGACGACTTACTGGGCTAATCATGTTAATTGGTCTAGGCCGGACCCATCATGTTAACGTAACCCTGAGAAGCGCAGTGCAGTACAGACGTGATGCTCTTGGGCTTTGCTGATGTTGGCGGCAACACTTCGATCTTATCCCAGCATCCTCGCCGCGCCTCCCAAGCTAACGTTGATGCTGAAGCTGAGCTTCACGCTTCTCCCCTGCGCTGTCATCTCTTGCCTATGGTCGCTCCATTCTCGTCGCAATTGCGCTCGCTGTTGGAGAGCACTCGGTCTCCTTTGTATGCTCTCTCTCTTGTCACTCTCTCTTCGCACCAACGGGTTTCGTTCAGTGTTTTTCGTGTCTTGAAAAACGGGTCCCACCATAGCCTGTATACCTGTGATTTGATGTGGTGGTATGTTCTGCCAGGCGAGCCTACCGCCTCTGTACTGGATGATGTAACTTTGAAAGCGATACGGATGTAGCACGATGCTGTGGATTTCAGGGATACCGCTTTGTTCGAGCAACTTCACGACAGGCTTGTGGTTCCGCAAATCCCAGACCGCGGCTTGTTTCTCGGTGATTAGAATAAAGTCATTCCCGGCGCCCAGTGCTACAAGACGCGGGCGATCGGCCCAGTTCCCATCATGAATGTTGCCACTCAAAGCGGACAGCAGGGCTCCGGGAAGATTCTTCCATAGGTATGATGCGTTATCGTGGACGAAGAACGAGGCGTTGTAGGGTCCTAGTGTGCATCGTATGCTGGAGACATTGCGGTTCCGGGAGTATAAGAATTCGTCCAAGTCCGACGGAAGTCCCGACGACTGAATGCGATCCTGACCAGTATTGTCACGCCAAATGAGCAAGAAGCTATCTTCAAAGCCAAGAGCCACATGATGGACGTGTTTCAGCTGGGACGAGCTGAGGAACTTTGCAAGTTTCTTCGGAAGCCGCGTTCTGCAACATCATTAGTGCCGACCCCGATCTCGAGCTTCGAGACGTACTGTTCTTTTCGGGAAGGACATTGAAAAAAGTGGCTGCCACGTTGGCCAAACGCGAACGTAGATTCGCACATGCCGTCGTAAGCTCGGGGCTCGCTAAGCGAAGCTGCCCACTTTAAAACAACGGAAGCGGTGAGAAGAGAGTAGAAATTAATGGAGTACCGTCCCTTTCATGAGAAGTGAGGATGTCAAGAAGCGCACAACCGTAAGATCGTGTAAACATTGCCTCGCCAAGCTGATCGCCTTCAGGGTCCAAACAGGATACCGGTAACAACAACGAACACAAGATCGTATGCAGTCCCGCAACCTCAGCAATCAACGAGACGGAATACCTCGAGACTTTCTGGGTATCGTCAGCAAAAGGGCATCTACATAGCGACTGCACAGTGTCTGTAGGTATTCGACAAAGCCTAGTCGTGCATTCAAGGTTATACAGCCCCTTAAGTTTGCCGGCAGGTGACGTCATAACGACTTCCACCCAATAGTCGGCCGGCATGAGCAGTACAGCGACCACCTCATTCTTCTCCTTTGGGACGAACGACAGCTTCATTTGCAAGAGCTTTGCAGGACTAAAATAGTAGGTTGCTTTTTGCTGCAGCTTGACATAATGGCTGACCCTTCACAGCCGCAACCTCCCCGCCACGCTCCAGGACCTCCTTCTTGGCAACACAGTATCAGAAGTACACTGGGCAACCCTTGGCCCTGTCATCAACTCCTGGATTCTCAGCTCTAAAGACTCATCTGGAAAGAACAGCCTACGCTGGGGCTCATCCATTCCACCACGTCTCCAGACCATTCTAGCGAAGACATGGCACTCACCGCACCTCCGTGCCTTCCTTGGACCGGATGACTCATTCATCATATGGCACCCCGACCTTATCCGCTGGGCAGACCTTCCTCCTAATCTGGAGGATGCCTTGCAGTCATGGCTCACGCCCTCGGGCTGGCGGGTCGGACCACCGCGCATGGTGACATGGGGGCCTGACGGGGCGTTTTTTGCCATGAGCGAATATGGCGACGTAGTCTACAGGTTGGGCGACGGGAACGCATGGGAGATCTACAAAGAGACGGTCGAAGAATGGAAGGCGGAGAAAGGCTTCGTGTGGAGCGACCTAACCTTCATCACTCTTGATCCCACAAGCACCGACCAATTCGTTGCAATACAAAATGACGGCACGTGGGCTGGGTCCATTGACGACGTGAATGACGATGCGCTGGAGACATTTGCTTTGAACTTCTTCGTCCGGGAAAAAACCAAGCACAAGTCGAAGCCCAGCACATCCGACCCGAGCGGGCAGATACCCAACAGCGTGCCCGTCAACACCATTCCAGACGCGGCCACACAAGCTCTGTACGACAAGTGGTCGACGGAAACAGCCACGATGCTCGCCTCCGCCTCTGCCACCATAGGAGGCTCCAAGCCCAAGGCTCCACGCAAACTGCAAGTCCGCTCCCAGTCCAGCAGCTCAGACGCCTCGACCCCGCCTCTCTACCGCACGTCTTCCTCATCCTCCTCCGAGCTGCTCACATCCTTCCCCTACCTACCTAGCACTATCACGACTTGCGCCCTCACGGCGTGCTCGATACTCAAATCCGACCTGGACAGCATACACGCGTGTCAGCACGACGTGGAGAGAATGCTGCGGGCGAGTGGGCTGTATAGTTACGAGTGGCTCAGACAGGAACGGCTACGCTGGCACCCTGATCGCTTTGGACGGCTGTGCGAAGAGAGCTGGAGAGAGACGGGGAAGAAGATGGCAGGCGAGATGTTCAAGCTTATTAGTGCGTTGATGGAAGAGACCACACCTGGGGAGACGGAGCAGAGGCGTGCTGGCGCTGTGTAGAGAGGCAGGGGGCACAGCCGGTGCGACCTCGGGATTGCTGGGCGACTCACGTGATGCGTGCGTTCATCCAAGTGGACGTGGGTATCACGGCGTGACTACACTCACGAACAACACGATACTCTGTTAACTATGATTAGCATCTCTGAGTTAAATATTGCTACGGAAGGGGAGAGGCGAATTATTCGACGCCTGCGTATGTCTTCGAGAATGTCAGGGGCACGCAGGAGAAGAACCACGTCCTATCAAGCATGAGAGATAATTCTGCGAAACACGCACGCTGTCGCACGCGTCTTACGAGACATGATACTCCTCCGCTATATCCATCACTTCCAAATCTCACGTGCGCACGGAGCCTGCAAAGCTACATCAACATGAAGTAGTTCCGCAACTCGCAACGTGAGATTCAATTCGTGCATGCTGCCACACGTGGTAAATAGTTCGACCCGGAGTTGACATCAGCATCTGTTAGTCTACGCCTGGTTAGTCATATTTTAGAGCCAAGGGTGTGAGACGACGCTCCGAAAACCAGTTCTGGGGATGAGGTATGCACCTGATCCTCGGAAATATTTCCCGTTCGCATGAAGATAGCGGTAGAGTTCGTAGGTGCTCAGCTACGAAGGCGTAGTCGCATGCAGAAAGTCAGCTCAGCGGTGTGGAAAGTCAGACCAGGTGACCACGTGGTAGTACCGTGCATTTTCTTCGACGGGGTGCTGGACGTGTCGCCTGTTGGATAGTTTTGGATCAAGGGGTATATGGGGTTCGACAAGTACCTTGAGACCAAGGTTGTTATTCAGTTCACGTGGGAGGACGATAAATGAAGGTCGACAACGGGAACGTTCGGGAGGATGAGGACCAGGGAGCTGAGAAGAATGGTAATGGGGCTGGGGCTGGCAACGGTGTAGAAGAGGGAGAGGGGGCAGGATAAACGAGTTGGGGGGGTTCAAGACGCGGATGAGCAGTTGTGAGCAACGAGGCCGCACAGTGGACTAAAGTTATGATTAACGCTGACATTCTTGAAAGTCGTAAGATTTTGGTACATGTAACCAGTAATGCCCGCCTCCGTCCCGCCGTGGGTATCCTATATCAATGCGCAGTAGTCGTGAATTTTACCGCCGTGTGAATGCCTGGCCGTCAGACACGAGATCCCCTGTAAATATGCGAGGCAAAGGCCAAACGCCCAGGGAAACCGAAAGAAGCCGTGACGGCGTGAGCATGCTCATGTGTTATTTCCATCGGAACACGTCGTGTACGCCTTATCAGATTTCCGCGCAGACAGACACCACGTGAAGCTCAGAAGAGTTGATTCAGGCCCATGGCGAGGATGTTTTGGAACTCGACGCGGCGCTTGCCAGCGATACTTTTCTTGTGAGGCTTCGCATCAGCGGCAATGTAGTGCTCCTCGATCTTGACAGCGGCAGGCAGAGTCTGGAAGGGCGCGAGTATGTCCCACATGAAGTTGACGCTCTCGTTGTCCTGGGCGGAGTCGTGCCAATGAATGACCACGTTCCTCAGGTCGGGAGCCTGAGAAAGGATCTGGTAGACAAAGCTGGATCGCTGGCCCAGAAGAGCTGGGAAGATGGCTTCGACGCATCCAGTCGTGTCGGCGCGAATCCAGGTCGTGTCCCAGACGAACGTCACCTCGACCTTGCGGATGTTCTCCATGGGTGAGAAGGCGGTGTCGGCGATCTGGCTGAAGGCCTCCTCGAAGAAGGAAGTGTGGGCGAAGCTGCCGGTGGCCTCGATGCGAAGAATAGCGACGTTATAGTACCAGTTCTTGGCCTCGTTGTTCAGCCGCTTCGAGGTCATGAGGAGCTCCGCGGGCGGCGGATAGTTCGTGACGCGCATGAAGTTGGGGATATGACGCCACTTGCGGTGAGCCCTAACGACGGGAGCTAGTGGTGGCGGCTGAACTGGGGCTGCCATGGCATCTGCATCAGCCATGTCCTCGTCGCCACTGCCGTTTTCCTCGATCTCGGTCTCGCCTTCCTGCTCCTCGTCTGCTTCATCCTCCATCTCGGCCTCGGCTTGCTCGTCCTGATCGACGTAGGCTGTCAGTTGGGCTTGGCCTTGCGTTGAGGCAGTAGTCTGGGCGGGAGCTTGCGTCGAGACGGGAACCTGGGCTGAGGCGGGGATGGGGCCGGGGTTGTGGGCAGCAGTCGAGGGTTGAGCGCTCTGAACAACTTCCAGAGTCTCCTCACCCTCCTCGCTGTCAACGTCAGCATCTTGCTCCTCCTCGTCTTCGTCCATCTCGTCCTGCTCATCCATCTCGTCCTGCTCGTCGTCCTCGCCATCCCCATCTTCCTCTTCATCAGCCTCTCCATTGTTCTGCCCGTCGTCACTGCCCTGGTCCTCCGCGTCAGCCTCCTCGGAGTCGTCGCTGTCCTCATCGTAACCATCGATGCTCGGCAGCACTCGCGGCGCAGGCCCGTTGGGGTTGTCGATGGCATGCTGCGCGATCATCTCCTTGATCTCCTTCTTCTCGAACCAGTAGCGGAGCAACCTCTTAGGCTTGACTTCACGGGCGGCCGCGTGCTCGAAGATGCAGTGTCGCACCTCCAGCGGGAGGCTCATAAAGATGGGTGCAGTCTCGGTGCTGGCCATAGTGGTCAATTGCTTGTGGTTAAGTGGTCGGGGATGAATTAAGCTGGTGGTGGAGGCTTTGAGGTTGCGGGCGGCAGAAGTGAGGTCAAGGCCCAGGTAAAGGCCAGGCTGGTTGTGCGCTTGGTGCCTGGGAGGGCGGCGCGGGGCTGAGGGCGTTTGTGCACCCAGCGTGAGTGCGGGGCTGACGGTGAGGGTGAAATAGAGGGAGAGGGCGCGACAGGGCGCGAAAAGGCGCGTCCAATGTGGGAATTTCCCATGTTGACGAACGACGGGCGTTGTATGGCTTCTAGCAGTTACTGGTACGTAGTCGTAGTGAACCATGCGGTCGCGCCTTCCTCACGTCTCGCGTAGGCCTGCTACGTCAGAGCCTCGCTTGATTGGCTGCACGCAACGACACGACCCTGGAAGATACTTCACTTCACCCACAGCTTCTTTCACGCATGCTATGACTGGAAGCGTTGCGTCAGCCTGTCACCCCCGAGTGTCGCCCATGCGGAGAGAGTCCCAAGCTTCACTTGTACACAACGGCCTACCCTCCAACGTTTGCCACTCCAAATTGTCAATAGGACTAGGTGTCGAACATGGGGAAATGCGTGATGTATTGACTATGGGAACGAGAGCTCTATATATGCTAGCGAACATGTCGCATGTAGCAAACATACTGCAAGCGACCGTGCCGCATGTAGCAAACATACTGTAAGCGAACATACTGCATATAGCAAACATACCGTAGGTAGCAAACATACCCGAGGCAGCAAAAATGCTGCATGTAGCAAACATACCTCGGGCATAAACACCTAGAAGGCCATAGGGTACCGTGGCTGACACAAATGATCAGCATGGCTCCCCTCATGGAGCTCATGGAGAGCACGCAGTTACTCTTTCTCCCACGCTTGCCAATATGTCAGAAGTCGGGTCATTACCCTTCTTCCAGTTTAGGTTTGGCCTCATTTAGGCTGCTCAGTCAGCATATAGTCAAACTCTCCGCTGCTAGATAGCTGAATGAATCATCCGATTTCCTCACCTTGTAGGCATGGCTGACCTCTCCGCCCTCGCCTACCAACATGGCAATGGCGGCCCCCAAGCGGGCCGAGAGGCAAGATCTCATACGTCAAGCTTGCCGTGCCGGAGCGCCTGCCGAGTTGCTGTCTGACACTACCCTCATTACGCAAGAGCTCATGGAGAAAAAGCTGCTGCCAGGACACTACATCAACGCTGTCGACAACTATTATACCATGCGCGACCACCTGTTGGCGAAGGTGGCCTTTCCGCAGCGCACCTTCTCCGGCTACATGCCGTATCGCGCCATTGTCAGGAAAATGCATGGTCAAGACACGGGACGCTTCTCTGATGAAGAGATTCGCATCTTGCGCAACGAAATCTGGGCTGCCGTAAAAAGTCGAAGGAAGACGGGAGCAGGCGACTGCTTCTGCAGCCATGTACGGCTTCGCGGTCAGCGCACTCCTCGTTAATGCTTGGCCAGAAAGAAGAGAATGTCCTGCTTTCTCCGAGTACGCGACGAGGGTCTACTGTCGACACTTCCCCGACTGTGAGTTTGGAAGTGAGCATCGCTTTCCTGACGGCAGGACCCACCTGTTCAGTCGGGCTCCTGTTCCCACAACCACGCATGACAGTAAAGAAAAACAGCACGACGAAGCAGCAGCGCCGTCCCACTGCTGCTGTCCACTCGCCAGTAATCGTGCCCTCTCATCTCACGTTATATAGTTTCGTCTTCTGGCCCCCATTCTCCATCTCTCATCCACATCATCGACCATCAACTCTTCCATCCATCCATCCATCCTTCCATTCATCCATCCAGAATCATACCCATAACCATTACCCATCCATCCTCATCCAGCCCCACCAACACATCCATCAAGCGAAGCTTCATTACCGCCAGCAACGCTCTCCGCCATGCACCTCACCGCCAGTGTCCTCACTGGCCTCATCACCGTCAGTGCCACCTCAGCTGCCGGCCTTACAACCAAGCTTGCCCCTTCCAAGGCGGCCGCCGGCGCCACCCCAGCCCGCTCCACCACTGTCGACGGCAATTGGCACATCGGCTGCACCAACGACAACCACTGCACTTATTACCAGGGCATCCAAGTCAGCCCCGCCAGTGCCGCCACAACTTGGGTCGGCATACCGGCTGCACCTGGGCCCGTTGAACCGGTTTCTTTCATCCCGTCAACATGCGGGCTGTGTACTGACTACACGACTTGTTCGGTATGCTCACCCCACTCACTTACTCACTTAGCATGAAACCTTGCTTACACTGTTAGCGTTGTGAATTCGACTGGTCCATGCACGGCTGGGAACACTGGCAGTGTACCGACATTGTCATGGACCATCAGCTCTGCATTGACCTCCCACCTCAGCTGGCCGCTTCCATCCGCAACAGCACCGCTACACCCGCGCCTGGTGTCAAATTCCCGCTGGCTCCTTGCTTCACGACGACAACTACTATGAGCACGACCAAGAAAACCACCAAGAGCACAACTACTACAGAGACCGAGAGCACGACCAAAAAAACCACCAAGAGCACAACTACTACAGAGACCAAGAGCACAACCCTGACTGTTTCTCCCCTCTGGACAACCATCGTCGTCACCTACACGACCACTTACGTGTTCCCAACCGGCAAAAAGACTACAACAAAGACAACGATCGCAACCCGGACCACAACCGCGTTCGTCACAACTTCAGCTCTTACATGCTCCTACTCTGGCATCACCAGCTGGACAGTCCCAACCTGGTACACGACTATCGCCACGTACTGGCCAACCGGTCCAGCGTCTCGTCGCGACTGGACTAAGGTCATAACCTGCGTGAGTGACGGCATGCCTTACATAATTACCGCCATCAGTCCGCACAGCCTTCCCACGAGGACCAAAACCTTCTTTGCGCTCTCAACCGGTACTGCCGCCCCGCTGCCCCGTCGAAACGCCGTCAAGGGCACTTTCTCGGCTCTGACCAACGCTACCTCCATGGCCACGAACAGGTGTGACGACTATGAAGCATGCCTCAAGGCGTGTCCGGACCTCACCTGTATGGTGGCGTGTATCGAGAGTTACGAAGAATGTTACGACACCGCCATCACCAACGCTACCGCCATCGCTAAGAATGGCTGTGCTGAGAACTGTGATTGCGGCTCATCTCTTCACGAAAAGATCGCGGGCAACTCGTCAGCCACCGTCATCCAAGACATCAAGGCCAGTCTCAAGCGCATTGCCAAGGACCTCCAGAAATGTTACGATGACAACCAGCCTCTCTTCATGGACGTCTACTCCGACATGCATAAGCTCGAGAAGCTCCTTCGCGGCAATTCCTCATCCGACGCCGACACTGTGTCCATCATCAACACCATAATTGAAGACTTCGAGGACCTCGGCTTGGCCATCGTGGACTGTTACGAGAAGGATGCACCCGACGTCAAGGATCTCTTCTCCAACATCTTTAAGCTTCTCCCCAATGAGACTACGACCAGTACTGTCAACGTCCACGCCCCACACGGTACCGCTCCTTCGTTGTCTCATCGCACCATTTCCGGCGACAATGTAACATGCAGGGAGGTCACCTCATCAAATCCAGGTGTCGTATGTATCCCATTATCTTGAACCATTTCGATTGGCATTTTTCTCAATCGATGTTAACCTTACTAGAATTGTCATGCCTACCAATTCCCCTGCGTTGACTGCTACCACTATGAATGCTTTAACGAGCTCCGCCAGACAACTCAATGCTACGACATCCGGCCGGAGGTGGCAGACTGCATTTGCAACAAGATCATGGACGTTCATACTGCCACCCGGGCTCTGACGACCACGGCTGAATCGATTGCCATTCCTGTTTACACCAAGACCACGAATTCCACCCGGCCTCTGAAGATCGCGACTGAAGCGGTTGCCATTCCTGTTACCATTGTTCCCACCATCTGTACGATGTCCGGATCGTCCCAAACCCGTGTCGCCGCCCCATTGTCCCACCGCAATACTGCATTCACCTCCTCAACCTGCATTCTCTGCGGCGAGGACCCAAAGTGCGAGGTGAGTTGATGTTTCCTCGCTATAGACTGTTTGATTAATGACCTGACTGACTTTAACCTTGACAGGTATGCGATTTCTACTGCGACAGCTGCGACCACTTTCTGTGCGTGGACCTCACCACTGGCCTCGGCACGTGCATTGAAACGGAACATGAACGGAGAGCTTCCAAGATCAACACCACTGCCAAAGGTTCCGACAAGTCCCTCGGCCACGCTGTTACACTTCTGCATTTCAACGGCAGAGAGAACCGTGACATCGCCCCCGTCGCGAATGCCATGCCACCACACTTCAATTTCAGCGACTCAGACTGCATCGACTGCACTGTGAACCCGAACGCTTGCAACGTATGTCACAACCCATTCCTCCTGCTCTTCCCTTTTGTCGGCGTGAGAGATTGACTGACCGTCTTGCAGGAGTGCGTCTGGCAGTTTACCTGCGGCCAGAAGCAGAAGTGCCTCCACGATGGCGCTCGTGAGGTCGTTGAACTGTGCTGCGAGACGGGCGAGAGTTGTAATGCCTGAGCTGGATGTCTCGCCTTGTCACATGGCAAGCAGGGGGTCTCTTGGGGAGATAGGCTGTTGAGGCAGCTGGACTGCTGGTTTCATTTGCACGTTTCGATCATGGGCTGTTGTTGTGTTGTTGGGCATGACGCTGGCGCTGGCCGGCACTGACTTCAACGCTTGTCCGTTTCCATCTTTTTCACTTTTCCTTTTAGCTTGTGGCTTGCGGCTTTAGGTAGTTTTCGCTTGCATGATACGAACTTGTTCTTTTCTCATCAGACCTTTGCAATTGACTTCGTTGCTTGTATTGCTTGCCTCGCTTCCACAGTCGGTCGTTGACATGCCTTGCTCCCGGTAGTAGCGTGATTGCGTATCACAACTCTCCCACATCAAGCCTCTCCAGCGGATAAGGTGTGGCTTTTGTTACCTCTTCACATGGACACGGCAGATAGCGGGTGTACGACATGTTTTTCTGTTGTACACACACTGCCAGTACTACATCTCTGTCCTTATATCCTCAAATACCGTTGTTTTCTTGTAGTTTCTTGGGCTAAGGAACGCTAGCTTCTTTACGCTGACATTTTTGTCACCGATGCCTGACCATGCACTGTGTGCTGTTCGGACGCTGGTTTAGTCTGTGATAGTATTGCGTCGTACCTATCATACGTCTATCCGCGCGCTATTGGACAGGACGCTCGATATAAGATATACAGCCTTGCTATTAACTACTATTGTTACTGCACCGAAGGTCTAGACAGTCTTGTGCAAAGTGTATACGCACTAGCTCTAATACAAAACGAAAAAGAGGCAAACGTTTATGCTGCCAGTAACTAATACTTGTCGGGGACCACAGCGTCCACATAATTCGAAGACTTAATTCCAGCACACACCGGAATCTCGACTCTGGGTCGCCTGTTGCTCGACGTCCGCAAGTTATCAGGCGCATCATTTGGCAACTGTGCGGCAGGCCTAGTTTTAGCCTTTACATATTCACATATCTGGAACTTTTGCAGCACGTCTTCCATAGGCGTCTCGCGTGGTACTGTCCGACCGGATGATGCATTGGACGAAGTGGGTCTGTTTACCCATTTCGAGAAAGAAGGGCTAGGTGTTGCGATGATGTGTGCCGTTTTGGCAGGTTCCACGTTCACTGAACCGTGTGGTGTGACCTTGGGAACTAGAGGGCAGTCAGAAGAGCAGTTCCCAAGTATTTGTATAGCAGAGGTGTACGCACCTAGGTATCAGTCCTCACGCTTCTTCTTCACGCTGCTACCTGCTCCGATTCGAAGGTGTGGCTCATGGTTCGGAGTCCTCTCGGTAGAACGCAAGGGTGTATCAGCCTCAGCCTGACGAGTGCGAAGCCCAGGCAATGGAGGAGGTCTCATCAGTGCACCTGTGCAACTTGTTATCGGCGCTGACTATGGTACAGTCGACACCTATGTTCACTTCAATGACATCTACAAGCAATGGCAAAAATTGCAATATCGAAGGCATCCAACAATGCTGAGAGCTCTAAAAAAGCTGGCAACCCTCGCAGAGTCGAAGTGAGCGCCGAGAGTGGTGACCTGTTCGTTACGCCAACCATTGAACCTATGGAATCCATGTGCGCAAGGTAGATAGCGTACGCCAAACAGAATTCGGGTTTGTGTTCACTATCATCCACGCAGGACTAAACAGTCACGCGATCACATCCCGTCATCGCCTACTATTGCGCCATCAATTGAACCAACAATTCATTGAGAGATCCCTACCGCCCTCCCCATTCCTACTATCCCCACCGCTACTCCTGGAACTGCATACATACGCCAACCGCAGAAGAGGAAGCCGACAGAAAAGATGTGACGGTTTATGTCGTAAGGACGTTCTGTGTGCCACGTGTGTTGGTTCGCTGCTCCCTATCTTTTGTGACGGTTCATGAGGTAGGGACATTCAGGTGCCATGTGGTGGTAATGGTGTTCCTCCTGCTCTTGAGCAGTACCTGCTGCACCTATCGCGATCATAGATACGTCATGTAAACAGACCATCCGGAGAGCCCTATAAAAGGCTCTCACGTCAGCTACACAGACGGAATATATACAATCAACTTTGACTTGCACTCTAACATCTTTAAGCTGAATTATAGATACTTCATGTAAACCGACCCTTCCTGTGGCCTCGAGAAAGATAGTCACAGCAGAACAACACGAGACAGAACACAATTCATCTTTGTTCTCATGCCCCATATTGCCTGTACCGCAACAGAAGACCAGGACCGTCACGTTGTCATCAAGCTTGAGTGATGTCAGCCTATCCAGGTAAGTTTTCTTAGAGAATCTTGTCTATATATTTCCCTCAATGTACGTAGCTTGTAATATAACCAACTCCTCATCTTCTTCTCTTGATGCCTTTGTACAGGCTAATAAGTGACAACGTTGGACTAGTGGTATAAGTCAGGGACGAGACTACATCAGGAAACACTCATGGGATTTTGCTGAGTTGGGGACGAGTCAATTCTGCAACTTGAAGACTGGGTGACATGTGTAACTAGCAAGTTTCTACATACCACACTTGTCAGTAAGCAAGTATGCTTGACTTGTAGCAAGTCAAGCAAACACAAGCGCTCTTGTACTGATTAGCAAGCAAGTACAAGCATTAGTGAGTGCTTGCTTGATTTGCTTGTTAGACTTGCCTATATTTTGGTGAGATTATTGGGTTTGCTAAGGCAGCAATTTTGCAATAGTTTTCTAGTATTGTAGTCAGCTAGGTCATCCGGAGGTCTCCATCTGTGACAGTTTTGAGGTTGTTCAGTTGAAGTCTGGTAGCAAGGGCGCACGAAACCACCAATATAAAAGAGCACCTGCAATTGTAGATAGAAAATCAATGCAGTTCCCCAAAGATTCCACTGTTAGGATACAAAGGTCACATAGATACAAGATGTAATCAAGGGCGGAATAATCATATTGCCCGTAGTGGATAGACAAATTGCTACTGTGTCAGGGTAGCTCTTGTCCTAACTATATCTTTCAGGACTGCCTCGCCTCACGTGAGTCCACGTGCAGTTGCGTCATGACAGGTTCCTGACAGACAAAGTGGTTGCAATATACGATATATGCCAATGGAATACAGGCTCTTAGTAATTACTATAGGCAGGCGAGCAAAATAACACTAAAATGCTTGCAAGTACTGTGCCGTTGCACAGGGCGTGCGCAAGGATGTGGCTGTGGCGCGCAAGGCAGCGTGCGTGAGTCAGCATAGATCACCCTCATTATCTGAGTGAGAGCGGCCGAACTCAGGAAGCCACTCATCATCCCAAAACACAACCAAGCCACCCACTGATATCGGGATCATCACGATAGCACTACATCTGCATAGAATACAACTACTTGTACATCGCGCAAGGCGCAATGTACTTCGTTTTATGAATCCAGCCTCCCTCTCTTCCGTCCTCTCCCCGCGCACTCCGTGTTCTCTCCACGCCCTCAGCATTCTCGCGCTCTACTACATGCAGGCGCTCCGCGAGGAGGTTGTTCTGCTTTCCACGAGGATAGCAAAAATGGGCAACTTGCTCCACTCAACGGTTCAGTACAACAAGCATTCAAGCAAGTAACTGCCTAAAATGTCAACAAGTCAAGCAAGAACAAGCCGCGGAGCCGCTTCACCCAAGCAAGAACAATCGAAACCCAATGCTTGCTTGACTTGCTTACTGAAAAGTGTGCTACATACACACAATATGGGGTTTTGTTGTTAAACGCCTTGAAAGTTTGTTTGGGATACCACTGCCTCTCAGTGAAAGTTATGGACGGATTTCCTTTTGATCCATCCTGATTGTCTATTTATCCTAATGATCCAGGGATGTTAGGGATGGGATTTAGTTAGGAGCTAGGCCTAAAGCAGACGAGTTAGGCTTATGATATAAGGAGAGGTGAAGATTAGCCCCATTACGTACCCGTCCTTTAGCTACTCCGCTTTAAATTTGATGAAGGGGTTATTTACCTAAATAAGCTATTTAGTATTTAGGTATGTTGAGGTTTGTGAACCGTAAGCATAGGGGAAGAAGTTGAAGACTGAACTGAGGTTGTATTGTATGAAACTACAGGCAGTATATATAAGTGAGTGACCGTAACAAAGCTAGTGCCAAACAGGCAGTATCCTCTCACCAAAGGTGATGTGCCACTGCGTATCAGGACAAGAGAGACCCCAAACTGTGACAAGGTATATTGGAACTATAACTTACTAGTTAGTGCTGCAGATTAATAAAGCTTAGTATCTTTAAGTATATCCTTGATAATCCCCCGCATTATCCTTAATAATCCAAACCATTTATGACTTTCCCTGCTGCCACTGGTATTTCCCCTGTATGTATGTCATCACCTTGTACTTGATACATCAGAAGTTCGAACAATCCGCATTGTTGCCATAAGATAGGTTGTTTTCTGTCATTCAAGGCGTCCCAGCACCGCCCCTGTGGGTGAACAACAGAAGGGAAGAACTGGCTGATGACTATCTAATAAACTCTGACGGGTTTATATACAAGGAGTGGAGTATCCAGAGGGTTCCAGATCAACAGTGTCACGGGATTGTGTGACGACATGGTAGAATATTCTAGAGCTTAGACGTTGTCGGCTGACAGCCCCTCAACTCCATCAAAATGATATCCGCAGCCTTCTCTCCAATAACCAATGCTGTGTTGTTCGTGTTCCCACCCACGTTCTCGGGTGGGATACTCAGATCAGCAATCTTGAGACCACTCACGCCATACACATTCAGGTCTTTGTCAACAACGCCATCGTCCTCCCGCGGCGCCATCTTGCAAGTCCCCAGCGAGTGCCATGTGGTGTTCACATTCTCACGTAGCCACTGCTCGATCGCTGCATCGTCTTCCTTGCTGTACACCAGGTCTTGCACATCGCTCAGCGGCGCATCCACGTTCTCGACAACAGCAACAGCGGAGCCTGAGGGAAACTTGGGGTGCCCGGCAGCGAGCTCGCCACGGTAGAAGTTCGTGCGTCGCAGTATCTCGCGATGTTTCTTGTAGGCCCAGATCTGCTTCTTCAGGTCAATGTCGTTGGTGTCGTTGAAGAACCCGACGTCAAAGTCCAGCGCGTCGTCGTGCTTAGGGCCCGTGATGTGCATGTGTCCGCGCGAGTACGGGTACGCCGTGTAGTTGCCTGCGGTGACGTATTGGCCTGCTGGGATGGAGGCCGGATCGCCCAGGAAACAGGAAACGAGGCCACACAGCACCAAGGGGCGGTTTGGTGCGTATTTGAAGTCGCGGTCCCATGCTGCTTTGAATTCTGGCCCGAGCGAGGTTACTTCGTCTTCCGTTGGTCGAAGCTTGGATGAGACGTCAATGGCGTTCCAGCCCAGCATCTTATCTTTGTTCTTGACCATTTCGGCTGCGTCGACACGCCCACTGAGAACGCCGTCAATGGTCTGGTCAGGTTCGAGGCTGGTTTTGTAGGGGTAGAGAACCAGGTGGTGGTCCTGGTAGTCTTTGCCCACGCCTGGTAGCTCTTCGACAAGCGGAACACCAGCTCGTTCGAGGATCTTCTTGTCACCGAGGCCTGAACGCTCTAACACGGGTGGTGTACCACAGGCGCCACACGTGACTATTACAAGCTTGCGTGCCCTGACCGCCTTGATGGGGTGCATGGACAGACCGATCGTGGCCTGGAACTCCGGGTTCGGTGTATACTCCACACCTGTCGCCCGCTTATTCTCGTCGAAAAGTACACGTACAACCTTGGACTCAACGAGGACATGCAGATTCGAATGCTGCCCGTCTTCGAGTTTCGGATGAATGTAGGTGTGTGCCGTGTCCTGGCGTTTGCCCTCAGGCGAGACATAGCGCTGCCATCGCTGAATACCGTTGTTGTCCTCCAGATTCTGCAGGTCCTTAACCTCAGGGAAGCCAACCTGTCCAGCAGCACGGATGAAGTCGTCCTCCGCCGTCTTCGCGCGATAGCCTCCGTCCGAGACATGGACAGGCCCATCGTAGCCGTGATGTTCTTTCTCTCCTGGGCCATGGTACGTCTCCAACTTTTTCAAGAACGGCCACATCTCATCCGCGCTCCACCCAGGCGTCTTCCAGGAGTCGAAGTCTGATCGTTGCGCTCGCGTATACATCATGAAGTTGATTGAGCTGCCTCCTCCCAGCGTACCACCGGACGGCACGATGGGCTCCCGATCTGCAAGCTGCTTTGACTTGTTGCCCTTGTAAAAGAGGGCCGTCTTGGTGGTGGGGAGCAGGTTCTGCAGATAGAAGACGGGGTGTACGATGCTGGCGACATCTTTGTTGTTGGCACCGCCTTCGATTACGAGGATACAGAGGGAAGGGTCGTTTTCTGCGAGGCGGCCTGCGATGATACAGCCTGCCGTACCGCCTGCATAGAGAAAACCAGTCAGTAAGGCGATTAAAATGTAATCGATGATATGGATTCGGTAGGCGTACCTCCAGCAATGATGATGTCTACTTCATCGATGTCATCCGCAAGCTTTGTGTAGATACCCATGGCGATACGTGTTGCGGAAGCGTCTGAAAGCTTTACTTGCAATAAAAAAAAGGAAATGAGGGCTTTAATTAAGGCCTGTAAGCCTGCGTAATGTGGTTGATGGACTCATATAAGTAATCATGTGCCCGATCCCCGCCCCAAGCAAAGCCTGTTGCCAACTAAGCCTCATCACACTCTGGTGACCGTGTACGATAAGTTCCCCGCATTTTGAATTCTGAACTACCCAGCTTTTACCACTTGTAGCCTGGTGTTCCTCCTAGGCGGCACCAGGTTTAGCTATAATTCGTTGCCAATGAGGTAAGCAGCCCCGCACATAAGCGCCCCAACATAGCGTATGTCAGATAGTTCTATATAGCACTATCTTAATCAAACCCTGACTTTTTTTTTCTATTTTTAAAGCAATGGAAAGCCCTAAGACTCCTAAGCAAGATGAAAACTTCTCTGTCCCTGATACTGAAGAGCACGCTCATTACTTTTACCATGTAGAGCACCAATGTGATAGAGAGCGCCTTGCTAATGTGGCTGCTCAATATGGGATTGCGCCACATACCGGCTATAATTGGTGCCAGGAGAAGGCTCTTTTTAGGGATGAGATGTAAGGGGTGGGGAAAAGATCCGCACAGAAAACTGGTAATTGGGCAACTGCAACACCGGGATATAGATCTATATAGAGCTCTGTGTGTATATAAGCAGCCTCATCATCATGAGCATTGGAAACAAAGCCAATATGTTGCCAATTCATTGTTTGCACGAAGATCTAGGTGAGGATCATGAAGTGGGCTCATGTGCGGGGTTGCTTACTTCATCGGCAACGAATTAAAGCTAGACCTGGTGGCGGGGCCTTTCCGCGAGGACGACTAGGAAAAGCCTGTCTGGAGGGTCGGCTATGTTGGACTAGACAGACGCCAGAAGCTGCTAGTCCTAGCGCTACGGCTACGATCTTAGAGATTATCCACTTACAGCTCTTAGATTTCGTGCGCGATCCGCCTTGGCGGTCGTGACAGGATCACATGTTATTATCCCCTCGTTGTAGCCGAGAATGAGCGATGACAATCATGCGTTTGTCCGAGGACGACCACTCTCAGGATATTCGGCCAACACTGAAGCGTGCGTTGGCATGTGGTAAGGCAGATCGAAAAGCCGCTTGCCTGACTCGTATGTGGAGCTTCGTCGGGCTGACTGACTCGCTACCTAATGCCACTTTGGGTTGCGATCCTAGAACCTATGTTCTTCACTGTGAGAGTAGTAGTTATTGACGGCGCGATTTTGCTCGGAAAAAACCCTACTTTCGATTACATGAGTAGATGTTGATTGTATAGAGATGAATTAATACAGGGTGTGTATAGGTATGACAGATACAAGGGTCCCGTGGTAGGCGTAAGCTTTCCGACGTTTCATGCGCACGAAGTTTTCTAGCATACGATGGCCACGGGAAAGAAAAGAAAAACGGGCATCTCATCAGAAATTGGATTTTTCACGGTTCTCGTAAACGTGAGGTGCCTAGGCACCAACGAACTCTGCTCTAAAGACTCAACCGCGAATGAGCCTGCGCCCGTGCAGGCGGCGAGGGCGAAGATGCGGGTAGAGGCGGAAGAGGGGGTTCAGGCTGCGATACGAAGGTCACGTCTTCGGATTCCGTATCGGGAGACTCGAGTTACTGCGGCGTCGTGGATCCTAACTGCGGCGTCGGGGTCGCCAGTTCGTATGTCTCGTGGTTCCTAATCCCCTGCATCTCTGGCACAGGATGTTCGAGCTCAGCAACCGTGTGCTTGGAATCATCGACATAATCGGTGGCACCGGTCTGCAGAAGGTTTTGTTTGCGCCAGCGATGGCGCAAGAAGAGAAGCGTAACACCGATCGCGAGGAGAGCAACGGCAGCAGCGCCAAGGGCAATGCCTGCTTTGGCACCAGTGTTCAGCCCAGGATTCGCTTCGATCGCACTCGCTGTATTAGATGGGCTGGATGTGGCCGACGGTTGCGAACCCTTGGGCTCCGGAAGGGGTGTCCAGTAATTCGCCCAGCTTTGAGTGAATAGACTTTCGTTCGTGAAGATATTCGGCAAGTCTAGATCTGTATCTTCGATATCCAGCATAACGTTCCCCAGGCCGTTCTTCGACGGACCAGGTCCTGGCGCTTGTCCCAGCCAAGAGATCTGGCGGTTCCAGTTGCGACCAATGAATGCGGCTTGGAGAAAGGCACGCCCTAGGATATATGGGTTACCCTCCGATGGCTCGTAACTCTGGCAAGGAAAGTAGGCTGTCGGCTTCTGAGTGATCGGAGCATCGAGTGTGAGATTCAAAAGACTGAATGGCACTTTTATTGTCACGTTGTTTGACCCACCGGGAGCGGGGGGGAATGTGAAGCCAAGGTATGCTGGTGAAGTTACGATCGTCTTGTACTCGGGTTTCGCGGTGTCCCATAGCCAGTACTTGAGCTTGGAGTCAAAGGTGACTGGTATGTACTTGGCGATTTCCTCACATGTCTTTCCGGGCAGGTGCATGTACGTTTGTCGTGGATCCGGCAAAGCAGAAAGTGTCGTGACCTGGCTTGTATTGCTGAGAAGCAAGCCTTTTTTCTCTTCGAACTCCCACGGGGAGCCACCAGTCGCCACACCAAGGCTGACATCTAACAGCAACGGCACATGATTGAAGGCGGTATAGGACCCGACTATCCTGCCCTTGTCATAGCCACCAAAGATCAGGGATCCAGGATATCCGTGGAACGCTGAACCAATCTGGAGGCCATACGAGAAAGACTTGATAGCACTCTGGTTGAAAGCGCCTCCCGCATAGCTGAATCCGACCATCGGGGTGTTTGCAAATATTGAGTCGGTGGCGAACTTCTGAGACTGCTCAGGACCGCCCAAGGCAAGGGCACCAAGCTCAGGCCCACGTTTACTCCCATCTGGATTCGTGATAGTGATGTCATCAATCATAATCAAGCTTGAATTCCAGTAGGAGAAACTTCCCACAGTCGTTGCCTGTAGGAGAATTCCCTGGCCACTGGAGTTGACCTTCGAGGCCTCATCCACCCAGTCCCCAGTCACGGCGACCGTTGGGGGGAAGTCCGGGTCCCACGTTCCGCCCTTCCCACATCTTGAGTTCTTATACTGCTCGCATGCCTTTGATGTGAGGATCTTCGTATTCCATTCGCCTCCTGGTAGGAGGTCCAGTTCCTTATGATCCTCATTGATCAATAGAACTTCCTGACTCGTGCCTCCCACAACGATCTTAACCGCCTGCCACGGCCCGTCGGGACCATACAGCTGTGAACTCCATGTAACGGGAATGTATTGCGCAGCGAGTGCTGTAGGTAACGCTTGCAGAAGCTCTCTGAAGATGAAGGCCCGGCCAAGGTACCTACACTTCATTGGAGAATGGTGAAATTGAACGAAATAACAAAGACGAACACAAACACGGAATCAAAAAACGAGCACGACGCAGAAGAGAGGCAACAAGCGAGAGACAGGAGTATGTGGGCTTCAAGATCGAAATGCACCACTAACTTTTACGAGAGTAAGGAAAAGAAGGGTGGTACCCGAAATGCTGTGCCGCAATAGTCATAATACATGTACTCGGTATCGTGTGGGCATCGATGAAATATGCGCCATGCTGTGCCACAAACAAGGGTGGCATTGGTATTATATGTGAACACAACACAAGCCCTTGGATCATTTTTGGTGAAACCGCAGGGGGCACAGCTCCGTCGCGATCTTGCGAGATCTTGGAAAAATTACGCTGGGATCATGTGTTGGAGAGTTTTAGAGAAACTGTATGAGGCTGTAAACTATGTGTTGGACGTAATGCTGTCTGTCGTTGCAGTGGGCTGAACTGAGGTGAAGGGGGAGGTTTTGTCGAATGTGGCGTGGCGCCACGTACCGGCACGTACCGGTACCTACCGTAAGCGCCCGGTTCAATCGACGCACGGCCATGTTCAAGGATACGAGACGTCCATCAACCACACCTCACGCTCCACAATGGCGCTGCCCAGCAAATGCATGTGCTTCCATGATGTCGGGATGGGGCTTGCTGAGGCCTGCTGCCTCAATCTTTTCTTCCATGTGCTGTCTTTGTTCGCATCGTTCTTGATCCCGCGATGGGTTTGGCAGACACGAGCCGAATTGGCAGCCTGACCTGGGCAGCAGCGGCAGCTCTTCTCACAGCGCAGCTCTGCCCTCATAATACCGAAGGATATGTTCCAGTGTGCGCAGAGCTGATCTGCTGGATACTAGTCGTGGCCTTCTTCGAGCTTCTTCCTCGCCTGCGCCTCGGCACGTGGAAAGATAACAATGTCGTCCGCACAGCGTCGCTCACGCATCTGTCTTGGCTGGCAGCAGTCTCTATATCCGCTACTACATTGGCATCTTCAGTCGCAGAGTGTGCATGGATAACAGTGAGCTTTTCCCACCTTACACACTGGCTGAAAGTGTGCTGACAGTTGAGTTGTAGCCCGCAGCTACCTCGGTACTCGTCGCTCTTCGTCGTACCGCATTCCTCCCATGCCTCCAACGGTCGCATCCTGAATACCTCCGATCCAAATGGCTTCCCCTGGGAATTGGAGCGACATCCGTCCTGGCGCTTGCCCCTACTCACGACACCGGTAGGCTAGTCCTGGCTAGTTTGACTCTGACTGGCCTGGTTGGCCTTTGTGCCTCCTTTATCCGCGTTTTCGAGCAGGACTATAATCATATCGATGGACTGGAACGATTGGGTATCGCACGTGTGGTACGCGCCATTGGGTTTCGCGCGCTTGCTTTACTTGCAGTGGTTGCAATTTCCCTGACGTTGATGCTACTGCCCGGAAGAATCCCTTCTATAGCCACGGCGTTCTTTGCTGGCAGCATAAAAGCTGCTCATTGGATTGCCATCTTCTGGCTTGTACGATGAGTCCAGGCTCGTTCTTCTTTCGAACGCAAGCTGACTTGTGTAGACTCAAGACGTACCTTGGGAGATTGCGCCAACCACCTGGACCTATGCTGCCGCATCATATGGCTCTTTCTACCCAAATACTACTGCCTCACTAGGTGTATTCCAGACCTCTGCTCGTCTGATTGTTGCCATATTCGCTGTATACCAAACTGTCGACTTATTACCGAAGACTACGCGAGGCCGTTTCATGTTATTCATCTTCGCTACATGGCCCATGTTATCTCTTGTACAACATACAGCACTAGACGGACGGCTGCATTTCTTGCCTGGAGAGGTCTGGACACAAGAGCCATTTAGTCTACGGCTCGGGCAAAGTTCACGCCATCCTATTGAAGAGCTTTTCATGAAGGCTCGTGACGACTTCGCACTAGTCGTCAACCGGCAATCCAAGACGCTTCAGGCCGCGGAGGAAGAGTACCGTAGACGATATCTACGCGAACCTCCGCCGGGGTTTAATAAATGGTTCACCTACGCACAATCTAAGAACTCCGTTCTGATTGACGACTTCGACATGATAAATGACAATCTAAAGCCATTCTGGAACGTTACATCTCAGCGCTTACTGGAGGGCGTTGACCATGTGACAAGCTTTGAGCATCTAGCCCTACGAAAATGCGGGTTCACTGGCGGCCAGTACCATGGTCAAGGTGGCGGCTGGATCGTCGATGATCTCGGCAAGTTACTGGATGAAGTGTCAAAGGATGTACCCGACGTCGACTTCGCTTTCGACGTGGTGGATGAGCCAAGGGTGGTAATCACCGAGCAAATGCTCGACACTGGCAGTGTGTCAAAGCCCGAGTTCCAAGACGCTGAGCACAAATCCATCTGGAATCGCATTACTGGTTCCTGTCAAGATATTACTTCGAACATCTACAAGCCCAGTGTCTACGATTATGGCATCCCGTTCGTTCAGAACTGGTACGAGGCGAAAGACGTTTGCTCGCATCCTGAGTTCGAGCACATGCACGGCTTCTTCTCGTCGCCAGCAACCTGTCTGCTTACTGACGCTCCAATACCTGTCTTGTCTCAAGCAGCGCCAACCACCTTTGGCGACATCTTGTATCCCAGCCCGTGGTACACCGAGAAGGCGGATCAAGGGAACTACCAGGATGCTGAAGATCCTCCGTGGGAACAGAAGACCGACAACCTCTATTGGGCCGGCAGTACTACCGGTAGCTTTAGCACGAACGGTAGCTGGAAGTATGCCCACCGACAGCGTTTCGTCAAGCTGGTCCAGACCCTGAATGAGACCGATCACAGGTATATGGGGCAGGCGAAGCCGGGTGTGTGGGACAGCTATCAAGCAAAACAAGACCACGGCGATCTGTTCGATGTGAAACTCACTGCCGTCATCCAGTGTGACGACAAGGATTGCGACGAGCAACAAGAGTATTTCGACGTGGGCGGAACAGAAGACCGAAGTAAACAGTTTCAATCCCGATTTATATTCGACACCGATGGCAATTCGTTCAGCGGCCGATACTACACGTTGTTGCAGTCAAAGAGTGTTGTGCTCAAACAAACAGTTCTGAGAGAGTGGCACGATGAGCGTCTTATACCCTGGATACATTACATTCCCGTCAGCCTTTCTATGGACGAACTGCCCGAGGCGATGAGGTATCTGACGAGTCATGAAGATGGGAGGAGGAGGGCAAAAGAAATTGCTAACGCAAGTCGGGAGTGGCACGGGAAAGTTTTGCGCAGAGAAGATTTCACAATCTATCTCTACCGACTAATGCTCGAGCTAGCAAGAATCATGGATCCGAATCGTGAAGTGGAAAGGTAAAACGATACCATCACGCAGTTCTCGCAATAACCTACTATGATATCGCCTTTCGATAGCCTAATCATATAGGCAACGAAAATACAATGCCCCCATGTCGTCTCACTAGCCCGGTACACCAGCCCCGAACACCTCATCACCAACATCCACATCTATTCGCCACCCAGACACCCGTAGCGGTGCCAACACATGATCCGAGTGCGGTCAAATAATGTGCCGCACAGTTTGGATCGCCACAGATGACGTATGGACCACAGGTGTCTCTACACTCTGTCTGGTCTCCCTCGATCCACATAGCAGAGAATGAACCGGCTGGGCCTCTAGCCGACAATGAGGTGATTAGCTGAATAATATGGGGCCAAGGAGGACGAATTCAGAAGTTGCAACATACCCGCTAGGCAGATCTAATGAGGATGGATATGTCGTCCCTAGGTAATGTCGGCAATTTGTGTCGCTGAAGAAGTTGGCTTGACCTGCAGAGGCAGTGGATAGGAGGCTGACCGCAGCCGCGAGGAAAGGTGTGAGGAAGTGCATTGTCGGTCGGACGTTATTCATGTAGTCGGTGGTTCTATAGCGTGGGATCTGCTCGGCTGGGAGACGGTTGCGTTGTACATAGATGGAGCTTGTGCAGAGTTCGACATATATACTACTGTCCGCCTCGAACCCCTCAGAGATTTTATCGTCAGGCGACCCTCTACTTCCTTGTTTCATTTCGCTACGACAAGCCGTACTGTACATCGTACTCGGTCCCTCGCAGTAGTAATAGGTGACCTGTTGTCACTGTTTCACGCACTCACACTCGCTCCTTGGCAGCTTTGAGCACACCAATTAAGTCCTCAGGCGAGCCGGTAACAGTTGTACGATGCAAAAATGTCTGTCACGCGGCTAATAAATTTCAAGGTGGAACATACGATTGTGAATGGAAGCGAAGACGCCAGATTCTAGAATAAGATTACGAAGGTCGTGGGTTACCTACCATACTATGTGAGGAACAATCGAGAATTCAATCAACCGCACGTAGAGCGACGGAGCTGTTAATGGCGCTCATCGTCTCTGAGTGCAGCTTGTGACTCACCAGTCGGGGTATATTTGTGTCGATTCTTGAACGTCAAGTTGACCGCACCGAAAGAACCGATATTGTGCTATCTCCTTCCGCTACGCCATAACCCTTCTCACACTTAGTTATCCCTCAGCCACCAGGGAATGCCCAGACAGTCACCACCATTTCTTGCTGGGCTGTTTGGTGGGGTGCTAATTAGCTGAACAGTGAATGTTTCAACTAGAGCACTCACTGGAGAGCGGCTAATGCAGGTATTGCATGAGTGAATTAAAGCAGCTGTATGAGAGATGGTGACGGTGTAGGAGTAACAGAGAGAAAAAAAACTTTGCTAGTTACCTTCTAAGGTTTGCTAGAGGTACTTGCACTATCTGATTGGGTTGTGGGTAAAGAGGGGTAAGGTCCGGCAACCCCGCTTACCCCACTGGCTCCTAAGTGCTCCCTCCCCTTCCTATCATCAAGTTTTCACGTGTTGTCTTTGTTTTTAAAAGGCTAGAGGTATATTTGTAACAGTTCATGGGATAATGATGTCTCGTATGGGTGTGGTGCTTCTTACTCCTGTTTATGAGCACCTTCTACCGTTAGCTGTATCATAGATATGTCATGCAGGACAGACCCTTTCTGTGACCGCACATTGGACAACAACACAACACAGCAGACAAATAGCAATACAGATGTTGATCAGCAGCCTCCAACCCATACCGCTCATGTGGTCACACTATTGTTCTAAGGTTCAATGATTTGAGTGAATTGAATTGAACTGAGAGTGCAAAAATGTTCTCTTAGCCATATTAATATACCCATTTCTACCCTGTACCTATCACACCTTCATCGTTACCATTCAAGAGGGGGGGCATACCTTATGGGAACGATAACAGTGCTGGTGCTCAGGTGCCCGTCAACGGGCAAAGTATCGTAGATTGTGATCATTTCGCTCCGCGGGTTTCGCAAGGAAAAAAACATAGCAACGAGCAGTGTGAAGAGTTGTACTGAAGTCTGCATGCGGTCATCTAAGTGCGAAGGCTGAGGTGTTATTCGCCAATCAGCTCATCCCAATCACGCAGCTATTCCTCCCTGTTCGATCACAAGTAGTCTCTATATCGTGTACGGGATCACATTAGTGCCACGATATGAGACATGCGCCTAACAATTCCTCCCAAAATATTGAATATCAGAGGTACCAAGTACGTTTCAAAGGTTGCGATACGCGCCTTCCTAATCCAAATTAGCGCCCTTTGACCGAACAGTGAACGTAATCTCCATGAGCCTATCTTTCCTTTCCCCTCTACGGGCGTTGCTACTGACATCATCACGCCTACAATCATATATTCTCTATTTTCGCCAGAGCTCTTGGCTACGCAACGGCAAATAGATCCCGCTGTCAATACGAAGGAGATCGTTTTTTCTGAGTTGCAGGTCCCCACCAGAATTAGCGCGAACCCTGCAACACAGAAAATACGAGCTCCTTCGTACGGTTGGTGGGGCGAGAGATCTGGAGTTCCGCGCGTGCTATCCGGGGTTCACGATAAGCAAGTGTGGGTGACGATTAACATGTTTGGCCAGTTAAAAGGGATCAACTATATAAATACCGCGATGGGAAATCTTGCAGGACATTTTCGGCATCTACGTGTGAGACGCGTCGGCAAGTCAAGGCAAGAGATGCCGGGGGAGTAGGTGGGATGTACATATATCGTGCGGTATCCTACATTGCGAGGACCAACCTATGGACTCTCCCTGTTGAACAATATTTTCTTTCAGTGATTTGCCAAAATGACTATCCCAGAGAAAGAGCTGGGTCGTGCCTCGAAATCCGGAGACTCGTCTCCCTCGCCACATCCCGATGTCGAGACTGGTAGTGTTGCTTTCATCGACGACGGGACATCCAAGAACGGCGACGAAGCACTCCGCTTCCTCAAGAACGCGCACCATGTCGGGGAATTGACGCCCGAGGGTGAGAAGAAGCTCGTGCGCAAGATTGATTGGATGATTATGCCGTTGATGTGGTGTTGTTACTGCTTGCAATATCTGGACAAGACGTTGGTTAAGTAAAATCGGAACCCAGGAATAGTATGGTTTCTAATCAGTCACGTTACAGTCAATTATGCGGCGGTCATGGGCCTCTACGACGACGCCAACATCACCACAGCACAATTCAGCAACCTCGCTCTCTTCTTCTACGTATCGTACCTAGCTCTGGAATTCCCTCACGGCTACGGCATGCAGCGTTTCCCCACTGCGAAATATCTCGGCGCTGCTGTTGTTTTCTGGGGTCTCATCACCGCATTGACATGTGTGTGCAAGAACTACGGCGCTCTTGTAGCGACGCGCGTCTTGCTGGGTTGTTTCGAGTCTGCTGTTGCACCGAGCTTGATCTTGATCACGTCCATGTGGTACAAGAAGAAGGAACAGCCATTGCGCACCGGGATCTGGTATCTCGGTACCGGGACAGGGACGATGATCGGCTCGTTGATCTCGTTTGGGTTTCAGCACTACCATAGTGCAACGTTTACGAGTTGGCAGATCATGTTCCTCGTGGTCGGCCTCATCACCATGTGCGTTGGAATAACTGGTAAGCTTTCCAGCCATTATTTCCATCCCCACTACGGTTGCTAAATTCATCCAGTCATGTTACTCCTCCCCGACAACCCCATGTCCTCGCGCCTGACGCCCGCCGAGAAAGTCTGGGCTATCGAGCGGTTACGCGAAAACCAAACCGGCATCGAAAACACGCAATTCAAACGCCACCAATTTCTCGAATGCCTCCGCGACCCCCAAACCTGGATGCTCTCCCTGATAACAATATCCTCAAACGTCCCGAACGGCGCCGTGTCCTCCTACCAAGCCACCTTGATCAAATCCTTCGGCTTCGACTCCAAACAAACCGCTTTGCTCCAACTTCCCTCTGGTGCCGTAAGCATCGTCTCCATCCTCACCGCCACCTACCTCGCGGGGCGTTTCGACCAGCGCGGCCTCAATGTCATCACGCTCCTAATCCCCGGAGCCCTCGGCGGCTGCTTAATGGCTTTTCTACCCGGGGATAACAAAGCAGGGAAACTCATCGGAAACTACCTCACTAATTGTATTGGCGCGAGTTTGCCTCTGTTGTACTCGTGGGTTGCTGCAAATATCGCGGGGCACACAAAGAAAGTAACCATGAATGCTATTTTGCTGATGTCGTTTTGTCTCGGCAACATCATCGGCCCGTTGACATTTCGGCAGGCGGATAAACCAGACTTTATCCCCGCCAAGATAACAATTATCGTTACGTGTGGGTTTGCAGCGTGCATGGCGGTGGTGTTAAGGGCGTATTATGTATGGGAGAATGGGAGGAGGGATCATGAGGGGGAGGGGGTGGGACATGTGGCGGACGAGGAGTTTTTAGACTTGACGGATCGGGAGAATAGAAGGTTTAGGTACAGACTGTAGAAGGTTTGCCCCTAGGTGAGGTGATGCATTGTCGGATCGTTGGATCGTTGGAGTGTTTTGTCGAAGTAAGACGTGGTTCATGTCACTCGAATGGCTGCTGTCACCATCTCTTGTTCCTGGCGTGACCATCTCAACATCATCATCTAGTTCAAGGAGCTGCCAACTACACGTGATCACAGGAGAGTATCTAGTTCTTGGGAAGTTCGAGCCGCGGTTAGCGCTTGGTATAAAGACCCGGGTCTCATAGACTGTCGTCAAGCATTCGATACCAGTCTGAGAAAAAAAATGGAACCTAGAAGGATGTGGACAAGGAGGTCTCGCGATGTTGATGGGAAAGAGAGAAGGAAGGACAAGACGCAGCTGCTTGCGGCTGAGTGTGCAAGCAGAGAGCCAATCGTTACACGTCGGCTTACTAAGCAAGCATGTACCACTGTCACTAACTGAGTGTCGGAGGGGAGTTGATTGAATTTGGAGAGTTACTATACCCATCGATCTTCCAGGAGAATCGCACGCCTCTCGTGCCGCTGGTGACCACCTGGGCAGCCCATCACCTAAAAGCACATGTCTTGACACATACAGTCTTCGCAACTCTCTGGGCCTCGTGATTATAACTTCTGCCCATAACAAGACCACTCGTACTTATAGTAGCGGCGAGTCAGTAATTTCAGTAATTCCACTCATCATCCCCGCCCTCGTCGAAATCAAGGAGCATATCCACCCAATTCCCGCCACCGTACTGACACTTGCTTGGACCAATCTTCTTGAACCCTGCTCTTTCGTAGAAAGCTATGTACCGGTCTCTGCAGATAAGGGCTATCCTCGAGGCAACCCCCGAGTCTTTGATCCTTTGCGTATAACTCTTCAGTAATATCTGACCCAGCCCCTTGCCCTGAAAACTCGGATGTACACACAGCGAGTGCAGACATACCGTCTGGCCATCCTCGTTGTGTCCTGTGCTTGGATTGAGCTGGTACTTTGTCTTCCAGTCCTTTGGGTAGTCCATGGCATCATCCGTGACAAAGCGTGAGGCCGCTTTCGTCGAGACAAGGTGGGCTAAGAGTACGCGCTTCCGGTCAGTGTCTGCCGAGTCTATTGGTGGGAAATTTCGTGTCTTAATGAGCTCGCCTAGTGGCCCGGAGGTGATGGCGTAGGCGGAGGAAAAGAGCCCGCTGCAGAGCTCGCCGCAGGTTTGCAGGCGGTATTCGAGCTGTGGGCGGTTAGTGGTATGCACTGAGTACCGGGGTGGTGCTAGTAGGGCGATGTTTTGGACGACCGAAGGTGGCGCGTTACAAAAGCGGCGGTAATGGAAAGCGTAAGGAGCACAGCGCGCGATTATTGGCCCAGCAATGTCATGGCTGAATGGCCACCATTATAGAGACGTATAGAACTATAGGGATATACTGGGACTGAGGTATAAAGATGAAACAGGAACGGTGAAGGGTTAAGGATGACATATGCAGGCAGCTGATGCGACATGCATAGAGTAACCAGGGAGGTGGAGAAGAGCGCGTTGCTTGGAGCCCAACGGTAGCACGGGAGGAGGCAATGACAGAAAGGGGTCGTCACACGTCGAGAGACAGGGTAGGAGCAATTCTTACCTTCTCCCGCGTAGCGGCCTCATTCGCGTCGAAAGCAGCATGCTCGAGCCAGTCGCAGTCATCCAGGTCCTCCACGTTCAGCAATTGAGCAAAAGGACGGACACCCATCTTCTTGAGACGCTCTACTTGAGAGATATTGGAGCTGCGATGGGGCACCAGGCTGTTTTCTCCGGGCTCCGGGCGAGAGACAGTGTCTCTGGAGAGCTCAGACATGCCGTCCAGGGCCCTTTTGTCAGCTAGCAAGTCTCGTGGCATCTTGGCAGGCGATCAGCGGTTCGTGTCAGGTGCGATCGATCGATTTGAAGATGCACAGCAGAACAGCGGGCGGACAGCTGTGGGATCCCGACGTGCAGTGGGGGGGGGGGGGGGGGGGGGGTCTGGTGAAGTTTGTGGTTCCTGGAGGCTCACGAGACGCTCTGCGGCCCAAGCCCCGCCTTTTCGTGGCGGTTCGCTTCGCTTCGCTTCGCTTCGCATTGCCGTTGGCAGATCATGAGCTAGGGACGCTCATCCATACAAGGAAAGCACGACCCGCGGACAGGACCCGGATTGTGCTTTCCTATTATGGATATTTGTTTACCTTTGCCACGATCAGCGCGCTCTCACCTGGGCGTGCTTCGGCGACGTGTAGTCCCTTCCTCGGCTGAATGTGCCGACGAGGTTAATCAATTGCATCTCTTGGTAAAGACAGCCCTGCGTCCGGAGAAGGAAATTTACCAGTGACGTGCATACTCCTGCATGGCGCGTCACACTGCCGGCCGTGCCCGTCGCTATTGACCGGGTCGCTGGACTATTTGTCCATGTACTCGAGACAGATGGCATGATGGCAGCAAATCCGAGTCCCATATACCCATAGCACGTCTCATTTTCTTGCCCCACTTGCGCGCAATGGCGCATCCCTGCTCCTCGTGAACAGGGCCACACCGCCAACAACACGGTGCCATGCTCGCAGGCAGTACTGCGTGGACTGCACGCTGTTGCTATATTGCCGCTGACCGCCTCACTGCCCTAGTCGATAATCCCACAACATGTTGCGGTGGCCTGCGCCAGTCCGCCGCTGATTCATTGGAGCCTGAAGGCGGGGTCCACTTCCTTCCATCGCCGTCCCGCAGGAAGCGGCGACCGTGTGCTCCTGCCTTCACCGCGAGAAGCATCTGGGCCGGCGTGCTCCTCCCCTATAAGCTGCGCTATCCACCCAGACCCTCACCCTCACCCGCTACCGCACCCCGTGTCACATTCTTAGCCCGCTTCTAGCAGCCCCCGCATACGCGCTCCGTGGGCAATGTGCGTATACCGAAAGCGTTGTTGTGCGACTGCCTAGTCCAGACTGCTAACCCTCCGCTCCAGGCCTCGCGTCACCATATCCATCACGGCCGCTGGCACGCAGACTGACACGGACCTGCTGACGCTGGACCTGCCACCGGGCAGCACCGTCAAGGACCTCAAGGGCTGCATCGAGCACGACACGCGCCTCCCTTCGGCCGCACAGAGCCTCTACCTGAACGGCCGCCCGGTAGCGATCGACACACAGACACTGGAAGAGGCCGGAATAGGCGATGGCGAGATGCTGGCCGTCGTGATGCGGCGCGAGCCAGCGCCGCGCCCAAATGGGACCCGACAGCAGCCGGGCAGGCCAGCGCAGCCGGACCCCGAGGGCGTGCGCCAGCTCGTCTTAAATGACCCTCAGCAGCTGAACAACATCCGCCAGCAGGACCCCGAGCTCGCCGCCGCCATACACGACGCTGCCCGCTGGAGAGACACGTACGCCATGCGCCAGCGCCAAGCCGAAGAGGGCGAGCGCGAGCGCCAGAACCAGATCGCCCTGCTGAACGACGACCCCTTCAATGTCGAGGCCCAGCTCAAAATCGAGGGCATCATCCGCCAGGACCGCGTGGTCGAGAATCTGCAGAAGGCCTACGATGAGAACCCCGAAGGTATGCTGCCCCACCACCACTCCGCGAATCCGTGTAGATGCTAACACTGCTAGTCTTCGTACGCGTCACCATGCTCTACATCAACACCGAAGTCAACGGCGTGCCTGTCAAGGCTTTCGTTGACTCCGGCGCCCAGGCCACCATCATGTCCCCCGACTGCGCCGAGCGCTGCGGTATCATGCGTCTGATGGACGTCCGCTACGCCGGCATGGCGCGCGGGGTCGGCACAGCACGCATCCTAGGTCGCGTCCACCACGCCGAAATAAAGATTGGAGGCGCCGTTATGCCCTGCGCCTTCACCGTCATGGAGGGCAAGGACGTGGATCTGCTCTTCGGCCTGGACATGCTCAAGCGTTATCGCGCCAAGATCGACCTTGAGAAGAACGCCCTCTGCTTCCAAGGCCAGGAAGTCCCCTTTCTGCACGAGTCGGAGATCCCCAGGAGCTTCGAAGAGGCCGAGCTGAATGAGCCCACGGTCGCTGGCCCCAACGGAGAAGAGATTGGCGCCAAGACTGGTGCTGTGCGACCCAAGGGCTCCGCTGCAGCAGCTTCCTCCGCCGCTGGTCCGTCTGCCTCGTCATCTCAACCGGCACAGCCACAGTCGCAGCGACACCCGGCGGCATCCAAGGCCCCCGCACCCCCTGCATCGGGCAGCAACTTTCCCCAGGAACACATTCAGCAGCTTACCGGCATGTTTGGCTGTTCGGAGCAGGAAGCCCTGCAGGCTCTGGAGATGTTTGGAGGCAACGTCGAACATGCTGCAAGCTTTCTGGTGGGAGGATAGCAAGGCCACCATGTCAGAAAAGAGCAGCGGCAGACATGGTCGAAGACATGGGTCATGAGTTTCTTTAAACGTAGATTTTTGTCGAACAGTCATCGATAGATGATGAGAAATGAGTTCATGAGCTCACGACATGACATGGATTTTCCTACATGTATTATCACTGGGCCCGGGAGAGCGAAAGGCTTTCATGAAGAATCACGCACAATGGATATCAGACGGACCGAGTCATAGCACCATCGAAATGAAACTAGATAATACAACCGCTATTCTGGTGAACGTGACAGCCATTCGTGAGGCCATGCCATATGTAGTCTACCTAATCTTGTACAAACAAGGCTTCAACACCGCCTTGTCTTTCTCATCACTCTCATCACCCTCGCTAGACGCAGCAAACTTCTTCCCCTTGATCCCAAACTTGATCCCCCCTCTACCCCTCTCCGCCACCGCCCCAGCCCTCTGGTCCTCCCTCGCGTTCTTCCCCTTACTCGGATGCGCCGCCTTGACAAACTGCATCTTCACAAACATCTTGTTGCTCAGATCAATCGCATCGTTTGGCCTCTCAGGGAGCGAGTCAAGCACGAACCCGCGTTTCCGCAGCACTTCGACAAAGGCGGTAACGTCTGTGCCTTCCTTCGCATCGACGCCATCGACGTTTACGGCAAGTTCGGCTTCGTCTTCGGAGCCGGCTATGCCTTCTTCGTCTGGTTTGTCCTTTTTGCCCTTTTTATCCTTTTTCTCTGGGAGCGACTTCTTCAGACTGCCCACGGAGTTGATGGGTGCTTTACCCTTTTTCTTGTCCACGCGGCCGAAGCGCGACTTGATCTCTGAGACCCAGAGTTCGCCTTTCCAGCGCAGGATCCGGTATGCTTCGTCGATGAAATCCAGCCAGTTGGTGCCCATGAGCGCTAGGCAGAAAATGGCTACATCGACGGTGTTATCTGGGAGTGGGAGTGCGGAGATATCGGCTACCGTGACGAGGTTTGCAGACGGCCCCGTCGGTTTGGACAGGTCGAAGGAGTGGAATGTGAGGTTTAGCGGTTTAAGCTGCGCTTGTAGTCTGTAAGACAGACTCGCCGTCCCACACCCCAGATCCGCAATTGTACAATGGCCCTTGAAGTTCCGGGGTATGGGTTTCGCATCGCCCCTCACAGGTACTACAGCACTCTCTGGCTCTTCACCAACCTTTCTGTACTTTCCGGACAGGTTCTTGTCCTTCCAGGGATCTTTGCTGCGCAGCTTTGCCCGCACTATTATACTGTTTGCGTAGCTGTCGACGGGGTTGGAGGGCCAGACTTCGACTTGCTGGGCGAAGCCGCGGTGGTAGTCTTCGAACATAGAGGGGTCTTGCTTGAAGAGGGAGGCGCTGTCGGCGGAGGGCTTGGTGTAGAGCGATTCGTTGAGGTGGCGGAAGCGGGCGCTGGCGAGCTTGCTGCGCATGGAGCGTTGGAGGGGGGTTAGGCCTGCGGGTTCGGGGAGGAGGTTCACGGCGGCGGGGGGTATTGAAGCGCCTGTTGAGTCGGCTGCATTGGTCTTATCGGCATTGGCATCTTTCTTGCGCTTCTTCTTGTCGCGCTTGGATTCGCCGTCTGCCTTCTCTTCGGCAGGCTCTTCAGCGCCAGCTTCTGTATCCTTTCCTGTCGCAGCGACACCTGATTCCGCCGCCTTGGAACCATCCTCACCCTCCTTCTTATTCTTGCTACCACCAGCCTTTCCTCTCTTTCGCTTCTTGCCACGCTTCTCTTGTGCCGCCTCATCTACCGCTTCTACGCCATTAACTTCCGGCTTCTGTGGCTTCTTTGGCTCCTGTGGCTCCTTTGGCTCCTTTGGTTGCGTGGTTTTGCCATTCGCGACGCTATCCCAATGCTCCGCAAGGTTATCCGCGTTGACCTGGGCTTCTTGCTTCTCCTTCCTCTTCAGCGCCTTCTTGCCCAGCTTATTCGGATCCTTGGGCTTCGGTGTTTCGGTCTGTGCCTTTACTTGCGCAGCGACGTTCCATCCGGGGACCGCGAACATGCTGACGGACGATTACGGATGTGCAAGGCGTGGAGTCGCGAAAGGTTGAGGTGCTGTGATAGAATTGGGTGGTGAGCTGGAAATTTTTGGGCGGCGGAAGGTTTTGCCGAGGAAGTGGGGCTTTAGCGCGGAGTTCCCATCTGAACTTACCTCACTCGGACATGAACTCGGCAACTTTTTGGTGTACTTTGGATATATTCAACGCAATGCATTCTTCACATCGTTACAATGGCTCTGGGCTGTGGAGGCTACATTACTCTTAACACAGACTATAACAGCTGCAAGGGGCTCTGATGACCTCCTGGCCTCTCGATAATGCCACATGAGCTCTTTCTCGTTTCTCAATCCTGCCCCTCGACCTGTCCGTAGTCTAGCTATGCTCAGCTGACTCTCCCCGGGCCAGCTCGACTCCTAGCTAGTCACGTGCCCATTTCACACATCTGCTATCTCCTCACCCACCCCAAGCACATCCTCTTTTACCTCCTCTTTCTTCTCCAAATCCTCAACCTTCATGACCTCCGTCCAAGCCGAGACGGTATTCTTTTTCTTCAGGTGGGTTGTCTCGAGAATCTGTATCCCCTCCTCCTTTATCCTCACCACTCTTATAATCTCATCTTCGCCTCAAAAGTCGTGGAGCCAGTCTTGGGCGGCCTTATTCGTGTCATCGACGTTATAGTAAGTCTTTGGCCGGATGTGCTTCGCGAGCTTGGTCCTGTCGAAGCTGTAAATGTAGTGGTGGATGTGGTATCTGGGTAAGGACATCTTGTCAGTGATGATCTTGGGTTGTTTGTGGAGCTGAGGGGTGTTTGTTGAATGGGTTCGAATTTTTGCGGGGTTGCTGAAAGTTGTTTGGTATTTGGTGATAGGTGTTGGAGAGAGAGGAATGAGGAGGACCGAAGATTTATAAGGACTTGTATGTGGATGATACAATAGGTGAGGATAGGTATCCATAGCTATTGTCTTCAATTGGCGAAATCAGGCAACACTCAACACCTGCTGACGCACGGCACATGCTTCTGTTCCTACAATAGTCTAGCCACGAGCGGTATTGTCGTGGGAATGGCTTCAGCTGACAATAGCAGCCATGTTTAAGAAGCCTAGTCCGCATCCTACTACCTGCCATCTCTAATTCTCCACGAAACTTCCCACCAATACCGCACTGCACATACCCTACCGCGTCAAGCTGACCGAATTTCAAATCCAGGCACAAGGCCCAACATCTCCCTCTCCACCACCTTCTACACCACCCATGCATAAGCCTTAAGCGCCGCAAAGCAGTCCACTGAACAACACAACGGCTTGTACCATGCTGAAGGCGTGAATCCATCTCTTTTAATCAGTACCCCGAGCATTCTTTACTCCTGGCCACGCTGTCTCTGTCCCATCATCCTTATGCGCACCATCACGGCCACCTCTCCATCGTGCAAGTGCACGGAGCCCAGAATTACACAGTAGCGCCACGACTTACATCGAAGAAATAATCAAATGGAGTATCTCGGTTGCCGATAACGTAGGTCTGGATATTGATGCGGAGCTGTTTGAGAGGTATTATGAAAGGGGTTTATTATGACACTGTTGAAGAGGCAACGAGTGCGGCGAGGGGGATTGGGTATGCGTGTTTGAAGGAGGGGGTATGTGAGAGAGAGCAGATTGGTAGGAAGATGAGGAAGGGGGTTGTTAAAGAAAAGGGGGATAGGGAGAGGAAGTTCTTGTGTAGGTTTAAGGTTGCGAGGGCTGTGGTTGAGTATTGGGTGTGAGACTGCTATGGTCATAGACGAACTCGTATAACGCATGCGGAAGATTAATAATGAGGACTGCACTGATTGAATAACGATGAATGAAGGGTAGCTATATAACTATGAGATGCGAATGATCAGATGACGTGGAAGTCGGACCGAAGTTGAGTCGTTGAGCAGTGATGAGAGAGCATCAGCTGAGTATCCTAAACTTTAACCCTAAACCTTAACAGAGACTGTTAATGGAAGTAATACGGCCACGGTGACCTGAACTGGCGGGGCCTGCCTTATCCTGGTGAAGGGCGCGATGAACTGCCTCATATTTCGAGTTATAGTCTAGAAGAGGGATGGTCACTGCGGATGCAAGGACCCACAGTCGACAACATAACGACATAGGTGGCTTTGAGGTAGAATTAAATCGGTTGAAGGCATCCGTTCGAATGATTAATGCTTTTCGCTCGACCAAAATACTTCCTTAAAATCCTCATCCTGTAAAATGAGATTTGTTTCAGGGTGTGTAAAGCCACGGCTTCTCGCCTCCCTGACTGCTTCATATTTTAGCCGCCTGTTTTTTGTAAACCAGGTATACATCCACCTGCCCAATGGCAGAAAAAATGCCAATTGCCACCATGATGATCTAGATTTGCAGACCTTTACTGTAAAATGGCAGATCATCCGCACGATAGTACTGCGTCTCAGTCATCAATCCCGAAATAGCACTCATAACCCATATAGCGATGCTGATACTCTTCTCCCTCGGATCCATGCAGTTCAGTTGGACCCAGCTGTTAAGCACAGGATGGTATCCGATCGCGAATGCATTGACAGTCGTCGAAAATCCCCAGCGCGACCACTTTCCAAAATTAGGGTGTACCGAGTGTGTGATGATGAGGATGATCAAGTATAGTGACTGGGCGATGATGACAGATAGACCGCGCTTGTTAATTTTGTCGGACAGCCAGCCGAAGAAGAACACAACTCCGAGAGCGAGGAAGCCACCTACACTGGCTAACGCATTGGCTTCAATTGTGTTGGATCCTAGAGTCATCATGATGATTGGCATATAGATGATCAACAACGACCACGTGGGGAACACGGCGACTGTGGAGATAAAATGCGTCCAGCGACGATAGTGCTTCACGGTCTTCCAAACAAGCGAGATAGGGATGCGTAAGCCTTGGGTGCCAGGCATGCGCTTGCTGTCATCTGCTTGAAGTCGTACTTGGAGGGCATCGCGGTCGTTCTATTTGACGCGAATGAGGCCTGGCGAGAGAAGTGGACGGGGTTGGTCTGGTGAGCCGGGTAGAAGCAGTAAGAGTGCCATTGCGACACACATGGTGTAGATACCTTCCAATTTTATGTGTTAGCAATAGGGTACGTATGATCTGCGCTCGAATCACAACTTATGCAAGAACAGCCATTGCCATCCATTCATCCTACCGTGACCTCTGAGCTTGAGGATACCACTCGTTAGCAAAGTGCTAATTGTGTTGCCGCCAAACATGCCGAAGAAGAATACGGCCACTCTCTTGGCAAGCTCGCGCTTCGTATACCAAGTCGATAGCGTGTATATGCCACCCGGGATATATCCAGCTTTACACAAGCCGAGGAAAGAGCGCGAAACTAGGAAGCCTGTATTGTTCTTCACGAAGACTTGCAAAGTTACTACCAGCCCGAAGATGAAGACTTGTGCTGAGGTCCATTTCTGTGGTCCGATCTGCCCTCGACGATTAGACTGGCCTTGCAGTTGCAGTTCGGTAGAAGACTTACGTGTTGGAGAATAATGTTGGACGGGATCTCCAATACCACAATACACGGAAACATCAGCTGGCTGTCAAGGTTTGTGTTGTTTTGGAATACTTTAATTTCCTTCGCGAAGCCGTCTGTGAGTGCGCTGGCGAGGTTCATACAATCTAGTTGGAAAACGAGGAGCCCTAGAAATAGTAGTAGCAAGACGGTGGTATCGACCCTACACCTCGTTAGTCACAAATGATACTTCGCGGGTAAGTATGTACAAATACGCACTTTCGCCGTTCTCGTCGTGCCGGAGTGTTTATCTCTAAATCAACGACATCACCGTCGTCCGGGACTGAGACGGAACTCCGCGTCCCTGGCAAAACACCTTTCTCCAGGAATGTGACCATATTGTTGGGACTATAGCAGATGCTCGGGGCTGGAACTTACGCCCAGCATGGAATTTACGGATCTACGTACAGTAATCTCTATGTTCTCCGTCATATCGCACTTCCATTCCACGGTCGCGTCGCATGCCGCACGAGTCGGCATACTCTTCTATCTGGTATATCAGGTATCGTGGACAATGCACATGCGGGAAGAGATGAAGGATTGAACTGAGGTTGTATTCCATGAAACTACGAACGATATATGTAGGCGAGTGACCATAAACAACGCTAGTGTAGAATAGGCGGCCTCCTCTCACCAACAGCAAAGTGCTGCTGCACGTCGGTGCAAGAGAGACTCCTAACCGTGACATGGTATCATGCCGAATGCCATGCCGATGCAAACAATGAGTGTTTCTCTCCAAGATGCATGGCATCCTCCAAACGAAGACTGACATGGTGAGAGTCCAAGGCATGTCATGGTGTTGAGTGGTCGATAAAATGGGGCCAAGGCTTGGAGATATGGGTGGTTTTCGAAATACCTGCCGGGATCCGAGCGTGTGGAGATGGATGGCTGCAGAACCGCACAACCATCCAATCAGTGTGGTAAATATATTATAATCGATGCCTGTGAGATATTTGCAACCATGAGTCTGCTCGTTAGTCAATATATTAGGTATCTCGAGTATATCTGGTGTTGTTGAAGCCGCAGAGGTGACGCTCTGGCTGAAGCCGTTTCCCACTCCCGCATGCCATCGCAAAGCCCCCCTCGAAGTCGCAACGGCTACAACATCAGATATGGCAAATGTAGACGATTTTTGAGACTCAGAAACAATCGTGAGTCTTCCCAGAGCGGTATATACCTCACAAACATTGATTATATTATCTTTACTATGGTGGAGGGATGACTGCGGGGTGCTAAAACGGCAACCGCCGTGCGCACCGGCCCCGGCAGGTATTTCGAAACCCGTTATAAGGACTAGTGCGATTGCGTCATTGAACGCCTTCATGTCGCGAATATCGCGATATCGAAATGAGGTTAACCGCATCGTTCAACTCGCACATGGCTGCCACGCGACTCAGTGAAACAGTGATTGAAATGCTGGATATTCGGATTCATGCGAGTCACTCGGCAGATTGCGCACGACGCGCCTTTCTTTTCTCGCTTGTCTATCTCTCTCGCAGTTGCTCAACACCATATCTCTCCAATTTGCCACCACATCAAACTTCCAGTTGTAGCTGAGAGCTTTAAGGACTATGGCGATCAAGCGCGTCGCGATAATCGGGCTTGGACCGGGTGGTGCGATTACCATTGATGCGCTTGCTCAAGAGAAGACGTTTGATACGATTCGGGTCTTCGAGAGAAAGGAGGCACCTGGAGGTTGTTGGTAAGTGTTCATTCTTGGACGGAAGCCTGCAATCAAATGCGCAATTCAAGCTCACTTTGTTTTAGGACTGAAGACACAGCACCACCTCCACTCCTGGATCCAGCAAGCTTCGACGCCCTCGCATCTCGTGATGCCGATCCTACTCTTCAAATTCCTTCGAAGCTGCCGGCAAATGTTTCAAGGACGACACAGCCCAGATATGCAGAGTCTTCGGTCTATCCTTACCTCGAAACGAATGTTGATAGCGTGGCAATGTCGTTCTCACACGAACCCATACCTGTGCAGCGGAGTGAGACGTCGATCTCGCGCCACGGTGAGGACACCCCTTTCCGCCATCACTCCGTGATCAAGAATTACATAGCCTCGCTTGTAAACCGGAACGGGTATGAGAAGTTCGTTTCCTATGGCACCACGGTTGAGCTGGCAGAAAAGGTTGGCAATCAGTGGAGGGTGGTGCTGCGAAAAGACGGCCATGCGCTGGGGGAAGACGAGTGGTGGGAAGAGTGGTTTGACGCTGTTATCGTGGCGAACGGGCATTACAATATTCCCTACATACCGAGGATCGAAGGTCTGAGGCAGTTTGAGCGAAAGCGACCAGGCAGCGTCAAGCACACCAAGATGTTTCGCGGGCGAGAAGAGTACAAAGGCAAGGTAAGCGTTACATTTTCGTTTGTACTGGTAAGCCTCAAAGCTAACATATCGTAGAGGATTGTCGTTGTAGGAGCATCTGTGTCGGCAGCAGATATCGCGTATGACCTTACAGGTCTTACTAACGGACCGGTGTACGCAGTTGTCATCGGCCACAAGGCGAACGGTTACTTCGGGGACGTAGCGTTCAAGCACCCTGGCATCGTTGAGAAACCCTCCATCTCCCGCGTCTCGACTTCAAACGGCGAGCGAACAGTGCACTTTGTCGATGGTACTTCAGTTGCAAATGTCGACGAGCTCATCTTCGGCACTGGATACTCGTGGACACTACCTTTCCTGCCGCACGTTGGAGTACAGAACAATCGTGTGCCGGGGCTGTACCAGCACGTTGTGTATCAAAAGGACCCTACCCTACTTTTCGTAGGAGCGGTGGGCGCAGGGCTGACCTTCAAAATATTCGGTTGGCAGGCAGTGTTCGCCGCGCGTGTGTTGGCCGGCCGTGCGATGCTTCCTCCGCTCAAAGAGCAGCATAGATGGGAACAGCAGAGAATCAAGAAGCACGGTGACGGTGCTTCCTTCACCATGATTTTCCCCGACTTCGAGGACTACTTCGAAACGCTACGAAAGCTAGCCGGTGAGCCTAAACAGGGGGGGCCCGGACGCAGACTGCCTCCGTTTGACAAGAGCTGGTTGGAAGCATTTATGGCAGGCCATGAGAGAAGGAAGAAATGGTGGAGAGGTGAAAATGCGAAAGCAAGGCAACTAGTAGTGGACTTGCCTCGTGCAAGATTGTAGCCGATGATGACCTTCGGACACACTTCGAGGCATAAACGGACTGTCAGAAATGACTCGATAACTCACTCGCTGCAGTTGGGAAAGCGCTAACTTGGTGTCGGGACATTACATTGACATGAACGTTCAAGAAGCATCAGTTGTAATATTGGACAAGTATGCTAGATTGAATGTGCATCGGCCTCTGTAATGATCGTCGCGTACGACTTATCAAATATGTACATTGTAAGGAAAGCCTACCCGATTCATCACAATCTCACCAGACGTGTCCCTTCGTCTGCTTAATTCCAATAACATTAATGTTTCGCCACATAAGCACACCGACGGCACCGACAGCCCAGAAAGCTGTGCCCGCAATCAACATCCTCGTCTGGGCGTCTCCGTAGGCACGCTGAATTGCGATACGAGTGGGTGAACCTACTGGATACGACAGCTGGGTCGTAAGATCCGCATAGATCATGAGCAGGTTAGGAAGGTCCTCTGTCGGAAGGTAGCCGAGAAGTTTCGCTGGGAATACGTCCTGCCAGATAGCAGCGGCAACAGTAAGACCGATCGCTCCACCGATGCTGCCGAAAAGCCCCAACACTGCAATGGCAACAGCAACATGCTGATGTTTAGCGGCTGCTAGAATAGCGATTTCGTCGCAAATGATGATGGTGCCAGCTGCGACGGCAATGAAGATCTGGCACATGACGAGGTACCCGACGTGGCTGCCGGGTTGACGGAAGTAGATCATCAGACCTAACCCGAAAGCGCTCATAGGGATACCAAAGTAGAGGCAGACGGGCTTGAAGCGTCCAGTGTAGTGAATCAGCCCGCCCACAGCGACAGAGGTCACGACCGAGGCAACGGTGTAGCACTGGACGACATAGCTAGCATTCGCAACGCTCAGGCCGTTCACAACTTGCAGGAACGAGCTAAAGTAGCTAGCCCAGCAGAAGTAACTGATGAACACGGTTGCCGAGAGAAGACAGGCGCCGAAGACCGTTCGATCGAGGAGGAGAGCATAGGGTATGAAGGTGATAGGGGCGAACCACTTCTCCCACACAACGAAGCTAATGATGAGCAGGATACCGAAGACGAGCATGCAGATGATGAGGGCAGACTGCCATCCCTTCCCCTGGTATGAGTATAAATTAAAAGGAAGAAGAAACAGGGCGACACCTCCGGAGAGTAGAAGAATACCGACAGCATCGAACTCGTGACAGTAGTAGATGAAGGATCGCCAGGCTGTGCCCTGAGAATCGCGCTTCGGAACCAGACCCTGCTTCACGGCCTTGAAGTAGTTGTAGAAGAACAAACCAGCGAGTGGGAGGGAGAAGGCCGGGACCATGATCGAGAACATTCCGAAGCACCAGCGCCAGCCAGGCCCTGCCAGAAAACTCGAGGAGATTGGTCCACCTAACCAGCAGGTGATGAGATTCGAGGAAAATGCGAAGGCCTGTACAAGGCCTCGGTTCCGTAGGGAGGACGTGTCGGCGACGAAAACGCTAAGAGCATATTGTATCCCGTTGTTACCGACCGCGTAGAAGACTTGAGCCGCAGCGTAGGCCTCGACCGTATTACAAGCAGCCATCATGATGAGCCCAATTGTTGCGATGAAAATACAACAGAGAAATCCTTGTGGCCGGCCGAAAACATCGAGGATTTTAGCGAGGGTGAGATTGGTGACACCGCCTATGATACTGCTCAGAATGCCGACGGTTGGGGTGAGCGAGTGAAGCGCGAAGTCAGAGGTAACATAAGGAGTCAGAGCTCCCGTGGTGCCGTTGAGCATTCCCTCGACAAAATAAATAAACCTGTGAGACGTTAGTCCGGTTCTTCTCAAGGGTTTGGTAGCTAGTTGGTTCTCATTCTAAGAAACCGGTCAAGTGGCACTTGAGATACAGGTTTTAGGGCTTCTTACCATATCATAACATAAGCAAAGGTAAGTGCGCTGGTCGTCCATACCACGGTAGTAGCTTCAATTGCAACAACACCGTTTTGTGCATTGGATTCGATAGTGGCATCATCGCTGCCGGAGTCCGGGCGCGAGTGCACCAACTTGTCGATGTTATGGAGAATATCGGCCTCTTTCTGAGGCTTAGAGTCGGAGTGCGACGCCATGGGTGAATAGAAGAACTCTCGAGGATAGACGACCAAGGTAAAAGAGGTTTGAGATGCGTGTGGATTGGCAAGCTACCTAATGTAACTGCAGGCTACGGTGTACCCGGATTTAAGGGGCCTAGAATTTGGTAGACAGGCGTTGACAGCTCGTTAGTTACCATAGATAAACATGGTAGTGGGGGAGGGTCATACAAAGAAAATTCAACGTCAAAAAACCCACTAATAGACGCAAGAAGGAGCGCAGACAGAACTCCCTCAAACCTTCTCAAATTCCTCGCGTCTGCAAGCCACAGGACGCAATAGGAATAGTGCTCACTAGTGCTAGTAAAGGTTAGTGCATGTTTGCATGGCACAGAAATGGTACAGCTGGGCACGTTTGGCACCCCACGTCCATCACACCAACCTTGAGGTCCGAATTGAAGCTCGCCTAGTATTGACCTCTGTCTCCCAAGCATCCTTCCGCCGTGAACACGGGAAGTATTTCTGCACGCAGGGTAGAGCGAGTTTCAAGCTGAACGGGTAAAATTGACTCTATTCTTCTCACCTCAGCAATGGCGCTCGAAGCCAGCCTTCTGCGTACTCATCATTAGTGAAAAGGTCCAGCGCTTAAACCCAACCGTCATGCGTGACACTGGAATGTCAAGACATTTTGCAGGTCATGCACTAAATTCTGACAGTTGGGACGAACGCACTATTGACCGGCGCGGGCCCCCCCCCCCGTCTTACTAATAACCCTATTTTCACTACCAAAAAACATGCACTGCTCGTGTTGCAAGACGCTGCTCACCGCGTCACGACCAATCACCGTTGTTGCGCTCCACGGCTGCCTTCCGCCTACTTCCTGCTTCAGTTATGACTTCGTCCTTATCTCTTGCACCTACCACATACAAGTTAACGGAAACAGCTAGGAACCTAGGATAATGGCCTTAAAACCTCTCTGGGAGGCCTGGGGGCGACATGGGTGGTATGGGCCTGGCAGAGTAGCGTAAGCGGCTTGGCACGGGCAGTACGAAGTTCGTCCAGCATCTTCGCCCGTATAATCTGCTCATCTACATGGGCGTTAACCGAGTCACCGATTCAGACCAGACGATTCAGACTATCAAGCACGTGGCTCTTGCATGTGTACATCACCTTGTCGAACATCGGATTCCCAAATATTGCACAGCTCACGTTGGTGGTCTGTCCGCAACATGGGTCAGACGCTTGATCACAGTGAGTGTACGGCTCAGCAAGACACGAAAAGGCCGAGGTTTTTGCGCCACGAGTTCCGGTAAGTTAGAGCAACCGTGCAGCTCACGTCATGCTTAGAATCGCTAGCAACATCTACATTGGATCTAGTTCGGTCGGTAGCCAAGCGCGATTGCGACCCAAATCAGCCAACATCTGACAGGTACACAGAGCTGTCTAGCAGCTGTCCATTAGCTTCGCGTATCGCATGAACTCCTCGTCCTGTTGCAACATAGCTAACTCTTCAGACCGTGTGCCAAGTACCAACTCCACGCCACCATCGCTTCTCAACGGATATATGACCAAAAAACGGAAACGCTTATTACCTCGTTCGATCTGTGGTCGCAAGGCTAGTGGCGAGCCTCCCTCCGCGAATAATTCGTCACCGAATGAAATCTCGCTAGTTTGGAAAAGCTAGATGTAGGGGTACGAAGTCAGTGTATGTCTCACATGCCGTTCTTACAGGGTCTTTACTTACCAAAAGATTGGATATCATCGCCTGCATGCCTTCAAGACCCATGCATGCAGTAGTGAATCTGCTGTGGTCGGGCAAGGACTGCAGCAACGTGAAAGCATCATGTAAAAGCGAAGGCGTGATGCGAGCGGCTGCCTCTCGCAGCACATATGCGACCTGTCCAATGCTAGTCTCTGGGGAGCATAGAGTCTCGGTGGGCATGTTGGGTCGATTCAGTATGAGCATGCTGCCCATATACGTTGATGGCAATAGAGAGGAGAAGTACGGGCGGCCGTCAATGGGCAACTCCAGAACGGATATGTCGTCGGGCCCAATTAGTTCGCCATGCAGCTCCTTCGCCACGCGGTATCGTGCTCTTATTGCTGAGCGCCAGAAGAAGGCTTGTACGATATCACTGATGGATGTGATGACCCCTTTGGCCTCTGGGTCGGCCATGACTTCTTCCTTGAGCTTCTGGACGTTCTCGGGTGGTATCTGGAACAGTGTAGTCTTCAGGCCACGTTCAGCACCAACGGGTGGTGGTGGCCAGACGAATCTTTGAGGGAAAAGAGGAGGTAGGGGTAGGGCTTTTTCCTTGGGGAGGTGAGCTTGCTCCGGCTTTGGTGTGCTGTTTACACCATTACTCGAAGATCCATCTGGTGGCAGGAATGGAAGGAAGCCCCAGACTCCAGGGTCAACGTCTTCTACTGGTCGGGCGTATCCTGCTTGTTCATACAGGATCTCCGGCAGGCTGTGGTTGAAGCTCTCAGGATCATACCAACTGCAGGTCGCTGATACGTCACCCTGAAGACGCCTGCAGCATTCAGCCCAGGCTTTCAGAGCGACCATAACACCAATACCGTCGAGGCAGCAATGGTTGAAGTTGGTGGCGAGGATACAGCCTCCCTCTACGAAGTTTGCTTGCGCGACCACTATGTCTGCGGGCATCGCCGGAAACGTATCATCAGGAAGAACGAGGCTGTCTTTGAATGCGGATGGCACGAATCCGGCGTCTCGCAATATCTGAAACGGCGGAAGCACTTTTGAAAGGTCTTTATAGATCAACTGCCTTGGCGGAGTGGGATTGCTGGCCGGCGAGGCTGCCGACGGGAGGGGCGGGATGGTAACGCAGAGGTCGCCCTTCTTGTAGCCGATCTCTTGTTCTGAACAGACCATCATCTTGCCATCAAGGGCTGGAATGAGTTTGAATGTCTCACGCAAGCCCTCTTGCAAGTTCTCGAAAACTTGTTCAAAGCTAACTCCCTGACGCAGAGGAAAATAGAAAACCAGTCCCATATAACTAATTTTGAAGTACAGTCAGTAGAGGCCTTACAGGGATGTTTTACATGGGTATTTCTTACTGGTTCGGATTAACTTCGCAAAGTCAGCGTATATTCTCAAGAGGAAGTATAAAGATGGTTGATGAGATGTCACATACCATAGTCGAATGCGTTCAACTTGAACGACTGCCGCGCCTTATGTTGGTCTATCATCCTCTTCATTCCGGTCACATCGTCGTTGGCATGGTCTGCTACAGTTGTTCCATTTGTCGTTGCGTCCTGGGCTACCAACTTCGCAAGAGCGGCAGAAAACTTGGAAAGAGTGGGGTTTCCGTAGAGGTGTCGAGGTGCAAGTCGATCCCGGAAACCCATGGCAGCCTGGATGGTCTTCACAGCCTGGAACACATTGAGGGAGTCTAGTCCGAGACTGAACACATCCGTATCAGGCGACGCTTCTAGGATCGCCGGCAACAGGGAGCCCAATATATGGCGGACAGACTTCGTAATACTCTCCAACGAACTCGTATCGATAGTGAAGGCGCCGACGTCCTGGCCGCGTGAGCTGAAGAAGCGCTCAATGTAATCGGCATACAGATCCAACGTCGCACGTCGCTTCACGGTTCCTTTGTCTGTGCGGATAAAGGGGTTATCTGGCTCTGCAAAGGCGATATATTCTCTGCGAAGCCTGCTGTTCTGCAACGTTAGTGTGTTAGTCTTCTCTATTGTCGACCATATGCTGTCGAAAAGCTCATCATCTCTCAAAGAGGGATCTTTCAGCTCTATGAGCAGTCCAGCCTGAGGTTTGCCGTCTCCGATCTGTGTAGCGTTAGCTATGTATCCTGCCTCAAGGACTCTGCTTACCATGAGACAGCCATCAATGGCAGGGTGGATGGTGATGAAGGCCTCTGCGTCCAAGGGTGATATCTTGTGGCCATTGGACAAGACGACTACGTCGTCACTTCTTCCCTTGAAGGCCCAAAGATTCGACTTGGTGGGATGTTTGATATACAAGTCTTTGAAGTTGTAGGACTTCTCGGCCGGGAACGTGTGAAAGAGGCCTTGAAACAAGCGCCAATGCTCGTTGCGGTGCACCCACTGCTGGAATATGCCGGGCTCCACCTCTTTGAACTCGAAGCCGGAGAAGGGATGGAAAGCGAACCAGTGCCAGTCTTCCCTCGGAACCCAGAGGTTACCGATGAAAAGACCTTCTGTAGTACCTGTCAAGTTGAGAACTCGGACGACCTCGTTCACTTTGGCAGCCACTATAGGGCTGACTGGACCTGGAAAGGCGCGAGCATTAGTTCTTGACCCTGAAGGGATACACAGTGGGTCTTACCGCCAGATACGCAGATGAACTTCGATGACTTGAGCTTGGCAAGGACGTCTGGCGTCTCGCCCAGCTCATCCACCAGCGACGGGACCATTGACCATATGTCAATTCTCGCATGGGCTGCAAGAGACTCTACGAAGTTTATATTTGGTAAAACACTCGCAGGTCCCAGAAAGCAATGCAGAGCGAAGAGAGAGGGTATGATGATGTCCATAATGATACCGGCACCCTAAATCATCATGCAATTAGCGAAAGAAAATCTGTGTTGCTGGATACAGGGTACGTACATGGCTCATGGGAAAGGATGAGTATATCTTGTCACCTTCATTCCAGTCGTCCGTCCACGGCGCCAACCCGTCATCGCCCTCTGTAGGTGGAAGCAATCGCACCGCATCCATTGTACCAATCAGACTATGAGACCAGGACACCGGCTTCGGCACTCCAGTGGTTCCGGAGGTATGCAAGATGCAGAACGGATCTTGACCAGCGTCCTCGAATGTCTTGGTGTAAGGGAAAGACTCGACGTCCTCAGCACAAAGAAGGTATTCGATACTAGGAATCTCGAGAACTTTCATAGGGCGTCGCTGCAGGAACTCTTCCACCAGATGCGAACTGGACTGCTCCTGTGGCTTGACCCAGATGTTGCATTTTGCTGCTTCAAGGACTGCTAAAGCTCCTTCGATGTTGTTTTTGGGAGAAAGGAACAGGGCCTGCATAAAACAAACGATATGATTAGTACCGAACTACAGGTATTCCTCACTCTGAAACGGAGTATACTGCACTTACAGCGTAGCCAACCTTGACACACGCATATGTCAACAAAATTTGGCGGATATCATCTTGTTATTGTTAGTAAGGAAGTTAAGAGAACAATGCTAAGGCTATAAATCTTCAACGTACGTGGTCCTATGTACCCTACCGCCTGAATCGTGGCGGCTTTTCCAAGCTGGTCAATGAGCCACCAAGCGGTTTTATCAACCGCTTTTGCCATAGACCGGGCAGATATATTCTGAAAGCCATGAGATGTGTCGGAGAATGTCGCGACTGAGTAGATGATGCGATTAGGGTCTGTGGAGGCAAGGCTGTCTAAAATCTGAGGGATCAGCCTCCTACCGTAATCCAGCGAGGGTTCCATTGTTGTCGGTATGATCGGAGTAAAGACGGTGGAAGATCAAGAAATAATGGACGAAGTGCTAAAGAAGTCACTTTGAAGCTGTGGTTATTAATCTTTGGGATACCTGTCAGCGTGACGCGCAAGTTAGTGTCGGGCAATATCAAATTTCCAGCTGACTGACGGGCGATTGCTTAGATGTTACTACTCGGTCTATCTTGATCACTACACAGGGATACGAGTTACGCAAGAACACAAAATTACTCGGGTCATCCCGATTGTGACCTTGGCTGCATAATCCGGTAAGCGACTAATTCCTTCACGACTTTAGGCCACATTGAAGCTTAGGCGATTATCTGCGGCCAGCTTGCAGTGCCACATTACGAAATTTGCGCATTGAGGTGTATTGAGTTGTTTCCGAAAGCACTTAGCGCTTCCTAGCGTGCAAAGATCATGTTTGGTCTGACGGGCGGTCCATGTTCTAAGTCGGCGAGTTGGCTGTCCTGCACCGCCTCCCAACACCATCAGTGCACCACGTATTGCTAAGCTCGGCTATACGCGACTCAACAAAAGGTCCAACTGTTTTGCAATAAAACGGTTCGCTGTTGCAATTTTCTATTGGCTGTTCTGTTTTTGATCTTACTCAACCCAACTCGGCTGTTTAGCCTGACGCGAGTGAATGTTGGGGTCCGTATACACTAACAACTATCATAACCTCACAACGTGGAAGTAGATGCGCGGCGCATTACTTGGCATAGCGGTGAGATGTCAGAGTTACGAGATATGCCGAGTCACAAACAAGGCAACGTGGGTGCCTAAAAGCTTAGGGAACCGGACTTACAAGCAAAAGAAAACGGACGTTCAGGAACTGGTCCGTTACCCTTCACACTCACGCCCTGTCAGAGGGCGTAGCTAGGGCCTAAATTTCAGCCGCTCAGCTTTCGATGATAGCGGTCAGTAGTCAGAGAATATGACGCCCCGTGCGCATACACCGTGTTGTGTCCTAACTTGATACCGCAGGAGGAGGATTACTTTGTCAAATTTGATTAGTGTATTATAGAATATATTCTCATGCTTCCTAAACCGCTTATTCTCATCACGTCATTGAAACATCAGACGGGAAGTCAAGTCTTTGCTGCCTCCTTTGCCACCTGGCTGTCGGCCTACATAATCTTCAAAAAACACTTCGCTTATTTGACCTTCACTATCAATCATATTTACACTTCTTTGTCAACATTCTATCTTCTCGGCAATAGATCTCATTTCCGGACCCACGATCGGTCCAGTAGAACTTTCTTTGGCCATGTCGCAACCTCAAAATACCTTGCACACTATGATGGAGGTGACCGAGACATCTTCCGACGTGTCAGAAACTTGTTCCAAGATTCTGGACATAGTCTTCGAGTACGCCCTCAACAAGTTTGACGATACCAAAGAACGTCTCGCCGCTGGGAGGCCCAAGTTCTTGTCTGTTATCGAGCCCTTTGTCTCAGCTGGAAAACAGGTCAAAATGGCCCTCCCAGCATTCCCATTCAAATCAGCAAACAAAGTTTACAAAGTACTGGGAACGCTCCCCGACAAGGCTGAGGAGTTAGCCCTTGATAGACTGAACGATATGTGCAAGCGTATCAAGGACGTGTATGAGCCTGGCGCTAAGCTAACGATCATCTCGGACGGGCTGGTCTACAACGGTAAGTCTACATACAACCCGACCCAATCCTGAAGGCCGCTTGCTAATGTATCCTCTCGCCCTCATAGATTTGTTGGGCATTCCGGACCGCGATACCTGGTCTTACGGGGAGGCCTTACGCAAGATGTCTGCAGAGAAGGGGTTCAGTCACATTGATTTCTCTCGACTCAAGGACTTGGCAAACTTCCCTGGACTGCCAGAAAAGCTCCAAGAGATCAGTTACGTCGCCAATGCCACCAACTTTCGCAGAGTTATCCTCAACAAGCACGGCAATGAAGACATCGATATCGATCACGAAATCGCCACCAACCCCGATACAAAACTGACATACCTCGGGTACCGAAGATTCCTGGAATCCGACGTAAGCAATACTCCTGTTCGGGTTGCATGTGATACACAAACTGACCTCGTTCATCAACATTTAGTTGCAGTACATCTTCCCAGTCGGTGAAGGTAGAACGAATAACGGCTACAAGAGGGATGTGAAGTATCTCGCCAAGCAGATGCTGATTCGAGGATACGTATGTGCCTATCAAGCAACGACACAGTATTTTAGCTGACCCCTTTACCAACAGGCCTTTGCTGGAGCGTGCAAGGACGCCTTCCCAAACTACCTACGCCTCTCCATCCATAATTCCATCGGGGAGCACAAGGTATCAATGAGCCTTCTCAACACCAAGACCGGGTTCACAACTCCCTGGCATTGCAGCGTCGCTTTGCTGGCGGATGGAGAGTGGATAAGCGCCCCAATGGGTGACTTCAAGAAAGACCCCAAGTTTGAAGTCGTCTTTGAGAATGGCCGACCCAGCTACTTCCAGGAGAAGACGGTCGAATTCTTCCCCAACGCGGAAGTCGAGATCGAGACGTGCGCCAGTTCATCGGTAGACGATATCGAAGAGGAGAAGCATATCGCAATCACCAAGACAGCATCATTTCAGGGCTCCAGGTTTATTAGGAAGGATCATGAACACGTCCTGAGGGTCTGGCGTTTCTTTGTTGGATTTAAATCCAATGCAGTTGAGCTATAGGCATGGTTCATAAAATTGGAGAGTATTGCAATGGGCGCGAGGCGTACCTTTTCTTGAACAGGATAAGTGCGGAGTATAGGTATAGACGGAGTAATTCAAACATCTTTCTGATACACGGATTTAATATTGCGGCGGTTTTTATTTCATGTTGATTTCGCTAGAGCGATGAGGTTGTGATAACGTTGATGATGACCGTATGGAGCGCCACATAAGCTGGAGGCCTAAACACATCAAATCTATCTTAGTACATGAAAACGACGATCATCTGTTTAGCTAGTCTTAATCGAGTGTATTAAATTCTGAAATCGAACCAACCTAGATACTCTTTGAGCCAACAAGTGATGATGCCACCGACATGTACATACCAGCCCTGTTATCCAACTAGCATCCGAGCGCTCCGGGATTTTTTTTCGAAGCCTTGAGCAATTGAAATAAGATGAGAGGGCAATACAGGGCGTAGAGCTGAAAGACTAGCGGGAGGCTACTGCATGACCTCGCAGAAAAATTTAAGTATATCTCCGCCCGGTCTACAAGCCTGCAGATAGCGCCTGGGCGAGCCATGGCACCTTCGTCCGAGGCACACGACATGAAAAACATGGTCAAATCTAGCACCAACAATATGGTCAGGTTCCCGTCAGCTTACAGCCGGTGTATCCGCTGAATCCATCAAAATAGGCTGTGGAGACTTTATCCTAGTCCAAGTCACAGCTCAATGTGTTATGTAGGCGTGCTTACCCTTCGCAAGTTCTGGAGAATCCACTCCGGTGATTCATAATCCCCAACATTCTAGTGCCGTGGTGGATATTCGTCGGCTCGAAAAATTACGTCCGATAGGTATTGCATCTCGAAGGAAACGCAGTCATTTCTCACTAACAACTACGACAGGAAGGCTCGAGTCGGTCTCAGCAGCCTGCCACCATCTTGATTTCTTCAACAACGTCGGCCTATCTGCTCACTACAAGCTGTGGAACCCTTCGTCTGTGCTTGATCTCCAAGATCTTGTATATGATTCAGTAGCCGATGTAGTCCACAGACACCCAGTCTTGTGCGCCATCGTAGTCGATGAAGATACCCCAGATCCATACTTTGCCCGTCTGCCTTCCGTGGATCTTCAGCGAAGTGTACGCTTCGTAACGGGAAACCAGTCTTTGGCTCCTGGTGGCCAAGCAGAAGACAAGGATCTCGATGCACTTCTTCAGGATGAAGCCAACACCAACCTCAATTCTGAATACGGGACCCTTCCATTCTGGCGTTTGATCATCCTGAGATCTCATGGAGTCGAGAACGACTTTACAGCCTGCTTCATCTTCCATCACGCCGTTGGAGATGGTGTGTCTGGTCTGGCTTTCCACAGCTCTTTCCTAGATGCTCTTCACACCGCATCTTCATCCTCTTCTTCACACGACTCCAAATCCGAACATATCGTTCAGTCGAATGGCAACCCACTTCTACCTTCTCTCGAGGAGATACACCCATTGCCACTTCCCGATATGTCCAACAATACTACATCTATCCCGGCGACCCTCGAAGAATGGACAGGTGGACTCATCCATCAGCCCTTGAAACCCAATTTCAGGTCGCTCTCCCTGTCTCCAAGCTCTTTGAAAGCCTTCATAGCTGAGTGCAGGAAGAATCAACTTACAGTAACATCCGCATTCCCGGCCCTCGTCGCCTCAATTCTCTACAGCATCCTCCCATCAGACACAGAAGTTCTGACCTGCATCATACCAGTGAACTTACGGCCATGGCTGCCTCATGATATCGTGGCCGGCGCGATAGGGACTTGGTTCGACGCATTTCAAGTCAAACTATTCCGCGCCGAAGGATCGACAGAAATCTGGCCTGAAGCCCACAAGGTTGCCCAAGAAATCAAGAGATACCTCACTAACACCTCACCTTCAGGCCAACCCTATACTACTTTCGCTATCTTTGGTTCAATCCCCGATATCTCCCCAATCTTTACTGGCACACTTGGAAGGCCGCGCGATACAGCGTTTGAGCTGTCGAATTTGGGCGTGTTTCCAAATGCCACGGCTGGTGGCGATGCGGTATGGCAGTTGGGCAAAGTGACATTCAGTAGGAGCACCGTCATATCGGGAAGTGCGCTTACCATCGGTGCTGTCACTGGTGGAGATGGATGCTTGAGTCTGGGGTTCACGTTGCAGGAGGGTGTCGTTGAAGACGCTGTTGTGGACAAGGTCATCCACGCAACGGAGAAGTATTTCAAGACGCGTGGAAGCTGAGCGAAGGCTTTGTCGATATCGCGTACTTGAATTGGTCATAGAATGAATACCTAGGTAGAGTTGTTAGGATGCGCATGACGCAAGTTTTTCGAAAACCAATCGTTGCGTGCTAGCGCTACCTAGTGAACCCCACCGTGGGGAATTAAACAAAACAAGTTACTCCAACTCCACCAGCACCAACACATATATTTATCGCTCGGATTTCCAGTGAATACATTCGTCACGTGATTTTTAACTAGGTTGTCGGCCTTGTCTGACCAATGACAAACAGCATGCAACGCACGCGCTGATTTGCGCTGATTTCACCAGTCGCTTGAATATATACCTTGAGCGTATGCCAAACTCGGCTTTAATCCTCCCAACAGCGGCACTTCTGATCTTGTCACATGTGCAAAAATGTCAACGAATCCCATACCCTACTCGCAAGCCGCACAGCTCGATCCCAGGGTCACCCTCCCCTGCCCAGTTATCGACCCCACGCTCGCGCCCATCCTTGATGCGTTCTCCATCCCCGAAGAGCTAGACCTCCGCCTCATGCGCGGCGAGCTCGACGCACTACCCGATGTCGACCCCAACGACAACCCCTACGTCTACAACGCCTTCACCATCACCAAAGCAAATCCGAAATTTGAGCACTCGGAGCATAGCACCCCCGGGCCCGACAGCACTACAGTCATTCTGTCTGTGTTCGCGCCCAGGAAAGCCACATCGACCGCACTTCCAGCTTTCTACCACGTGCATGGCGGCGGCATGGTATCCGGCGACCGCTTCGTAGGGCTTACAGAGGTGTTAAAATCTCTCGACGGCATCGAGTGCGTCGTCATATCCGTTGAGTATCGACTCGCGCCCTAGACGCGTGCACCAGGCCCAGCCGAGGACGTCTACACGGGGCTCGTGTAGACGTCTAAAAATGCCGCTATCTTGGGCATAGACCCAGCGCGCATCGTCGTGTACGGGTTGTCTGGTGGCGAGGCTTTGGCAGCAGCAACGTGCCTTATGGCGCGGGATAGAAAAGGGCCTGCATTCCCTATCATGGCGCTTATGCTACACACGCCCATGCTGGACAATCGCTGCGAAAGTGTGTCAGACCAGCAGTTCGAATACTCGAGCCCGTGGTGTGGCGTCACGAACCGCAAGGCGTGGGAGCATGTTCTCGGAGCAGAGCATTGCGGAGGTGATATGATCACTGCGTATCAGGCGCCGTCACGCGCAGAGGACTTTTCCAATTTGCCTTCGCCCTATATTGATGTGGGTGAGTGTGAGGTATTTCGAGATCCGGCGGTCATGTATGCGACGAACATGTGGCGATGTGGTTCGACGTGTGAGTTGCATGTTTGGCCTGGAGGTTGGCATCTTTTCGATATGATGGATGAGGCCATGTCGCCCCTTGTGCAGGCGGCCGTTGCGGCAAAGCGTGCCTGGCTTGCGAGAATGATGCAGCCGAAGGGCGAAGACGACGCTTGATACATAACCCAGGCATGGCAGAACTACTTGGGAATATACCAGGTGGTCTGAAGGCAATCACAGAAGCGAAAGATCGGATCCACAGCATCGCACAACAAGACTATGATGCAAACCCTTTTCTCAATCAGACAAAGTGTAGTATTGTGATTTTTGAAGCGGTGGGCCGCCCACCAAAGTAAAGACTCTAAAAGTAGTAATGGCCGTTATAAGACGAAACGAAAAAGAGTCAAAGTAACGCCATGAACCTTGCTATGCAAATACTCCCAGGAAAACAAAACCTGGTGGCCAAATAACAGCCACCTACTAGCGCCACCCGACGATGATCAGTCTATTACCAAACCACGCTCATCTTGGCACGACGCACGCCCAGGGTTTACGAATCTTGTTGCAGAGTATGATTCGCCTTCTCCTCACTCTCGCTCTTCCTCGACAGCGCAAAGCTTTTCCGCACAGCCATATCCGCCTTCGTCTTCGTCATCAACGCATCGCGAATATCCTGCTTGCTCCTGCCCGCCCAACTCGCATAGTTCTTATTACTCAACGGCCAGATGGGCATGTTGCCCTCCCTGCTCATAAACTCTCTCGCACTGGGCGCGGGCATGCTGGTAATGGTATCGATATCCATTTCGAGTTCTTCACAGTAGGCCTCCAGGGGGAGATCGTTGACGTCATGGCCGAAGGGGTTCTCGATTTCGTTACCGATAGCTGCGAGGCCGATGATGATGTAGGCGGCGAAAATGCAGCCGGGGATTGTGATCCAACGAAGGTCGTCCCAGAGTTGAAAGGGTAACGCTAGTACGTAGACCCAGGTGATTTGGGAGATGGCGATTGAGTAGGCGATGGGGAGTGGGGTTTGCAGGACGCGGTCCATTCCCGTAAGAGCTTCGTTGAGCTGGAAAATACCGGTGACTAGAGGAGTGTGAGCTGCGAACGTTTCAAGGGCAAGGGATGGGAACATACTGGCTTGATTCTGGTACAGACCAACCTTCAGGGTCTCATTGTCAATGATGCTGTGGACGTAACACGAAAGATGGTTTAAGATCTCGAGTGACAGATTGCCCAGCGGCTTCTTGGAGCGCTTGATCCTTTTGCGAGGGTTGGACTCTGCAAATGTAACACCAAGGTACTCGCCAACAGCCTTTGCCTTCTTCTTCTCTGACGGCTTAGGGATGTCCAGATCGGCGGCTTTCGCAAAGGTATCTAGATAATCCACGCGGTCGCGGAGGTCGGGATAGTCGATGCCTGGCTCAAAGCGAAGCCTGTGCTTAACAGAGCATGCAAAAGCGTTGACGAGGTTGAGGGCAGACAGTTTGTTCAGCAAGTCTTGTTTGCCAAGCTCACCCTCGCGCTCAGAAGTGTGGATCCAGATCGTCCGCGCCATATTTTGGCTCACAACGATCAACTGACTCCAATATTTCCTACCCTCGGTGTACCGTTCGTACGCTGTGCTTGTCCGGAACGAAATTGCCAAACCGACAACGAAACCGAGAACCGTGAGAAGCAGAGTGCTGACTGCAAGAGGATGGACGAACTGTGAGATGAGGGTGATGGCAGTTGACCAAAGAGTTACTACGATGAGAGGTAGGATCATTTTGGGGAAGACGGAGCCGTGCATTCGCATGAAGAAGGGCCATTTCGAGTGTTTTGACATGTCGCGGGGACCGACCTGAGACTGTTAGTAACTAGTCTAGTTGCGATGATAGAATGGCTTACGAAATAGTCCTCAGCATCCCAGCTGCCATTGGTTGGCCTTCTAGACGGTACTTGGTATGTGACAGTACGGTGTCGCCAGGATCGCGGTGACATCGGCCCATCGTCCTCTTCTTGTTTCCGGCTACCGCTTGTCGATGGAGGAATTTCAATGGCGTCCGGTCTAAGGGTCTTGCTGTTAGAAGTAGTTGATGTCGCCATTTTGACGAGTTTGCTCGTGGAACGAATGGAGCAACTGCCCAGCAGTTGGAATGATGAGGATCAGCAATTCAGATATCGAGACTCTATGATACAAAATAATAATTGGTAGAGACTCAAGGAAGTGAGAGCACAGGATATGAGTATTGAACCAAGAGAGCAAATCCTCAGGAGGAAGGATCTCCACCCCGTCTTAAATATGAAACTCGCGTATTCCTTCTGCACAAAATAAACCCAGTAGAGTCCTGCAGCCCATGGAGACTTACTCCAGCACCTTTGGCAGGCTGTCATGCGATCCGAGACCGTGTTGGCATTCCAGGGGCCGGTTTCCCCTGAGCCAAGCGTCGCGGTCTGGCCAATTGGCCGTGGAGACGATGGGGAAGATCTCTCATCGCGACGAATGACGACAGGGGCGCGACCTGAAGCAGCAAGCAGCAACGGACGCACGTTTCATGAAAACTATTTTACCATGCCAAGGCCGCTATACGATATTTTGGGCAAGTGCAAGTCAGCATTCGTTTGGCCCCGCAGCGTTGCCCATGGCCGCTTTCTACAATTGCGGGTCTGCAGAGTGCTGTAGGTGGAGTTATCGATAGAATGTGTGCCGCTATAGGCATAAGGTGGCGTCCATGAGGATCTGGTTCCATCGAAAAGCGATTTTGTGTCAGGAATAGTGGCTTGGATGGCTTGTCGAGACGCAGGTCGAGACGATCCACGGGGCGTGGGGCGACTTGTGCGTGCCGAGCCGTGACCAAAATTACGCGTAGCGCGTCACAGCCAATCGGACCCTGCGCGATGACTTTCCACGATTCAACGTCTAAAAGCCTCGACAGCGCTGTTCAGCAATTTTTCCGCGCATCGGGAAGCTTACCGGTAGAGTAGGGTTTGGTAAACCTCTCAACCCATGTCGGGAAGTGATGTCAGCTTCACGACAGCATGGCATCACATCTGCAGCCGCAATATGTCGGTAGGGGGCCAAAAGTGTACAACAGCACCTTTCTCCGGATCTTGCCAAAAAAAAACCGATGCGGAGAATGGGCAAGAGGCTACAATACGAGTTTGGTAAATTCGTGGCGTCTCGCGAAAAAGTGCACATAGCATTGGGGGGCCGAAAAGTACAATGTCGGACACATGGAACGCAACCTTTCGTAATGCCAATAGACTATATCTGCAGTAAAAAGAATCCAATACTCGCCGTTGCCATCTTTATCCCTCGCATTTACACAACAATCTAACAACCAAGCCAGTTCCCTATTCCCCACCCTCCACCCATATACCCACACATCAACGACACCCCAACACCCGTCCACCAAACCACCCTCCTCGAACCCCAGCACTCCTCTTTTTCCACCAAATACGGCGCCCGTCTCGACAAAAGCGGTACGTCAGAGACAAACGGCGACGGCTTCCCCAGGATAATACTCTACCTCATCCTCATCTCGATCCTGCGTCGTTCAGCCTGTCCCCTCTCGAGCTCAACCCCCAAATCCCTAACGCGGAACGTTTTTCCATCAACACAGATGCGAACTTTTTTGATCTTCTCAAGGAGAGTGCAGTAGTAGCGGGCTTTGAACTCTTCGGCAGCCCATAGTTTGTTCCACACGTCGACGAGTTCGTTGACAGCTGTTTCCGTCGGGTTGGGCGTGGCTTCCATGTCTTCTGTCGGGGGCATGTAGAGATCGGGGTCTGTCGGAGGATGGTGGGCGAAGGCTTCGGGTGCGCCGTCATAGGGCACGACGTTTAGGATTACTTCGTCGATTGTGATGTCGTTCCGGCAGTCGCGTGTAGGGATGATGTCCGGATCGTGCTCGAAGACGTGCTTTAGCGCTGCGCAGATGGCCCAGGATGTGCGGTCACGAGGCGTCTCGAAGGCCGTAGTTTTCGATGAAGTGGGCTCAAAGAGTCGGATATCAATCCGAAGCTGCTCGATAACGATTGTCGAGGTCTGATACAGCGCGCCTCCGGTAGCACTACCCAACACGCGGTCCGTTGCGGTAAGAATTTTAGTTGCCCAGGTCGGTATAACACGAGTCAAGGTGTTCTTGTTGGCTTCGTGTGAGGTCCTAGTGTGTCTGACTATGGGTATCGAAAGCCAGGTAAAGTAGTGCATCTCGTCAACCGCGATGCAGTCCATGCGTGCAGCCAATTGGCCTTTGGGCCTTACTCTGCTGATGGTATCCAACATCTCTTTATTTACCTGCTTGTTACATGCTAGGAAATTAGCACAAGTGTTGGGTGCCCTTTTTGACGAGAAAGCACATCCATGGTCTCCCAGGCCACTCTTAGGTTCCCATGGGCGGCACCAGCCGGATATCGATTTTGTATCCTTTAAGGTGGGTAGAGACCGCGATGAGATAAGGACTTCCAAGTATATCATGTCGCGTAGCTCACGGGGGAGGCCGAGGAACTGCGTCATCTTGGATTCTGACCTATCGAATGGAGTCCCAAATATCGCAGGTTGTGGCTTCGGGAATGGCGCTCCTTGTCACGATCCTATGCTGCTAAACGAGATGTTGAAATGCCGATATATGACCCGAGATTAATAGCCGAAAGAATGGGGATGTGCCGGTACACTGTAGGCGTTTCTTCCACGAGGTTGTTTCAGGCGTGCAGATGCTGCGTTCGAGACGAGTTTCGGGTGAACACTTCCGCGTCAATTTAGCGAATATAGGTAAGGTAGTGATTGAAGCAATGCAATGATACTGAGCATGGAGAGAGGTCAATAGGCGCAGGTGTGTAGATATGCATGTAGATGAGATGAGTTTGGTTTGAAGCGTCGTCATGCTTGGCGAACCTTCGTGGCGGAAGCGACATTCGGATCCGATCTCTTCATTCACCACCCCAGCTTCTACCATCGGACTTCAGCCCTATCAAAACGCATAGACATCGCCCTATTGTATTGCAAATCGAGATTTCAAGTATTGCGATGTGACTAACATGAGCTGTTATATTCAGCTTGGCACACCTGGGCGATTGCAGACGTACAAGCCACGCGCTGGGACGGCGCGCTGCATCTAACATTGAACATTTGAACTGTCGCACTCAACCAGCAGGGTTCTATTTTAGTATTGCGCAGTAGCGCAGGTTGGAATTAGCCGTCACTATCCGCTCTCCGTTGAAAACCGCAAGGCACTGTGGCCAGCGATGCCAGCTTGCACTGTGAATCGCCCCTGCTCGAACCCAGAGATACACTTCGGTTCGGACTTCGTGATGTTGCCAGATTTCCCATACTAAGACCACGTCACACTGTAAGACCCCAAAACTTCGATCCAACTCCGTCCGCATCTTCTCTGCGGCTATAGACGGCGAGGTCGAGATGGGGTAATAGCCATTTCGCGTATCCGGTTATCAGTCCACGGACCCAAAACGAGTGTGGTCACCAAGCAGGCAAGAGCGGATTTTGAATTGTAAATCTTCATTGGACGACAAGGAAATCTTTTAAACCTCCTCAAGAACACCCGCTAGCAATACAATAATGCTAAGCCAATCAGACGAGTATCACGTTAACACAGCCCCGTACAAAGGTAGTGACAGAGGTGACTGGGTCAGAGAGAGTAAGGAAGCGAATCTTTTCCCTGACAAGTAATAAAATAGGAGGGTATCACGTTAACCTGCGTTGGCGAGACAGGACAGCGGTGACTAGGATGAAGAGCTTTATGACTCTGCTGGAGCAGGGACCGCCTCTGAAGTCTCAGTAGCCAGGGCACGGAAGCCTTCTGGCGTAAGGTTGACGGCGCCAGCTTGAACAAGCTACACACGAGTTAGCACTTGATCACAAGTCTCCCTTGCAGGTGGAAGGGGACCTTACAGCGCGGCTCAAATCATCCACCAAATCCTCCGGGTCCTCAATACCCACACACAGCCTGATAATATCCTCGGGCATATTCCTCTCCTTGCGTGTCTTCTCATCAATACTCGCGTGGCTCATACGGCACGGCATGCTAATCAGACTGTTCACACATCCAAAGCTCACGCTAATGGCCCAGAGTCTCGCACTCTCTACAATGCGTTCACTGACGTTCACGTCGCCGGTCTCAAACGACAGCACAGCGCCCGCACCGCGCGCCATGCTCCAGTGGAGGTCGTACTGTGGGTGCGACTTCAGACCAGGGTAGCGGACCTTGAAGCCGTGCGACTCGAGGAAGGTGGCGATGCGCATGGCGTTTGCTTGCTGCTTCTCCATGCGCACACCGAGGGTCTTGATGCCGCGGAGGAGAAGCCACGAATCGAAGGGTGAGAGACCGCAGCCTGAGGCGTTGATGGTGAAGAACAGTCTGTCTCCGAGCGCGGAGTCGTTGATGGCGATCACACCAGCCATGAGGTCGTGGTGGCCGGATAGGTATTTTGTGCCGGACTCGTAGACGATATCTGAGCCGAGGTCGAGCGGGTTGAGCAGCATGGGCGACATCATGGTGTTGTCGACTGCCACGATGGCGGTAGGGTTCGCCGTGTGGGCGATGCTGGCGATGGCGGGGATGTCGCAGATCTTGATCAGAGGGTTCGTGGGTGTCTCGAGGAGCACCATGGCCGTCTTGCTGTTCACGGCTGCGCGCACCTTCTCTGGGTTTGTCGTGTCCACGTGATGTACTACGATGCCGCCATGTGATGAGAGATACTTGAGCAGTCTGTTTGTTCCGCCGTACAAGTCGTCGCCGGTCACGACTTCGTCGCCGGGCCGAAGGAGGCGCGTGATGACGTCGAGGGCGCCCATGCCGGATGATACGACAAGCGCGCGGCTTGCGTTCATGATCTTGGCGAGATGACGCTCGAGGTGTGTTCGTGTAGGGTTGCCAGAGCGTGTGTAGTCGTACTCGCCGCCGCCGCCCGTTGCCGACTCCTGCTTGAAGGTTGCCGACTGCGCATGTTAGCCCAATTCCATCCCTCTATATGCATCTAGACGCAGTAGCGGCCTCCGCGTACCTGGTAGATGGGCACGGAGCTGGCGTTGTACTGGTCGCTACTCTCCGTGTACACCAACTCCGTCATGAGCGCATACTTCCGGCCATTGCGGGGCGAGCTCGGCGCGGGCGAGGGTGGCAGGTGGTGACCGTCGATGTCAAGGGGAATGGCAGCCTTTGCAGCTCCATTGGCCTTCTTCGAGCCTTCTTCGGCCATGGTGTTTTAGGGACTTGATGAAAGCCGGGTGGCGGGCTTGCACAGGGTCGCGTTGAAGCGAAATGGATGACGAAACCGGTTCGCGTTGATACAGGGAAGATAGATCAAAGAGTGCAGTTATATTGTACGACTATGTTGCAAAGAACAAAGGAGGAAGCGTGTCTCCAAACACATCTGCAAGGCACGTTGGGCCTGACGTGTGGGGAGTCACCGCTGGAATTGCGCCATCGAGGACAAATCGGCACTTTTCCCACCTCCGATTGTCGGGTCCGCTCGGCAACAAGCGCCCTTACCCCAGATCAAGACATAATACCCACTCCATCTGCAAACTGGAAGCAAATACTGCATACTCAACCATAAACTCATTGGAATGTTTTCGACTACCTATAGTACGGGTATACTTACTTAACTGAGTCGGAACTACAGGAATAATCACAATCATAAACGACCCACTAGCGCGCCAGCGCTCCTTCGCCAGGCCCCAATGTTATTTGTATTAATACACACAAGAAGCGCCGCTCGCCCTTCCAGACTTTCCCTCATCGTGGGGTCATCGCGGGGCACGCCTTCCTCACGTGCAGGTTCATTTTGAACTCGAAGATGCCTTCTTCTGTCCCACAGTACAGTGTCCGCCCGTCCTGGCTCATGGCCAGTCCCGCCGTGCGCACACCCATACTTGGATCATGCCCACTGCGACTTGGCCGCCTTAAATCTAGGCTGAACTCGTACGCTTCGGTAGTGGGCTGGCTGGCGCGAGCAGTCCTAAGCCGTTCACGCATCTGCGTCAACTGGCGGAGGCGACGAAGCTCACTGCGGTGTTCAGGAGCGGTAGGGTTGCTGACACTAGCCGTTGGATTCGACGTCGCGCTGCGATTTGCAGCCCGTGCTTGGCCGGCCAGGGCTTCCTCGATTGTGCGCCATGCATCTTCAGTCGAGGTAACCATCTCGCTGGTCACGCGACGGGCATGCGTAGGCATTGGATTTGGCGACTGTGTGATGGCGGAATCTGTGATGTGGGTGTGAGTGTGGGGCGGAGCATTGACTGTAGCCGCGTCGATGGAGACGATGACTGAGGCCTGACGACGTGGCGTTGTTGGCTCGTGGTTGTGCCAGCGATTTGAATGTCTTTGTACGAAGCCCTCGGACATGAATTGTGACATTGCATCGGCTACCTCACGACGAGTGGGTTCCCTGTGACCATCAGCTTGAGAAATTCACAACTCAAACGAGCACATGTCTTACGTCACTGTATCACCATGCCCCGAAGTCGTGTAGTTGATGCTTCGGGGCGCGATGCCCTGCTCACGAGCCTCTTCGCGTTGCCTGGTGGTTCGCAGAGTTTCTAGGACTTGCCTTTCGTGCGCAGTCAAGCCATGGGGATCGTTGTCTGATTCGACCACACCAAGGCGCCGATGCAGTCTTTGCCGCTCAGAGTCAGCTTCGAAGTACTCGTTCGCAGCGTTCATTGCCCCCGCGGTTCCTTCCGAGTCCAGGGCGCGACGGTATCTCCGGATGAAGTCGGCTTCTCTGCGCAGCTCATGCATCTCTGGACTAAGGGTTAAATTGAAGTCGGCTATTTCGACCTTCTCCAGTCCTTCCTCTTTTGGATCCAGCGTGAGCACTTGCTTCAATTTCAAGCCTGCTCGAAGATCAGCAACACACACCCTCCCTTGGTCTTCACTCCAAACAAGGAAGTCCCATGGCGCCGGCGAAAAGTGCATAGTCCGTACTGCGCCAGCACCAGTGACGGTGTCTGGTCTTGTCGAGCTGATCAGCTGCACGATGGAGTCTTCACCATACTCGACGATCTTCACCAAATCAACATCGAAGACGGTGATGTAACCGCATTCAGACCCTACAGCGCAAAGACGCCCTGAGGGTGACCAGGCCGTTGTGAAGTATCCTTCTGCGTTCGTATTCGCGGGTCGGTAGAGGACAACCTGCTTAAGGAGCTCCCACTCTGGTGGACTCGATTGTATCCGGCCCTCGGCCGTCTTACTGCTAGGCTTGTGTGGTGTCGTCCGTTCGAAGAAGTAGGCGATGGGAGCGTCGCCGACCGCAACCAGCAGCTGCCCGTCGGGCGAAATCGTTGCGTGGTTCATTGCGAAAGGCAGATCGAGCACCGTCAGCTCCAGGTTCTTGGTCAGAGAGTATAGGCGCACCGTCTTGTCATTGTTGGTGAGGACCGCGACCACATCATCCTCGCCATCGGCAGGCAGCTTGTGTATTGATATCGAGTTGACAATATCCTCGCCGATCTTCTCGAGACGGATGCGCGACGCTGCGCCCAGCAACGGGGGCCGAGGCAGGCGGTGCTCGAAGTCCAGCGGCAGCGAGGCGTCGACGTCGGACGGGTCCGTCGGCGGAAAGCCCGTCACCTTGATCGCAGCGAAGTTGCCATCGTCCGCTCCGCCCACACAGACATAGCCGTGGGCTGATGAGGTACAGCGGGCTTCCCAAGGGAGTGTGGTGACGTGCGCCTGCGTTCGCGTGGCCGCGTTGAGGCAGTAGACGTCGGAGCCGCTCGCATAGTAGAGGAGGTCGGGCTCGGGGCAGCTGATGAAGTGGCGCAATTGATAGTGGCTGCTAGTGTTAGTCATCTGCCACCAGCAGCTCAGACGTTTGGGTAGGCTCACGCGATAGGGATCTTGGTGGGATAGTAGGCCTTTTGGGGCAACACAAAGGCGTCCGTGTCCCGACTCCTGCTAATGTCAGTTTGCTGCAATCGTCGGATTATGTAAAGGATGCGGACAGGAATTCATCGACAGCCATAGTGTGTGGTCACGTAGGCGGAGGCTGCATGTCTTCGCGATGTGATCGAGGCTCCAGGGCAGAAGGCGCTCTACGTCACAGGATGCTTGGTCGCTGAACACAAAGACTGTAGGTATGGAAGGCGCGGTACGACGTCGAGTTGAGGGTATAATAGGCAACGGGATAGTATTCTATAAATGTGTAGTCGCGGGAGTATGGCGTGCAGCGTGTCGAGGTGCTCCAGGCGACATCACGGCATCTTCCCCACACGCGGCTACATACGCCAAGCACCTTCAGCATCTGGACGCCCTCGCGGCTGCCCTTACCATCAAGGCGAGCTATCGGAGCGTCATTCGCAACAGTTGCTGTCTCCAGTTTCTGCGTCTCACCTGATCGCCATGACTGGATTTGCATCGTGAATTGCTCCCGCACCGGAAGCACGGACCCCTGCTGCGGAACCTCGGTGGCCACTTAACACCAAAAAGAGCTAGAATCTTCTGAGAAATTTCGTCGCCCGTCAAAGCTCCTCTATCACTACATCATATAACCCACCCATCTTCCCATCACCATCCTCCGCATCCAATCTCTCGCCGCCTGCATCCCCTCCCGCAGCGTTTCATAAATTCACAATGATGTCCTCATTATCACGGACTGTAAATACATGACCTCCCTCATCAAAGCAACTCAGCAGTCTCTGACCTCATCACAGTTCCTGCCGCGTGCGGCTTCGGCTGCGCGACGCACACCCGCCTTCAGAGCTCCGGCCCTGGCGCGCGGATATGCCGACGAAAAGATCAAGGGCTCAGTCATCGGAATCGACTTGGGCACAACCAATTCGGCTGTGGCCGTCATGGAGGGCAAGGTGCCGCGCATCATCGAAAACTCCGAAGGTAGGTAGCCTGCAGCATCGAAATGAACAGCAGACGACGATGCTAACAGCTGTACAGGTGGCCGTACCACACCATCCGTCGTTGGCTTCACAAAAGAGGGCGAGCGCCTCGTCGGCATCGCCGCCAAGCGCCAGGCCGTCGTCAACCCCGAGAACACGCTCTTCGCGACAAAGCGTCTCATTGGCCGCAAGTTCACCGACGCTGAGGTGCAGCGCGACATCCAGCAGGTGCCCTACAAGATCGTCCAGCACACAAACGGCGATGCCTGGCTCGAGGCCCAGGGCCAGAAGTACTCGCCCTCACAGGTTGGTGGCTTCGTGCTCGGAAAGATGAAGGAGACGGCCGAGTCGTACATGGGCAAGAATATCAAGAACGCCGTCGTCACCGTCCCTGCCTACTTCAACGACTCCCAGCGCCAAGCCACCAAAGACGCCGGTATGATTGCTGGTCTCAACGTTCTGCGTGTCGTCAACGAGCCCACCGCCGCTGCTCTCGCATACGGCCTTGACAAGGCCACCGATAATGTCGTCGCCGTCTACGACCTCGGTGGTGGTACTTTCGATATCTCCATCCTCGAGATCCAGGCCGGTGTCTTCGAGGTCAAGTCCACCAACGGTGACACCCATCTCGGAGGCGAGGACTTCGACATCACCCTTGTTCGCCACCTCGTCCAGCAATTCAAGAAGGAGCAAGGTATTGACCTAAATAGCGACCGCATGGCTATCCAGCGTATCCGCGAGGCTGCTGAGAAGGCCAAGATTGAGCTTTCATCCTCTTCGCAGACCGACATCAACCTGCCTTTCATCACTGCCGACGCTTCCGGCCCCAAGCACATCAATACCAAGCTCACCCGCTCTCAGCTTGAGAAGATGATGGACCCCCTCATCAGCCGAACTGTCGACCCCGTCCGCAAAGCGCTCAAGGACGCGAACCTTCAGCCCAAGGAAATCTCCGAGGTCATCCTCGTCGGTGGTATGACTCGCATGCCCAAGGTCACCGAGTCTGTCAAGAGCATCTTCGGCCGCGACCCTGCCAAGTCGGTTAACCCCGATGAGGCTGTTGCTATCGGTGCTGCGATCCAGGGTGCTGTCCTTGCCGGTGAGGTTACTGACCTTCTTCTGCTCGATGTTACTCCCCTCTCTCTCGGTATTGAGACCCTCGGTGGTGTCTTCACCCGCTTGATCAATCGCAACACCACCATCCCTACCAAGAAGTCCCAGGTCTTCTCCACTGCTGCCGACTTTCAGAGCGCTGTTGAGATCAAGGTCTACCAGGGCGAGCGTGAGCTTGTCCGCGACAACAAGATGCTCGGAAACTTCCAGCTTGTCGGTATTCCCCCGGCCCACCGAGGAGTACCTCAGATTGAGGTCACCTTCGACATCGACGCCGACTCCATTGTCCACGTCCACGCCAAGGACAAGTCCACCAACAAGGACCAGTCTATCACGATTGCCTCTGGATCTGGTCTCTCCGACTCTGAGATCGAGAACATGGTCCGCGACTCTGAGCAGTATGCTGAGTCGGACAAGGAGCGCAAGAACGCCATCGAGGCTGCCAACCGCGCTGACAGTGTTGTAAACGACACTGAGAAGGCCCTCAAGGAGTTTGAGGACCGCCTTGACAAGACCGAGGCTGAGAAGATCAAGGAGAAGATTGCTTCCATGCGCGAGTTCATCTCCCAGAGCCAGTCTGGAGAGGGTAGCGCTACCGCCGCTGAGATAAAGGAGAAGACCGACGAACTCCAGAACGCCTCTTTGAGCCTGTTCGACCAGATGCACAAGGCCCGTTCCGAGAGCCAGAACCAGAGCGAGCAGCCTCCGAAGTCTGAGGATGACGGCGACAAGAAGCCGTAAACGCTTTAATCGCTTCGCTCTGATCTTGTCTTTTTTATTCAGTTACCTTTTTACGAAAAAAAGCAGGCGTCTTGCATCCGGCCACTGTCGGTCTGGGTTGGGTCTACGTCTAGACTTGTAAATGTCCTTCCACGTGTTTGAGCATCTGTGTATCATATCTCTCTTCGATGATTGCTCTTCTCATTAGCGTTTGTTTTACTACCCTTTACTGGATGTTAGGGTTATGTAGTGGTAACGGAAGATCTTGATATCCTCTAGCGGGCAGGGGGTGATGTGGGAAGACGATGTAATCGCATGGAGTAGGAGTGTACCATAGCATAGAGGCGCGAGATGGTAATGCCGCAGGCACTTTCTCCGCTCTACAATCAACGATTTGAAATGTTCAACCTTGCTCTTCGATTGCACCCTGACAGCAATCACTTCGATAACCCATGGCAATATTTGCAGCTTAATCGCATTATTACAGGACATTGTGTCCCACCATCTGGAGCTCGGGAACTTCCCTAAGCTTGACTACCTATAGTTCGGCCACCCGACCAAAAATGCGCCCCTGGCTTGTTCTTGCAATAACTTAACAGTCAAATTTGGAACTGAGTACCTGTTTGAAATTACAGCTCAGTTTACAACCTTGCTTGCACGCTTTTTTGAGGGGTTGTAGCCTTCTTTGCAGCCTCTTCTGCAGCCTTGTTTAATTGATTGTATGTATGTATGTATGTATTCATTTAATGTCCTATATGAGTCTGAGACTATGGGAGGACAAGAGGGGCAGTAGCCCCTCTAGTAAAGAGGTGGTGGTTCTCAAGAGGGTGTGATCTCTGAAAGTACAAGGAATGTTGAGGGTTATGACCCTAAGTGCAACTAACAAAGGAAAGGAAAACAAAGGATAAAAGAAAAATATACAGTAGGGACTGGCTAGGCCTAGTCCTCTGTGGTTTGACCAAGGTGCCACTTGCGTGTGCCTACCCTGGTCCGGCTGATAAAGGCAAGCGTTGCTGCAATACCTTGTTTGGTGTAGAGAAGCAATGTGTTACGGCCCAGAAACTTACATGCAATGGGTTGAGGTTTATGGAATCACAGGCATTGACCCACTCCGCAGATATGGCAGCAAGGGGCGGCCCAAGCGTGATACGTGACTACTATACTGTTGGTATACGGCTGTCAACCCGCAAATGGATGACAGCCATGCCGCTCCCGCTTTTTAGCCGCCCCAGTTGTCTTGGCGCATCCATCTAGCAGTCTTGGTGCAGCAGTCTAGGTTGTCCCACTGACACTAAGACGATCAGACACTACGCAACAAGACAACAAGACAACGACACGACAAGACGCACTAGCCACAGGATACAGTATATAGACAGCATGGAGAGCCCTTATGGCTCAACGTGTTCAACTCATCAAGTGAAAGCAATACTACTGTTCTATCTTCAATACGCTTTGCAGAGAGCCCCTTCTACTGCATTCATATTGTCTCTCCTCTTTGATACGCTTGACAGAGAGCCCCCTCTACTGTCTTTGTTTCATCCCTCCTCTTTGATACGCGTGACAGAGAGCCCCCTCTGCTGTGTAAGAGGTTAGACCTCTATTGTCCTCAGTGGAGACACTTTGGTTCATGGAAGCCCATGGAACATCACAGAACCTCATGGAACCTCATGGAATCCCATGGAACCTCACGGAACCTCATGGAACCTCATGGAATCCCATGGAACCTCACAGAACCTCATAGAATCCCATAGAACCTCATGGAACCCCATGGAATCTCACGGAAGTCTATGGAACCTCACGGAAGTCCATGGAACCATCTAGAACCTTATAGAACTGGCTAGAACATGACGGAACCAGCTAGAACAATGACGGAATCTTCTGGCTGCTGACAAATGATTACAAATGCGAATGTACATAGAACGTTCCAGAAGCAAGCAGTCTGTCTATAAAGACAGCCTGCCCTCCTGCCCTAGATAGCTCCCCATCGAATTCACTCTGTTCTACCATGCCTTCCTGCTATCTTTAGCCTAGCCCCTTACATGCTGTCTGTGTATCACCTCTTTGATCCTGATCCCGTTTATTCCAGAGAACCAACCTTGCATCCCCTGACTACGTACCATACATCTAGCCTTCCAGCTTTGGTTGTACCCTCCAGTCAGACGGACCCTCACAAGAGGGTGGCTTGGATAGATTGGATAATTCTTTGCAGTTGCCTTGGAGGACCTTTCTGCATTTGGCGGTTGTAGTGGCTGTGGTCTGAGTCTGAGTCTGAGTCTGAGATAGTGCCAGAGTGAGTATAGAATGTGGGCTCTAGTTGTTGGATAGTCTTCTTTACCAGATGGTTGTCTGGAAGCTTCCTGGCCCGGAAGGCATACTAGCAGATAGCAGTGTTTAGTCTGATAGCTAGAGGGGGAAGAGCAGCTTCTACTTCTGATGGGATAGTAGGTGAGCTGCGGAAGGTTCCTAGCACCTTCCTAGGGCTGAGAGAGGTGTCTATAAGCGTAACCAAGAAGAGACTGCTCATGTACAAACAAGAGCACTACCAACATGTACCAAATGTCATATACAAGGCCACAAGAGGACTCAATGTAGAACTATTTAATCTTTCTTGATTCAAAACCTCATTGAATTTAATTAAGTGGATGGTGTTGGCGGGATGGTGGTGGAACACGTTAGACCTGGTGATGGACTATTACGTCATAACGAACCGTCATGTCCCGCCTCGTATCTCGGTTGGCGTTGCGGACGTAAAGAAGCTCCGCCCTCCTGTAGACTCCTAAAGTACTCTCCATGTACGTAAAACAAATTGCCCTCACACCAGCAATCCATAGAGGTTTTTTCGTACGCAGACGCATCGCTCGGCTCATCACTTCCGCAACACAACACCAATTGCGCGTCCCAGTCCTCAGCAGGTCTAACACAACACGCTCAACATTCGTCCCACCTAAATCAATTCTAGGAGTCCGCTACAGTTCTTCAAAAGCCAAATCCACGATGACAGAAGCAACATACCACCCTCTCTCCGGCCTCTGGCAGCCAACACAACTCCAAAAGCTGCACTACGGCCCCAATTCGGTCAAAACGCACCTTTTATCCTGCCTTCCCAAACAGTCAAGCAAAGCATTCATCATCACCGGCAATTCCCTGGCCACCAAGACACCGCTCGTAAGACAGGTCGAAGAGCTCTTAGAAAACAAGCACGCCGGCACATTCAGCAAGATCGGCGAGCATGCGCCTGTTAAGCAGTTGGACGAAGCCACCGATATTGTGAAGAAAGACGACAGTGTTGATACCGTGATTAGTATTGGCGGTGGAAGTCCGATTGATAGCTCGAAAGCTATTTCCTACCGCCTGCATGAGACGACTGGGAAATGGCTGTACCACATCGCCATTCCAACAACGCTGAGTGCGAGCGAATGCACAATGGCGGCTGGATACACCGAAGCCGATGGTGTGAAGACGGGTGTCAGGGCCGGGGATTTGACGCCGAGCGTCGTCCTGTACGACTCCACGTTCGCGCTGCACACGCCTGAGCGGCTGTGGACGAGTACGGGGATGAGGGCCATGGACCATGCCATCGAACTCTTATACCATCCCACGGCGACGGAGATGCCGGCAAGATGGTTGACGCTGCAAGCAGCAGCTAGTCTTTTCGAAAACCTGCTCAAGTACAAGAAAGATCCAAAGGACGAAGATATCATCACCAAGTTGCAGCTTTCGGCGTTTGCGAGTCTGGGATTCATGGGGTATAATATGAAAGGTGGACTCGGCCTCTCGCACGCGCTGGGCTACGCTCTTGGGTCTCCGTACAGTATCCCGCATGGCATCACGTCTTGCCTGACGCTCGGGCATGTCGTCAAACTCAAGGCGCAGGATCCGGCTGCTGCGGAACAGGTCGCGCGCCTGCTGCCGTTTATTGGGGAGACGGCGAGTGGGGATGTGAAGAAGGATGCTGAGAGAGTTGGGGACAGGATCTTGCAGCTGGTCAGGGACCTTGGGCTCGACAGTGATCTTAAAAATTACAAGGTCGGCAAAGATCAGATTCCCATTATCACGGAACGGGCAACTGGTGGGCGGAAGAGCGGGGATGTGTATGATGCTGTGGAGGGGCTGGTCAAGGGCTTGTTTGACTAAACTGGATTGACCAAGGAAGAATATCTCTGATCTAAAAAAGAAAAGTAAAGCTCTTAGTTGCTGTAAAGAAAATACAATTTGTGGATCGAAACAATCACGGTATTGCCAAGCATTAGGAAGACCGTTTTAACGGTCTCTTCTACGAACCAATTCTACGAACTAAGTATCGTCTGCATCCCTGGAAATATGCCCTCCCCGAAAATCTTCTCTACCGATCCCCCTCCGGCAGTTGTTCCAGTCCCTGCCAGAGTATGATACTCATTGAATAAGCTAGCGCCCTTGTACTGCATACCTCCAAAACTCCCATAAGCGTTGCCCGTATACTGCGTGTACAGAGCCGGCCAATTCTGATTCGACTTTTCAACCACTATGGTGCTTACACTACCGTCATCCATGGCGAATCGAACCGTGGTATGAAGACTGTCAGACTCAATGGTTAGCACAGCGTTTAACTCGCTGCGCTGCCCGACGTTGTCGCTAGAGTCGCACTTGACGTGCAAGACTTTGCCGTTCTTGGCAATGTACGCGCTGTTGTAAGTGTTGCCCTCGTGATCGGTAGTCGAGTGCCAGACTACGGAGTACGGACCCAGACGCGCGCTGCCTATGTACTTTGTGTGTATATGTTGCTGGAAGGGGACGTCGCTCCAGCTATGGTCGTGGTACCCGATGCCGGTGAAGTCGAGTACGCGACCGGAAGGAGAGGGGGAGGAAGACGCGAACATAAAATTCGCCGTTACATTAGCATCCGGCAGCGCGACGGCCCAGCCAAGGTGCGGCGACGCCCTCAGAGTTTGATTTGGTTTGAACACGTTATCCGTACTACAACCGGGCAGGAAGGGTGGCGTAGTCTACATACAAAAAAAAGTGATCAGTTTAGGAAGAAAGCAAGGTAAGGGGGGGGGGGGGATTCGGTCTTACAACTATGCCACACGTTCTTACTTACAGTTTTCAAGGATAGGGTGCCTGATATACCATATCCCGCCGCTTCCACTTGTACAGTAAACTCGCTCGTAGGCGTACCCTCATCCTCTAATGAGCTAGCAAACGAGGCTCGAATGCCTTTCCACTCCCCAGCCACACCATGCGAACATCGATCCTGCGCTGTAATAACAACAGCGCCCGCTTCTTCGCCCGTAGTAGCTGCCGAAAGCAAGACCGAGTCACCATCGCCATTCGCCAGCCTATAAGAGAGAAGTACAAAGTTGGATTTTACAACGTCTCCTGGCAGAGTGGTGGATGTACTCTCATTACCCGCGATGAAGAAAGATATCGTAATTGTCTCGTTTGGATTATGCGCGTTAACTGCGGCGAAGCGCCATTCTTCAAAGCTGTTCGAGTTTGCGCGCGGGGAGAGACGGGGCCAGTCCGGGCTCTGGGCTATGGCGAGGGAAGCGAACTGGGCGCGAACTGCGGCATTCGACGTGATTTCGTTGGGGTAGGTGAAAGTGTGAGGCGAGGGATAGGTAGCGCGACTGGCAAGCAGTGTGGCTGCGAGAGATAGGCCAGCAAAAGCAGCCGCGACTTTCATTGTAAACTAATTCGGATATCCCTAGATTTACAGCGATGCATATTTTTTAACGTTGGTTTGTAGGTGTCTTCATATATGGGGGTTTCACGATAGTGCCTAGTATGAGGCTGACGGGGCGTAACCGGGCGAAAGCTATACTTGGTTGTAAGACGTAATCTAAGATTAAATATCGGAACACTCTAAATCTTGGGAAGCGAGATTTTTGATGTGGAGGGCTACTGAAGCCACTGCGCGATCGGGACTATAGTGTGCATCAAATAACAGAAGTGGCAGACTCGTCTGAACCCTCATCCGAAAACAGTTTTTTTGGTAGTAGTTTCCGAGAGGTAATAGACCGTCGGAAATTTATTGGGTTCGGCGGTACTGCGATACTATACGGGTGAGCCCGCAGGTCGGATCGTGATCCGGGAAAAGCTCTGAAAGTACTACCTTGTTTGTATTCCCGCTAGTGATCCACTAGTCTTGACGCTCAAAAGCGCTGATGCCTAGACACCTCATCAACTTCATGCGGCCAGTCAAGCCACTCTTGCGTCAAGGCATCTTTATCTATCGGCTTGAAAGACTTTGTTCCGTCGACAAAATCGTACTGACAGTCCTCTAAAATCCTAATTTGAGTGAAACTCGACGAATACCGCTTTTCGAGTTCGGAGAAATAAGGTCTCATGTCCAGGTCATCGTTGCGTCGACAGGGCATGTTTACCCATCCAGCCACAGAAAGCTCAAACCCTGACGGAAGCAGTATGCTGCAGTCCATGTAGTCTATGGAATGGAGTCGCCGGCTTCGACAAATCTCCGCAAGTTGACCGTAAGATACAGAGAGTTGTTGCATGATGTAGAGCCCATGGCGGTGGCATGGATAAGTTGAAGAGCCATTTATACGATGTTCTTGAGAAACTGGATGTGTTTCTTACCAGCAAGATGGTAGCCAATATCATAGTGCCTCTCAATGTCTGAGATGACCTGTGATGTTGTGATCAGTGAGAGCCTGTGAACGGAATGACAGCGATGAAAGATGTATATTTATTTAGGCGTAGCTCCAACAAGCCAAGGAGTCGGAATGGTCTAGAAGAAAACTGAGATGGCATCATCACGAGTGCGGGCAGATTCGTTGTCGTGATGAAGTCGTTACACAATTGAGACGAGCAGACTATCCCGGATAGGCTAGATGTGGCGCTTGGACCCAGTGACGTTTCACCTGCCGAGCGCCTCAACTCTGTCATGCTGGGACATGTTGCTCACATGCAGTCCAGAAGATCACCCATCCAAACGGCCCGTTACGCACGCGACTAATGCACCCCTCACGCACTGCGGCTGGAGTGTCCCAAAGCCTCTTTGCATTGAGCGTTCGGTCTTTCACTCTCTACAGCTGAGCTGTAACCTGCCAAACCTGCCAAACCTCCAGATACACACTCAACACGCACGATGTCGGATCCGCCGGGGGAGGATGCCCCTATGCAAACCACTAGCCCGAATATTCCCACCATCTTCGAACGAGGCGTAGACGCAGAAGAACGCGGCCGCCTACAGCAACGGCGCCAATTTTCGCACTCCCCACGCCGTGCATCCTCTCCCTCGCGAGGCCACGACCGCAACAGTGCCTCCCGCTATCAATCCCACCACCGAAACCACCATCGTCCCTCATCTTCATTGTCTTCCGTCTCTCCGCCGACGTCCGCCCAGAAGAAAAGTAGACGACGAAGCGATGCGGAGCCCGACCACACTTTCAGAGGGCGCGCACGCAACAGGAGTGGGAGCAGGGGAAGGTCTAGAAGCCCGATCCTGGAGGGCGATGATGGGGCTGCAGAAGGCGAAGAGGAGGCGAGGAAGTACAGGAAGAGGAGTGCGCCGCCTAGTCGGGGTAGGGACGGGTCTGAGGCGGGAGGGGAGGTTAGAAGGCAGAGGAGTTATCCGAACATGTACAGAGAGGAGAGGCGTGACTCAAAAGGCGAGGTTGGATCACAGATTCAGGGGTCTAAGATGACGAATACTCTTGGGCCTGACGATGTGGTAAGGCGCGTGTAAGACCATAAAGATGGTTACTTGGACAATCCCAGACGTTGTCATCTAATAATCAATGTTCTTCCTGAAATTCAAGCTATACCTCTAAGCCCATGGCCCGCGACAGCTGCGCTTACGCAAAGGGAAGTCCAACTTGCCACGCCTAAGTTTCCGTCTTTGTCGTCCCTTCTAAAGTATCGTGCTGCTTACCTCATCGTCGCCCCACCTTCGGCCTGCCAATCACCACCGCTCAACTCCGCCGTCTCCTCCGCCCATCTCCAGCCTCACCCCCTTCACTGCCTGTTCTCCTACATACGCTATGCCTCCGCCCGGCAACGAGTACGCCGCCGAGCAGCTCAAGACGTCGGGAAACAAGAGCTTTAAGGATGGCGACTACGACGCAGCTGAGGCGCTCTACTCGCAGGCCATCCAGAAACACTCGGCCAACCCATTGCTATTCACAAATCGCGCGAATGCGAGGCTGAAGCTGGAGAAATGGGAGGGCGTGATTGACGACTGCATACGAAGTATCGAACTGCTGAAAGATAACATGAAGGCGTTCTTCTTGCTCGGTATGCTTCATCTGTCCCCGCGGATGCGCCTGGCGTTGCAACTTCACCAGCACCATGAGACGAGTTTTGCAACCTGAACAAGGTACTAAAAAACATACAGCACAGGCACAGATCGCAATCAACCACCCCAATGAAGCCCTCTCCAGCGCCCTCATGGCCTACGAGCTATGCACCACGTCCGCGCAGCAAACGTCCAACGCTGCCACCATATCCGCCCTCGTCGTCCGGTGCAAGAAGGCAAAGTGGGACATTCGCGAACGGGAACGCTTGCGGCGGCGCGGAGACCTCCTTGCCGAACTCGAGACCATGCTCGAAACACAGTGCAAGAAAGACGTGGACGAGATCGACTCGCACATCGAGTCCGGCTCTACCAGCCGCACAGACGGGCAGGAAGAAAAGGCAGATCGCAAGATTGACTTTGAGAAGAAGCGCGACGATCTACGCACAGCCTTTGAGATCTCGGATCCAGCCCACCAGCAGAAGCGCGAAGTCCCAGACTATCTCGTCGACGGCATCACCTTTGAGATCATGCACGACCCGGTTGTCACGAAGAACGGGCGGAGCTATGAGAGAGCGACGCTGATCGAGCATCTGAAGCGCAGCCCGACGGATCCGCTGACGAGGGAGACGCTGACGGTTGGAGAACTGCGGCCGAACATTGCGCTCAAGGACGCATGCGAGGAGTTCATGGGGCAGAACAAAGGGTGGGTGTATGATTGGTAGGTTCGGCCAACTCATCCGCTTCTGCGATGTGCGTCAGGTAGGTAGAGCAGCGAAGGAAGTGGAGCGGTAAAGGGTGGTGAATGCACGCTGACATTACTGCAGTGAGCCTGGCGAGGTTGACGTGAATGCCCGATGGGCGCACTTATCGAATTTCTGAGGGGGCGGGGTAGTTGACATCATTAGTGAGCAGTGTCTGCTCATTGCATGTGCATACAATGGGGTAGTAGGTATCTCTCCATTCGGCGTTGGGAAGCGTGCTTGGATGAGCGTCGCTGGATACCCTCAATTCATTCTATCGAACTTCTATGCCTCAGAAGTGCATGCCAACCTCGATGCTTTGCCGTCCGATGTACCCATCTCTCTGTCCTCAAGAGCAATGTTCCATCTCCACGTAGCAACTTTCTTTTCGAATGGCTCTCAACTAGGCTTAGTGCTTATTTTCGCCTGTTGCACGTTACCTGAGCTGCTCAACCTCAGCTTGAGTACAGTATTCGCGTTCTTCAAAATTAGCAAATTCTGTTCAAACACAGCTATTACCCTTACCAAGAGCAGAAAACATAGCACCAGGAAAGGGGTCCGCTTCAAAGTGTAATGGTGCGGGTTGGTAAGACTACCGATCATCAGCTGAGCTATACAAAACATAGTGCCGAGCCCATAAGCGTACAAAATTTACTAGCTGCCTCTGCATAAGCGTACGCAATGTACTAGCTACCTCTGCATAAGTGTTGCGCGGCGGAAGCTGACATGACACAGATCATACGCTCGAACCTAGCAACTAACGGCCTGAGTCTATACTAGTACAAGACGATCTCATCTCCTCAACAACATCAAAAATTCCTACATTCACCTTGCCAATTCCTATCTTTCCACACTTTCACGTGAAAACACCATGTCAGATCGTCCTGATAGCTGGCCGGAGAGCAGGAACGAACTCCTACCACACACGCTGTTTAAGCTTGCTGAGCAGTATCCTGACCTCACATACATCAAGTTTCCCAAAAACTCCAACGACATAAGCGCTGGATACCGCAAGGTGACTTTCCGCCAAGTCGCAAATGCCGTTCATGCCATGGCGTGGTGGATCGAGAGGACTGTCGGCAAACCGGACCATGACGATGGGAGGGAGACCATGGTGTACATGGGGCCGAATGACCTGCGATATGCCATCTTGTGTTTAGGCGCCGTAGTTGTGGGATACAAGGTACATTTTCAACCACGACCACATTCAAGCACAAATGAACATATTAACCCAAAGAGTACAGATGCTCTTCCCCTCACCCCGCTACGGCACCGAGTCCCTGGTCGCCCTGATAAACCAGGTAAACAGCACCATCATGCTAACGCCCGAAGTCCCGTTGCCCGTTGCCGGTGAGGTGTTGGAACAGCGGGATATGAGAAACTACAGCATCCCAACGCTTGAATACCTCATCACAGCCCATCCAGAACACTACCACTACACCAAAACCTACGCACAGCATCAACACGAACCGCTCGTCAGTCTGCATACTTCTGGCACAACGGGCCACCCTAAACCCATCCTCTGGTCGCACGCGTGGGTCAACAGTGTAGCGGAGGCTATGTACCTTGCCACGCCTCCCGGCTTCGAGAAACTAGACGCCCTACTCTTCGGACCGCAGAAAAGTGTTTTATTCCTCTACCCGCCTTTCCACGCGAGCGGCTTGAAAGCCATGACCATGATTCCCTTGTTAACAGGCGCGACGATTGTGTATCCACCGCACTGGTCCACACCAGCAGAGTGCGTCGACGGTATGATTTCTGCGCTCTCCATCCTCCCTCCCTTGTCTTCGGTCCCTGGAAAGGTCGTAGACAGTTTGTGTATGCCGCCCCCGGTTATGGAATACATAGGCTCCGACGCCAATGCTAGGGTGTTGGAAAAGATTAGCAGGGGAATATTGTCGGCCACGTGGGCAGGTGGCGATATCAGCGTCTTGGCTGGGAACGCGGTGGCGAGGAAGATGGATGCTTTTGTTGGGTTTGGCAGCACCGAGATGGGGCTTATGCCTAGTTTACGTCGTCGTGGTCGGCCGTCTTTGGAAAGGGAGGAGGAGGGGGAGGGGTGGCATTATATTACCTTCCATCCTGCGCTGAATCTCCGCTTTGACCCGATCCCGGGACAGGATCGTAAAGGGGAGAAAGAAGCGGGAGAGGGGAAGATATATGAAGCCGTCATGGTGCGAAACGATGGTCAGGAATGGGACGGATGGGTCCAGGCCATGTTCACCATCTACCCCGACATACAAGAGAAGAGACTAGGCGATTTGTTCATCCGGCATCCGCGGGACGAGGCGTCGTGGAAACACCATGGCCGCGCCGACGACTTGCTTGTTTTCTCCACGAATGAGAAGTTCCACCCGGGCACTGCGGAACGACGGATCGCTGCTTATCCAAGTGTATCCGAGGTTATCATGGTTGGCACAAGGAGGACGAGCGCTTCGCTGATTCTAGGGCTTGAGGGTGACAAAGACATGGAGGGGGTTTGGCAAACGATTGAGGAAGTGAACAAAACTTCACCTGTTTATGCACGGGTGGCGAGGGGCATGGTACTTGTTGTTGACGAGCCGTTTTTGAGGACTGCGAAGGGCACGGTGCAGAAGAAGGCTATGGTGGAGAAGTATGAGAGGGAGTTGGATAAACTGTACAAGAAGGAGGGTTAGTGGCCTGACATTGTGATGAGATTGATACTGGGCTTTACCGTCAGCACAAGTGATATAGATATTATATTACGGAAACATTGAAGCCAGAGGCGCAAAGCGTTTTGCAGGGCAGACGCAGTAAAAACACCGCTTACTCGCATGTAGCGGCAGTAATCGTGTCCCCAGACTTCGGCACAATGCCCCCACTAGCCAACTGCTCCCAGCTCCAGTACATGGGCTGCTTCGACCCATCATCATCCACAACATTTGTACCATTATGTTTTGCGTTCCAAAAAGCGCCGCCAGCAAGCATGCCCATGTACGCCTGAAGCTGCGTCTGGAATGGTGTTGACACCAAGATGGTTCAGAGTACCCGCCTGGATGGACCACTCGCCAATGAAAACAGGGTTGATGGCTTTGGCGTACGACTTGGCAAGATAGCAGGCGCTGTAGGGCGCGTCGTAGCTGTATTGTGCGTCTTGGAAGAAATAGATGTGCGTGTCCCAGACGATGTTGAGATTGGTCTGGGGCCACCACTGCTCTCAGACTTGTTCACCAGAGAAACCGTCGCTGAACATGACGGGGAGCGTTGAAGACTTCTTCCGAATCGCGGCCAAAGAAGCGTTGTAGTACTTGTTCAGGTAGGCAAACGAGTCAGGGGTTTGACCGAATTGGAGAAGTGCAGGAAGAGGCTCGTTGATTACTGAGAAAGTGAATTGGTTTTTGTTGGGCTGGAGGTTGATACAGTCGGTTGCGCGCTTGACCATTGTGATGGATGCCTCGAAGTTATCGTCGTTGTGCCACCATCCGATCTGGCCTGTCTTGCCCTGGTTGTCGAGGCCGTTTTGTCCGCCTGGCAGACCGTGCAGGTCGACGATGGCATGCATGCCCTTAGATATGGCGTATTGCGCGATCCTGGAGAAAGCAAGGAGCTGCCCGCCAGTATGGAAGTGCATGCCTTTTTGACGGAACATGAAGGCCCAGTAGCCGATGGGAACTTGGATGAGGTTGACTCCGTACGCGGCGAACTTGTCAATGTCGGCCTTGGTGATGTATGTGAGATAGCGCTTTTTAAGCAAAAGGCCGCACTTGAAGTCGCCAAGGATCTCGCAGAACGAGTCTTCGTCTTCAGCAGCCGCAGCACCATTGTTGTTGAAAAATGCCGGGTCGATACCCTTCTCCATGACTGATGTTGCAAGGTCAGTATAGGTCTCGATCGCGCAGCTACACTGGGAAATACGTACGCAACCCTCTCCTAAGTTGACACCATTGGCCTTGAACGCCTTCCAGTCCTTGAAGCTGGTTGCCGAAGGGATGGGCTTTGGGGCGTTCCCCTTGCGGTCCTTGAAGATGTTGGCAACATCTTTTAGGAGATCGATGAAAGCACCGGTGAGCTGCGAAGACCCGAAGATGTCGGTGATGCTTTTGCGCTTCGCAATGGCTTTGACCTGGACCGTTGGGGAGGCGTTGGCGAACGCGAGGGCTCCTAGGACAGCGAGGGAGATGTTCATGTTGGAGAGAGTTTTGAGCAAAAGAGGCAGAGTAAAGATCTGTGGGGATAAAAAGTGGGTGAGTGATACATCCTAGCATTATATACCCAGGCCATGTCTTCTGAACTTGACAATTACAGTCTTGTCGTCCTGACTGTGTTTAGACATGTAGGTACACTAGATGATCGCTGCCAGAATACTACTCATGGCTTAATCCTTGGAGTTCAAGGCTCCCGTGCCATCTGATAGCATCTAGAAGGCAATCGTCAACAAAACGGGAGTATAGCGAAACAATACATGACTCAGTGCTACGCGATTCCGACCGTTTCAGACCTCGGCCCTTTTGCCCTGACCTGAAGCTATCAAATATGACCCGCAAAAGGCGAATTGTTGCTCGTTGTACCGACAACCGTTGTAGAAGTCGCGTTGGCGAACTCTCCTCCACATGCCGATGCAGGCTAAATTGCACTAGCGAGGAAAATGCAGCATGCATACGGATCTGCGAGAAATTGTAGATATAACAAAAGAAGTTACATCCGCAGGGAGAAGGAGCCGCTGCGATAAGCAAGCCGATTTCCGGTGAGTTTTTCCACGATGACAGAAAAGTAGTTGATCACATGCCGTCAGGTCGCGGCGAGGTCGCTGTTAGCAGCGTGAAAGAGATTGACGGACGAAAGAAATATCCGGAGCAAGAAGTAAATAACGATGTTGGATTTACAGCGTCTCTGAGATGCACGTAGAAGAATGAAGAGAAGAAGGGGTAGCAGGACAGGAAGTGGTTCGCTTAGTAAGCAGCATCACCGGTCTTGGCGGCTTCTGATTTGTAGGGCATGCTTCATTCTGTTTTTGCCTAACAACCGCAATTGCGCAGCCTCTAAGCGTCGCTTGGGCTGCAAACGACGCTCGTTGGTATGAAGACTGCCGCGTGTATGCGTGCCCTGCACATCCGGCCCTCAATACTGCGCTACCGGGCTCCTCATCGCGCGCTGCAACACCCCACGAGACATGTCACGACGGCCACCGAAGCCGCGACGAATGTCCGGTCAACGGGCACGCGCACAAAGAACTTCGCATACGGCACCGTTCTGACTCTCGGTCTCGCCTTTGGCTACCTCTACGTCACCGACACGCGCGCGAGCATCCACGAATGGCTGCTCGTGCCCGCATTGCGCCAGATATACCCGGACGGCGAAGAGGCGCATCATGCTGGCACGCACATGCTGAAAGTGCTGCATAGCTTCGGCTTGAACCCCAGAGAGCGCGGAGTGGCTGATTCGCGGGGCGACCTGGCTGTCGAAGTCTTCGGACACACATTGAACAACCCAATCGGAACGTCTGCTGGCATCGACAAGGGCGCCGAGATACCAACACCACTGTTCGAACTCGGCGCAGGAATAGTCGAGGTTGGAGCCGTCACATTAGTACCGCAAGAGGGCAACCCGAAGCCTCGTGTTTTCCGGCTCCCAAGCCAGAATGCGCTGATCAACCGGTATGGGTTCAACTCCGAGGGCGCCGAACTGGTGGCCTCGAGGCTGCGGCAGCGCGTGAGGGAGTTTGCATACCAAGCCGGGCTTGGTATAGACGAAGCGGCGGAACAACAGGTGCTGGATGGCGAAGCTGGTGTACCGCCCGGGTCGCTGCTCAACGGCCGACTCCTGGCTGTCCAGGTCGCGAAGAACAAGACGACATCCGAGGACGATATCGACGCGGTAGTGCGCGACTACGCGACTGCCGTGAGCTATGTCGGAAAGTATGCCGACATCTTGGTAGTCAACGTCTCCTCGCCCAACACACCTGGACTGCGTACACTTCAGAACGTGGAGCCTCTGACACGGCTGCTCTCTGGCGTCGTACAGGCAGTGAAGAATATCGACCGCAAGACGAAGCCCGCCATCATGGTCAAGGTCAGTCCGGATGAAGACTCAGAAGCGCAGATCGCGGGTATCTGCGAGGCAGTCTGGGACTCGGGCGTCGACGGAGTCATCGTAGGCAACACTACAAAGAAGCGACCAGACCCGCTACCAAAAGGCTACCTACTACCTGCGTCAGAGGCCAAGCTCCTCCTTGAACAGGGCGGATACTCAGGGCCACAGATGTTCGAGCGCACTCTCGCCCTGGTAAGCAAGTACAGGAACGCCCTTGACGAAGGCCCCAAGCACCCCTCCCCATCACCCTCAAGCATCCTAGAGAAGACCTCCAACTCCACCTCCACATCTTCCCAATCCTCCAAGACCACCACAACTCTCGACCTCGACCAACCTTCCCCCTCAGCACTATCCTCCAACGTTGACGACTTATCTTCATCTGCTCCCACACTCACCTTGAAGTCAACGCCGAAGACCGCGCCCGCACCGTCCAACCCGCGCAAGGTTATCTTCGCGACGGGCGGTATTACGAATGGGCGGCAGGCGAGGGAGATTCTCGATGCTGGGGCGAGTGTAGCGCAGGTTTACACTGCCATGATTTATGGGGGTGCGGGGACGGTTAGTAGGATCAAGGGGGAGATGCGCGAGGATGCGGAGCAGCAGAAGACGGTTACCAAGCGGTAGCGAGGAAGGAGTGTACATGTACGTCAGTATAAATAGAGCATGATTTTGGTTTAGCGGCTGTCCCTTTTTCTTTCATCGTCTATGTAACCCAGGAGCTGCTGCTGATGATGATGACGATCACCGAACTGTCAGCATAACTTTGCAACTCGCATGGCTTCTAAACTAGCTTCTTCTACTCGTCACATGAATACTACGTCTATCGGCCTTTTCCCCTTTCCAGAGTCCAGCGACCAACATGGTATTGCGTTCGTTTTTTTATCTACACACCGCGCGCGACAGACTCCGATGGATTGCTTTTCTCTTGTATTTCATTGCAGTACATCTCATAGTAGTATGTACGATTTTGGCATGGAGGATAGTTAGGCCCGGACGACTATTAATATCATTGTATTGTATTTGGGAGCGAACGGTGGTTTTGGGAGGAAGGAGGGCGGAACATGGTGTGTCTAGTTGAATCTTTAATTTCGTATAAGATTCGGGTGTCTAGGATACGGGCCAGAAAGATGTCTCGGGAGACGACTATAATCATGAACTCGATATTAGTTTTTTATTTAGAACGCACAGAGCCTCGATGCTATCGAGGCGAGATTTACATCAACCTGGCGCTCAATGTGTAAGTGTTTTGTTTTGCTGCTCGTGCGAACCATGATTTTAAGATGGGAGGTTGGAAGGGTTGGGGGACCTCGGCCAAAAGGAGGAGGAAAACAACAGGTGCAGCCACAGTCGGGGTTTTGGAGACGGACATCAGCGTCGCAGCACTTGTTCTGATCTTCTGCTCTCAAGAAGTGAGGGGGGAGAAAGAGTAAGAGCCTTGTTTGTACAACTGACCGCAGTCCAAACATAATAGGTCAATGTTGAAATTTTTAGATATTCAAGAGAGGGATTTGCAGGAAGGAGAACAGGTGGTGAACAACAGACAAAGATTTCTCATATTACTGGATTTAGAAATGGACGCCGAAAGAGAACGACCCCATCACGGTGTCCACAGGTTTCTTAATTTTAGAGCACAGGACAGCCGAGACATACAGGACAGAGTTCGGTGATTTAGGGACGTGGACATGGCGAGTTTCTCGAGAGGTTTCAAATGGAAGGCATAGGGGAGGAGAACGTCGCAGATCATGCGATCAAAGAAATTATGGCTTTGGCTTGAGGACAAGATGGAAAGAGATATGCGGGTGACCGGCGTAATTTTTGGAATATAGAAGTTTGAAAGTATATCAATCTGTGTCCAGCAGTACGGTCTGTGCTTATAACAGAAGGCGTTTGTCGTATGCCCAACGGAAGAGATGAAGAGAAGAACAGATTGCTCGAGCCGTCGCTTTTGGGATTGTAATCTTCGTTTTCGAGCAGACGAGGAGACTTTTCGTAGAATGGGAAGGAGGAGGAAAGCGGGGTTGATGGGTGGCGTGGGCAACCGACCACCCAGCTTTGATGCCTAAGAAGTAGGGACTACTTGACACTTGACACTTGACACACAAAACTACTGCTTGCGCCACGCCGGTAATCCACTGATGAACTGGAATAGATCTTATTGTGTCACTCGAAACCCTTCATATAGCTCGTAATACTGAGCTCTTCCTTGCGTCGCTTTTAAAGCCTACCCACTCCCCCACTGGTCCTTGAGTCAGCATGCCGCAAGAACTTCTCAAGGCGGCGCAGCATCACCTTAGATATGCTCAAGTTCAAAATCGAACCGGTCCATTTATAACACCATACCTGGACGTTTTTGGGAGTAACGATGCCGCTTCTGCACTACAACTGGCGCCCAGTCGTGATGCCGGTCTGTTGACGTTTGGACTTAACAGAACCGTCAAAGAGGGTCATCTTGATCTAGCACGTCAACTGCTGGAGGCGGATGCAAAATGGGACGCAATGACAGTACAGCGTGCGTGTATGTCTCTGGAGGCAGTGGAAATGCTCGTCGAGTTTGGTTTCGACGTCAACACTGGCTTGATCAGGGGTGCTGTTCTACTTCCGTAAGTTACTTTACTTCTTTGCTGGCACGACGCTCACTAAAATAGCATGGTTTTCAGGCGCAATGACGAAGCCTGGAGCACAGAGCGGATCCCAAGCTTGGCCCTCCGATGTTTACACAAGGCCCCATCTCTCAGATACGCCCGCTAACCAGATCAGGCTGGATTCTCAATGTGGCAGCCGCCTCTTGCACGCCAGAGACATTCGCACTCCTACTCTCCTACGGTGCAGACATCTCAAACGCCATACCACTTCACTATGCAGCCGGTCATGGAAAATCACTAGATAATCTGGCTAGCAGCAGCCGAATTCCCATGCTAGAGTATCTGGTTGGACTTGGAATTGATACTAATTCCTTGGATGATGCAATCACAATTGCAGCGGATGGCCGTGGGCGCGATGGAACACTTCTCCAATACGCTATCGTTTGGGGACGAGCGGAGGAGGCCAAGTGGCTGCTAGATCATGGTGCAGATCCTGATAAGATGTCAACATTTGGGATCTCGGCGAGAAGCCGAGTGAAAAGGCTACGACCTGACGACGAAATTTCGTTCACGGTAAACCACTGCTGGACAAACAATGAGATTGGCCTTGCCTGGCTTGAACAGGTGTTCAACAGGCAAACTAAGAAGAAAGCACGCCAATCCTATTGACTACTTATCCTGGGTGGCCATGGATCCCACCTTACCATGGATTTTATCGAATTCTGTGATTGCTGTGAGGGTCCGTCCGACTGTGCGTACGTAGTCGGGGGAATGCAAGGTTGGTACTCTGGGATGAGCGGGATCAGGATCGGGGAGTGATATTTAGGCAGTAGAAGGGGCTCTCTGCAAAGCGTATGAAATGGGAGGGACGATGCGAATGCAGTAGAAAGGGCTCTCTGCAAAGCGGATCGAAGATAGAACAGTAGTATTGCTTGTCACTTAATAAGTTGAACACGTCGAGCCATAAGGGCCTCGCAGTGCTGTCTATATATACTATGGACTGTCCATAATGACGAAGCGCTGTGCTCGATAGCCAGCGCTCATGCATGAGCGATTATCATTGCGCGATCATCAATGAGCGGTCGTCAATGAGCGATCATCATTGAGCAATCATCAATGAGCGATCATCAACGAGCGATCATCAATGAGCACTTGATTACCCTGGCTTCGACAGCCAGTCATTCGGTGGTCATCAATGACTGCTCACCTGTTCTGGTAAGTACTGACATGCTCGTTGTTGAGCGCTCAGCAATGAGCGTTAGAGCGCATGCGGCACAGTCGCCTGTCTGCCTTGTGCAACCCCATTGATCGTCCATATGGAAGGGGCCTCGCCCGTTGTATCTTCGTCGGCTGGATCGTAACAGGGAGAGACTGGGCTACCCTGAGGGATGCCTGCTGTGATGTTGCGGAATGGTTCTGTCTGACCATCAAATGACAGGCAGAGCAGGCGATTGGTAAGGAAGGACTGGATCCAGGAGATGAGGTTACAGGGGAGTCCAAGTTGTTGAAGCACAGCCAGGAGCCTGTTCTGGGCTACATGGTCAAAGGCTCCCTTGACATCCAAGAATACAGTAGAAGTGATGCGTCCCAGAGCTCCTTAGAGTCAGTACAAGAGATGTTAAGGCAGAAGAGAATAGTGAAGATCCAATTATCACATTCAGCTCAGTGATAGAAGAAGGCACATCTGTCACAGGAGAGGAACTACAAGGCAGTGTTAACAGCAAAGACAACAACCCCCAGCCACTACACAACTGTGAGGATCCGTCCGACTGGAGGGTACGACCGGAGCTGGTAGGCTCAATGTATGGTACGTAGTCGGGGGAATGCAAGGTTGGTTCTCTGGGATGAATGGGATCAGGATCGGAAGGATGATACGAAGACAGTAGAAGGGGCTCTCTGTAAAGCGTATCGAAGATAGAACAGTAGTATTGCTTGTCACTGAATGAGTTGAACACGATCGTGCTGTAGGAGCACATCGTGGCTATCTATATAGTCATGCATGGCTTCGCTCCATGGGATCGTCATGCGTGTTGCTTAGCGGTGTGATCAGTGGAGCTCTGCGCTCGTTGGCAAGCGTTCGGATCATTGGAGCTCTGCGCTTTGGTGGCAAGCGTTCTGATCGTTGAGCGGTGTGATTGCTGATGAGCGTTATGCTTGTTGGCAAGCGTTCTGATCATTGAGCGTTCTGTTCGTTTGAGCGGTGTGATCGGTAGAGCTCTGCGCTCGAGGCAAGTGTCGTTGCTGAGAACCGTTCAGGAGCATCGTTTGGGAGCGTCGTTGCTAGGCATCGTTCAGGAGCGTCGTTCCGATCGACGCTAGCCTGCTATTGATCGGCAAGTGCTTGTATTGTTCTGGGTAAGCGTTCCATGTGGATGCGGGACGGCCCGCCTGTCAGTCTTGATGCGATCCTATCGGTTGCTCATATGGAGAAGCACTGCTTCGTTGCGTTGACGTTGGGTTGGATCGTAACAACAACCTTCAGCAACAACATGCCATTCAGAGCCTCTGGGCTACAGCAATGGAAATAGATGAGTGTAAGGGTGCGTTGGCTTGACCAAAGATGCAAGGTAAACAGTGATGAATTTCATAGAGTGTCAAAGAACATCAGTGACGAGTTTTCATGATGCCAGTTCAGATGGGCTCCAGCCAATCAGAACCTGTGGAGGTGCTGAGCCACGCTTCAGCAATGTCAGACCAAAAGCCATAGGCCAAGGGAGATTCACCAGGGCTTCAACCCCTTATAGGCTGCATGCGATGTTTGAACAGCCTGGCACCTCCGCGATAGTGTTGATTAGTCAACACCAAACTGGTCAGCTATTTTAGTGTACGAGAACTCTTTCCTAGGATTCAGCAATTGTAGTGCTTCAATTGCAGTATCAATTGACCCCATAATGACTGAGTTATTTGTTGGCGGGGCGTCATGCGAATCCGGGCGGGCGTCACGCGAACCAACACGGCATCGAGTAGCGCCCCACTAACGAACCACAATGACTCAGCCAACCACCACTCATATAAGTACATGACACCCGCACAGGCCTTTACGCGTGTCCTGTGCTGACCTTCCTCTAGATGGCACTCCAAACCCTCTTCCTCGGTGTCATAGTCGCCCGTCCTATCCTATCTTCCATCCTCGCAACATTAGCCTTCCTACTCATCCGGTCTCTGTATCGCATCTACGTTCATCCACTCTCTCACATCCCCGGGCCCACCCTTCCTAAGTTAACATCTCTCTGGCTGTACTATCACGCCTACGTCGGAGACGAAGCTAGCACGATCCACAAACTCCACAAGCAGCATGGCCCCAACGTCCGTGTCTCGCCTAACGAAGTCGACATCAGCGATGCCGATGCTATCCCTGCGATCTATGTCTCCAAAGGAGGTTTCCCAAAGGCGGCTTGCTATGCAAACTTCGACATGGATGGCCACAAGACTATCTTCTCAACCACAGATGCGGAATACAGAAGTCCAAGGGCAAAAGCCGTGGTTCCGCTGTTCTCTACAAAAGCATTGAGAGAGAATGAAGCAGCTATATGGGGATGCGTGGATAGTATGGTAGAGAGATTGAAAGAAGAAGCGGAGACGAAAAGAGCTGTCAACGTGCTCAACCTGACAAGAAGTCTAGCTGTGGACACTGTCTCGACACACCTGTTCCGGGAGAACTACGATGGTGTGAGCGAACGAGGTCCTGTGCTTAGCGTCAGTGCATTTGTAGACGCATTTGTGGCCGTTGGAAGGTTCTTCTACCTGCCCAACACAGCCTTTGTCTGGCTTGAGTGGGCAGTCGGAAAATGGGCGGCCGATCGCAAGACCGACGATAGCAGGACGCTCGTTGACAAGTTTGTCGGTAACCTTGTCACAAACACCTCAACGAAGTCAGCCACGTACCCTGGGCGCTTGCTTGCTGCAGGGCTCAGCTACTCAGAGGTTAAAGCGCAGTGCAAGGATCTCATCTTTGCTGGGACGGACTCGACGGGTATGAACTTGGCGATCATCATGCGAAATATGGTACTGTTTCCCAAAAAGTACCAAAAGCTCAAGGAAGAGGTCAATAGCAACATTGCGCTCGGTGCCGATGCAGAGGACGCTCAGGCTCTGCCTTATCTTAACGCAGTGGTCAAAGAGGGCCTTCGCATCAGCATGGCGACCCCTACTCGCCTGCCCCACGTCGTGCCCACTGGAGGCTGGACCTTCAAAGATACTTACTTCCCTGCTGGTTCCATCGTCGGCTGCTCTGCATACGAGCTGCATTTTAATCCCATCATCTTCCCCGAGCCTCAGAGTTTCAAGCCTGAAAGGTGGCTCAACGCCACAGAAGCAATGTCAAAATACTGGTTCGCTTTCGGCGCAGGCAGTCGAGCGTGCATTGCGCGAAACCTGGCTACCTTAGAACTGCAGTTTGCGACGGAACGCTTAGCGCGAAGCAACGTGTTGGAGGGGGTGAGGGCAGTGCAGAGCGAGGTGGAGATCTTTGAGTGGTTCAACTCTAAGGTCAAAGGGGAGAGGATTGAATTGATCTGGAAGTGAAGAGCGCACGAGAAGTAGTGAGTATGATTGAAGCCTGGGGCTCGGCTTAAGTGTAATGCACAACTTAGAGAGTGGATAAGTACACCATGTGTACAAGCTTTTCTGTACTTG